>CM064497.1:22233350-22342815 GCA_032716605.1 Paralithodes platypus | reverse complement strand
GAGCAAATTATGTGTATTATAAATTATTCCCGATCCGAATAATTAAAATAGACCTCTCTCTCTCTCTCTCGTACACAGTCTGATTGTGTTATCTATCATTATAAATGAACAAAAATATGAACGTCATCTCCTAACTGTGAACCAGTATTTGTATTCCTATGTAATTGTACCTTAATAAAAGATTGGCCATAGTAACAAGGGGCTCTAAAACCTATGGAGTAACTCAATAGACTGGTATAGCCTCATTTTGTTTGTATCACGCCGCTACACATTGAACCTGATTATTATACTGATATTGCTCAGAAAATGTCTCCTCCCCCGTTCTCAAAATTAACAACAGTGTTATCGTGCGCTCGTGTTTCTGTAATGTTACGAACGATAAAACACAGATACGTACAGTCCTATTCGTGGTTCTATAATTATGCGTGGTTATGTTCCAACGTACTTTGCTGAAGTGAAAAAAAAAAAATGGTTGTGAAGAAGTACTGAAGGCTGGTACTGACCATTGTGCACTTGTTAATTATGTATTTGCTACAGTCATTTATTATACTTCGTGTCGTTTTAAATTAGTTATGCTCCACATACCTAACATGGCTATGAATAATAGAGTGCGGACAATCGTAAGCAAACGTCTCTGAACCGTAGAAGTAATGTGGTTTGCACCCGGCGATTATTGTCTGCTGCCGTGTGGCGTTCTGGAGTATGGTGAGAGTTGCTGTTAAGTCGATAATCATGGGACTACCTTACAAAGGGAGTATATGCCCTAAGTGTAATCTTTTAGAACTCCTGCATGAATGCTGGCTGCTTTGTGGGTTTTGACTCCTTTTAATCCTCGTGGAGGCGCCATCATTACTGTCTGAAAAGTTGCTGCTTAACGGGGTGATATCTTTATATAGGCGTATTGGCCCATGTTCTAGGAGCTGTTGGGGATGGTGGGGGACTTTAAAAAATGTTTGTTATGCTGCCTCCCGACCAGCCATGTTAATAAATATAACCGTTTTATATAGACAAGAAGCCTCGCGTCGTCATGCGAGGTAGGTGCGTGGAAGGGGGAGGCGTATGGTGGGACATGGGTGGAATGTGGCGTCCGATTATGTTTATATGTCCCCCTCTTTTTTCCCCTCGGCTTGTTTAATTTTCCTCTCCATGATGTTCTATCCTAATTGTGTTCGCGTTCTCCCTCTTTTGTTTATCATTAACTCAAGGTCTGATCATCACTCTGCACTCACCTCACTGTCATTTATCATATCTTTCTCGCTCCTCCTGACATACTCTTTCCTCCTCGTGGATGCTTTTAACTTTTTGCTTATTTTCAACCCCATTCCCTCAATTTTTCGAGCTTCGTCACCTTAACTCATTTTCCCCTTCCGTTTATCTTTTGAGTAATATTGCTGTAGCAGGTGAGTAAAGCGGGTATGCACGCGGAGAGCATCTTCCCTCAACTCTCATTGGGTAATTCTGGTGTAACAGCCTTTGTAAGTAAACTTTTGTTTTTTTGCTGTTGCGGAATTTTAGGCCCTAAATGCTATCTAGCCCTCGGTTTCTTCTATTACTAAATACGATACCAATGCAAAATATCCCAAATATATTATAGTTAAAAACAATATTGTCTAACGAAAACTTGAAAGATAAAAAGTATATCTTGAGATATCAGCTTAACTGGGTTTTTGTCTATAATACTGCCTTACCCCCCCCCCCCCCCCCCTCTGTGTCACTCAAAACCGTGCGATTATATATAATATTCCCACAATCGTGTAAGATTTGTGTCATCATTACCTTGCAATAGCCACTGTATTGTTGTTACACATTATTCCTATAGCCCGAAACTGAACTACCTTGAGTACAGAAGTATATTTGGCCCTCTTGCAATTACCTCTGTAATAGTTACCTCACTCGCCAGATATGTTCCTTCCAGTTAGCTCTAAAACCTTCCCCCTTGCCCTACTTCCTCCGTCCCCTGCCGGTACCTTTCTATTCCTATTAGTCACACGGGGCACAACTGTCCGTCACCCTCATCATATATTTAGTAAACCAACATTTTGCCACAAAAAACACCCGAACATAAGACATAAGCACATGTGGTTCACCACATGTTCAGCCTGTCTCTGAACGCTTGGTTTGATCGGTGTCGTTCAGTCACTCCAGTATTCATAGACAGACCCGAATTCATTTCAGTGTTAATGCCTAGAATTGTTGCCCATATTCACTAGCCAATCAATACGATCACCTGATTTGTTGTAATTAGTAATGATTAGTACTGAGATATTATTAAAAATTATCAGAGTTGCAAATCCTTGTATAGATTAGTTTGTGTTGACACGATCATGTAAAAGTTAACATAATGATACAGTACAAGTGTGACAGTGCGAGTCGCTAATAGCATTGACTAAACTTCGCATAATATCTGTTGCATTGCTTGTATTATTCCAAGAATTGGCAGAATATATGTTTATATTAATGTTGACGATGAGTTCTAATATATGGTATGTTGATATTCCGAGTATTGCGTGCATTTAATCAATATTGGGAATATATAGAAATCCAATTATAATTAACCTATTTATGCCCATGTATGAACAAGCATAAACGACATATGTTGTAATTCATGATTTTCAGCCAATACATGCGTGGCTCTTTCCTGGATGGTGACGGATGCAGGCGATGTTTTTTATTGCCCTCTGCCTTTGTAACCTACAGTACCTATGGTCCTCCAACAACACCAGGCTTGGGCGTGGGTAAACAAGAAGACACTATCTGAAATCAGGTAAAAAATATTTATCTGCTAGTGGCTTTTAAAGAAATCTACATAATTTAATTAAAATCTGCTTAGTATTATGTCCTCACACAATGAATTAGGTAACCGTGACATTTCTACACACCACTGTATCACCTTTACTAACAACCCAGGTTGTCCGTGAATCACGTATACAGGCAATATCAATAACGCCCACATTACCATACCAAGTGAAGACCACTATAATGGAACTTTGTGTGTTGATAGTCTTATTTATTTGAGTTTAGGCCTAAACCCTATTAACACACTGGACGGGTTCCCCCCCCCCCCCAAGTGTAAGAATCAACATTATAATGAGTAGAACATATGTTAACGTCCCTGCGTTCACCATTAATGCCTTGTGCTTATAAAATAATCAATCAATAATAATAATAAACGGCTTTATTCAAATGAATCGGCCAGCACTCATGAGCTGAACATACACAATTTTTCTACAATTTAGTGTGAAACATGAGATGTACAGATATGAAAATGGTAAGCTCAGTTCTACAATGGGTGAGTATAAATTA
Source organism: Paralithodes platypus (assembly GCA_032716605.1). Classification (NCBI taxonomy): domain Eukaryota; kingdom Metazoa; phylum Arthropoda; class Malacostraca; order Decapoda; family Lithodidae; genus Paralithodes; species Paralithodes platypus. Next base: position 22,339,512 of record CM064497.1, on the reverse strand, counting down.
TACTTTACATTAAAACAAGAAATTAATACAATAATTATGCTAATGTGCCCAAAATACAAATTATTAACTAAATTAACCACTGAGAGGTAAGTGATTTACAGTGCATATACAGTTAACAACATCTATTTTACTCATATATACTACAGAAACATACATATATACGCATACGTACACACATAAATACACATATATATATAAATACATATATAAGAACATAAGAACATGCCCAGCTTGTAACGTGTAGCACATGCCCGTATACATTAACGCTCACGTATAGCAACCAATTAGTATACATACATACAAAAATACTGTTCTAGGTAGCGGTCAGGTCGAGGCCTACTAATGGGAGAGATTACAAATCCATTGGGAGAGATTAAATGAACTGGAATTGCGGAAAAGGTTTAATGAGGGCAACGGACTGATAGGTCAGACGCAGCTCAGGTTAAAGCCAATTTAGAATGGAATGTCAAACGTCGTCGGAAGATGATCAAATGAGCGAGTTTGAAAAAGAGGTTAAGGCGAAATGGCCTACGGGTCCATACAGGCAAGATCATACAGTATGCTACTGTCTATCTTGTGTACAGGTTAGGCGTTACAGGTAAAGCCTACATACAATGGGCAGCGTAATCCTCGGCTTATGAGAACAAAAGAAGAATATAAAATTAAGGAGAGACAGCTGGGGGGAATTATAGTTAATATGGGACATTCTTCAGAATGTGTGTGTGTGGTGGTGGTGTGGTGTGGTAGTGTGTGTGTGTGGGTTGTGTGTGTGTGTGGGGGCTGTGTCGTGGTGTGTGTGTGTGTTGGTGTTTTGTGTGTAGTGTGTGATTCTGGTGGTGGTGGTGTGTGTGTGTGTGGTGCTGTGCTGTGTGTGTGTGTGGTGTAGCTGGTTGTGTGTGTTGTTGTGTGTGTGTGGTGTGTGTGTGTGGTGTGGTGGTGTGGCCGGAATGCGGATGTCAGTGGCTCTGTGTGTGTAGTGCTGTGGTTGATGTGTGTGGTGGTTGTGTGTCGTGTTGTGTGTTGTGTGCTGCTGCTGTGGTAGTGTGTGTGTGTGTGTTGGGTGTAGTGTGGTGCATTTGTGTGGGGTGTGAAGTTGGCTGTGTGTGTGTGTGGTGTGTGTTCCTATGGTGTGTGTGTGTGTGTGCTGTGTGTGTGTGTGTGCCCTGTTTTTTTTTTGTATATGTGTTGTTGTTGTTGTGTGTGTGTCTTGTGTGTGTGTGTGTGTGATAGAATAAGGTCTCTCAGTTGAGATTAGCCAGGGCTCCCTTTTCGAGCCCTCGAACCACAAACAGTATACATCTATAAGAACCACACACATATATAGATAATTAACGCATACACTACATAGACATATACTGACACCCACACACATACATACACAAATATACTGACCTACATACATAAATGCACATATACATATACACACACATACAATAACAAACTCAAGCAAATTACATACCTATAATTATATCTAAGTATACAACACGCCACACACACCCTATGCATACATTCATTAAAGGAGGGGCGCGTAATATATGGTGCTAGAACAACTGTGTTTTGAATGCATATATATGGTGTGACAACTGTTTTGAATGCATACTGTAAGTATTACCAGATATAATATATAACCGAGTCCGTGTAAAGGTTGGGTATGTATTACTAAAGGTACTAATTTCATAATTGGCTAATCTTGGCCAAAAAAAAAAAAACAAAAAAAAAAAAAAAAAAAAAAAAAAAAAAAGAAAAAAAAAAAAAAAAAAAAAAAAAAAAAAAAAAAAGTAAAAAAATAAGAAAAAAAAAAAAAAAAAAAAAAAAAAAAAAAAATAATATTGAATATCTAACCTACTTCAAGATATTTTACGCTAAAAGCGCCTTACCGCCTTCCATTATCTCCCTCTCCCGGTTCTGCTTCCATGCATACTTTCTGAATAGTCTTCGTGTGGTAGTGGGGTAGCGGGTGGCGGGAGTTGTAATAATGAATGTGTGAGAATAGGAGAGAGCAGGAGTCTGAGTCTGAGTGAGTTTATTCACATGCATAATACATATCGTACTTCAACGTTTCAAGCTGAATATATGAACATAGTCTCACTTCTCTTGTTAGGCAATGTTATCGGTTTTGAAATTCAAGGATCGTCCTGAGTGTAGGTTTTGCTGCAGCTATGTTAGTACCATTGACATTGTGTGTGTGTGTGTGTGTTTTAGTTAGTTAGTTACCCGGAACCTAAACATCCAACAGTCCCTGCTGAGCACAATAGTTTCGGAAAGTTTAGCGGCTGTTGATGCAGGTAATGAGTGTAATAGCATCCAGGAGCTTCACATTACAGTACATGTAACACCTCAACCATTAACTTAAGTCACCATTAATAACCGTAATAGCCAGATTCTGCCACGAATCATCACATTACACCGTCCTCAACCCGCACTACCAGTACCTCAGTCATCAACAGTCACTCTTTTACCGGGAATGAAAAACTATACTCATATTGATTTAAGCAAGTTAATTTTGTCTATTATTTATTATTTACAACTATCCGCAATACTTATTCAAAATTACGTAAGAGAGATGTAAAGAGAACTAAACACATGTTTGTTAATAATACTAAATAATTACGGCTCTAATTATTTATGACAAGTATATATGGTTTAATTAAAGTTTTGTGGATACTTAGCTAGGTTGGCGAATTATCGGTGTTGGTGTAACTCGTGATGCTTTATATTGTGTTATGGTTCTGTTACCTGTTGGCCTGTTCACTTTGATATCCTATTAGGATTCGTACACCCATACATTAGTTATCAATAATAATTATTCCTGAATTTCAAAATTGATAAACGTAAACATAGACTGTTAATTGTATATGCTAGCATACACTTGAACATAGTCCTCTTATACCCATTCCCTCTCTGCATCTCATAATCAAACTTTCATCTCCCCTACCCCTTCTCTCTCTCTCTCTCTCTCTCTCTCTCTCTCTCTCTCTCTCTCTCTCTCTCTCTCTCTCTCTCTCTCTCTCTCTCTCTCTGTTAAGAGAGTAAACAAAATAATTGGCTTTATAGGCAGGTCATTTGAGCATAAATCCAAAGAAGTTATCCTAGCCCTTTACAATTCCTTAGTCCGCCCTCTTCTGGAATACTGCGTTTAATCCTGATGCCCTTACTACCAAAAAGATATAGACAAGCTGGAACGAGTTCAACGTAGAGTTACCAAAATGATACCTAGCCTAAAGAACAAACCATACGAGGAGATTCTTAGAGAATTAAATATATTTCCTTTAACACAGCGCAGATTAAGAGGCGACTTAATTCAAGTGCTCAAAATCATCAAAGGCATCGACAATATGAACTGTAGTAAGTACTTCACTATCGACCAATCTAATTACACGCGGGGAAACGGTTGCACAATTATTGGTAAATCTTTTAACTCACACGAATCTAAGAATTTCTTCTTCAATCGAGTTGTCAACTTGTGGAATGGGCTTCCCCGAGACGAGACGTTATAGACTGCAGCACCGTTGATTCATTTAAACTCCGCTAGACAAATATCTCGCATCAAACCCGCGACTGACTGCATTTGTAAATTAATAACATTATTTTATCCCCCCTCAGTTACTGACCAATCTGTCCCCTACTAACTTCCTAATGGTGCCACGGACATTAGTTCCAGGGCAGTAATTCCCTTTCCAGTGTTCCCTTACCCCCTCTAAACCACTATTTGAACACTTGATCTTCAGTGTTTTGGAGGACAAGCAGCTTAGAGGGGTCACTAGAGCTTTTGTTGCTTGATTTCCTTTGTACGCCTTTGTACTCTTAATAACAATAGTGTTTCCTTATTCCGGCACCCTCTCTTGGTGTCATCATAAGACTCAGTTCAGCTTATACGTCTCCGTGTTATCTGGTGCCGATGTATCCACTGGTATTATCCAGTCCTCTACCAATCAGCGGTTTTTTTCCCCTCTTTATATCAACTTGTCTTTGAATGTGTGCATGAATGTGTGCATGAATGTGTGCATGAATGTGTGCATGAATGTGTGTGTGAACTACAGCGGTATAGACGCTCCCGTCATTGTGTGTTAAATATATAGCAACGCGCTATATAGCCACGCCTCAGTGATCACGTGATAGTTTCCCGCCAATACTACCTTACCCACGCTAATTACTGTGAGGAGGTCAGTTGTGTGTGTGAACTACAGCGGTATAGACGCTCCCGTCATTGTGTGTTAAATATATAGCAACGCGCTATATAGCCACGCCTCAGTGATCACGTGATAGTTTCCCGCCAATACTACCTTACCCACGCTAATTACTGTGAGGAGGACCTGGAGCCGCCAAACCAGAATACCGGCTAACATAAGTGTTCATTTTGTTTTCCTTCTTTCTTTTATATTATTATTTTGTTTTTCTCCTTAATAAGCTTATCTTCTGACAGACAACAAATTGTTTGTCGTATATTTTAGTCTTTCTCTCCCAAACTATTGTATTTTTTTTTTTTAGTATACAAATCACTCCATTACCTGTGTCAAATATTTGTATGTTTTATTAAAATATCGTAAATAGGCTAGCCTCTTGATATCGAAATTGAGATAGCTATTACCTCCATGTAAACAGGCCCAACTACTCCCATTAGGTCTACCACATACTCTATTTTATATGCCTTCATACTAACCAATATCTCTCTTTTTTTACAGTCTCATGTAATCATAAAATTCAAACACCTATTTCTATAGTTTTACAGGCTCTCGACATAGTATCTGATTACTAACATATCTCACATATATTTTTCATTTATTTTCACAGGGCTTTTGAAACTGTATCTTAAATTAATACTATATCATCTTAGCAGCCAAAATGCCTTCGAACTTGAAACGTTGCGAGCAGTGTACAGGTCGATTCGCTGGACAATACTTCAGTGACTACTTCTCCAACCGGAATGCAGGCTGTGCGAAAACCGCCGACATCTGTTAGAAGGTCTGAACGAAGTAAAAACCAACTATGTCAAACTCCAGAAGGAATTCTACTCTTTGCAGGAATTTGTTTCCCTCAATGTAGCAGCAACACCAGAAACCCAGCAGGATGTAGGACTACCAGTGCAGGTGTCTAGCCAAGACAACGCAACTGCCCTCCCTTCTCCCCCTAGATCTCCTTCCCCACCCAGAATTGACCAGCCGCTAACACCCCCACCAGCCAGCCCACCCGCCCCCCACAACAGCCCTCCATCCCCTCAAAATTCCAGTCTCTCCCACCAGCTTTACTCCCGTAAGAAATGGGGCGAGGCAATCAAAAAGGAGGTCACATCTGCCGGTCACCACATTTAATAAATACCAGATTCTGACAGAAACAGGAGACGAAACTGAGGAGACCAGGCTCATTGGAGACTCCATCTTACGAGGACAACTTGAAGAGTTCTGTGGAAGAGTCCCAAACCACAGAAAGCGTTTTTGCATACCGGGTGCAGGTTTGGACGACATCACAGCAGCCTTCGACGATGTCACCATCAACGCTGACGAGAACACCCTGTTCGTGATTCACGCAGGGTCGAACGATGTAATGCGCACCAGATCAGAGGAACTAATGGAAAATACCGTAAGGCAATCCAGCGTTACAAGAGTAAGTCATGTAACATAATCATTTCAGGCATTCTTCCCAAGATCGATGCAGAGACCGGTTTCTACGATAAGGCGTTCAGTACTAATAACAGACTTAAATCCCTCTGCTCACAGGAAGATGTCGAATATCTCAATCTCTGGGACCATTTCTACAATCAACACATTCTCTTTCAGGATGATGGCTGCCATTTGAATTCAGTCGGAGGAGCACGCCTAGGCAGACTCCTACATGATGCAGTCTGCACTTTCAGATCAAAAAACGACAACCGAGCAGGGGCAGTAGCAGCGACATAAACTACCCCATATCAAATGTAAACTCTATCCAAAATAATATCACGGCCTGCTACGTTAATGCACGCAGCTTACGCAATAAATTCGAAGACCTGGAAGCACTTGCATGTATGGAGGAATGTGATATAATCGGTGTTTCAGAATCTTGGATCAACACGGAAAAGCGTGATTTTTTGGCGGAATACGCATTACCAGGTTATACTCCCTTCAGCTGCGAAAGATCCCAAAGAATGGGAGGTGGGGTTCTGCTATATGTTAAAAGTAATCTTCACCCAATCGAGGTAACCAAACCTGCCATAAATAATATTGATACTAGTTACGTTCAAATAAATAATCAAGCAAGCAAGATAATAATTGGCCTAATTTATCGACCTCCTGCACAATCACCCGATACTGACGAGAAACTCTATGATCAAATAGCCGAAATAAGTTGTCAGGAAGAAGCAGTAATATTTGGCGATTTTCAATCTGCCTGTCACAACATGGGGCGAACCACTAAATGCTCACGCGGGACATGATCTATATGCTAATCTTCAGGAAAGTGCCCTTTATCAACACGTAGAACACCCAACGAGGGGAAATAACATTCTGGATATTATTCTAACGACAAATGAAAGACTGGTAAATAGCGTTAAAATCGGACCGGAATTTAGCTCTAGTGACCATAGGATAGTGTCCTTTAACATTAAAGTAAATAATGACAAAGAAAACGTGAGCACGGAAAAAGTACCAGATTATCGAAGGGCCGACTTTAACAAACTTAGAAGGCATCTTGCCAATACTGACTGGAGTGAAATGACCGAAACTCATGATGTAAATCGATTATGGAACATATTATCTAATAACCTAAACAAAGCAATAAATACAAGCATCCCTCTACGAAACCGGCGCCCAGCAGGCAAATATAAGCCAAAATGGTGGAATAATGAAATAAAAAACATCCTCTTAGTAAAAAAGCAGGCATACCAAAAATAATAGAATACTCAACTCAACTCAGAATAATAGCGATAAATTAGAACACGATAGACTGCGTCGAACAACCAAAAATCTCATCAAAGGAAGTAAGAAGAATCTGGAACTTCATATTGCCAGCTCCAGCAAGTCCAATCCGAAAGAATTTTACAGCTATATAAGAAACAGAAAAACGGTAACTTCAACAATAGGCCCACTTGTTGCGGAAAATGGAGATCATACAGAAAACAAAGTACAAATGGCGAATATCCTAAATAACTATTTTGCATCAGTTTTCACGTCGGAAGATACTACCGGTAACCGACCTACCCCTACGAATCAATCAAATGGCACTGAGCTCGAAAACTTTACGATTTATGAAGACGATATCCTGTTCGCAATCAACAATTTGAAAGTTAATAAAACCCCAGGCCCTGATAAAATATCCCCAAGGATCCTAAAAGAAGCAAAACACGAATTATTAAACCCACTCGCAAATCTGTTCAACAAATCATTGAATGTTGGGATAGTTCCAAACGAATGTAAACTAGCTAACGTGACACCCATATACAAAAAAGGAAATAAGTCCTCTCCCGGCAATTATCGACCAATTAGCTTAACATCGGTAACGGGCAAATTAATGGAAACCATTATAAGGGACAAAATAGTAAACATTTGGAAGAAAATAATTTAATAAAAGATTCTCAGCACGGTTTTAGAAATAAACGTTCATGCTTAACAAACTTACTCGACTTCTTCAATGATGTTTACAAATCATATGATAAGGATAGAGCAGTTGATATAATATATCTCGATTTTCAGAAAGCTTTCGATACCGTACCCCACAAGAGACTAATTGACAAAATAAAAGCTCATGGCATAACAGGAAAAACTCTGAAATGGCTCGAAAATTGGCTCTCAGACCGTAAACAACGAGTTGTAATAAATGGTGAAGAATCGGATTGGTGCAAAGTAAATAGTGGCGTTCCCCAGGGTTCGGTATTAGGCCCTATTCTTTTTATAATTTACATAAACGACTTAGACGAAGGAATAGAATGCAAAATTTCGAAATTTGCTGACGATACAAAAATTACTAATAAAGTAACCTCAACAGTACATTGGCAAAAACTACAAGGTGACCTAGACACTTTAGAAAACTGGGCAGAAAAATGGCAAATGAAATTCAACATAGAAAAATGCAAAGTATTACACATCGGTAGTAACAACGCTAAAAAAGATTACTCAATGAACAACATTCAACTATCAAATACAAATAATGAAAAGGATCTGGGAGTTATAATATCAAGTGACCTGAAGCCGAGTAAACAGTGTACAGAGGTAATAAAAACTGCTAATAAATTGGTGGGTTTCATCGGCAGAACATTCAAATTCAAATCAGAAAAAATCATACTTACTCTATTCAACTCATTGGTGCGTCCCCATCTCGAATACTGCGTGCAATTCTGGTCACCGTACTACCAAAAGGACATAAATAAACTTGAAAGGGTGCAACGCAGAGTCACTAAAATTTATGATACCTAGATTGCGTAATAAACCGTACGAAGAGCGCTTAAAAGAACTAAATTTGTTTAGCTTAACAAAGCGCAGAATGAGAGGTGACCTAATAGAGGTGTTCAAAATCTTCAAGGGATTCAGCAACCTAAATGTAAGCGAATTATTTACGATCAATCAAGCAAACACGAGAAACAATGGTTATAAGATTTCATTCTCACGAGGCGAAGCATTTCTTCTTCAACCGCGTTGTGAATAATTGGAACAGACTACCCTCGAACATTGTAAACTGTAATACTGTCGAAACATTTAAGAACCATCTGGATAAACACATGGCAAATAACCCCCGATTAACACAGTTTCTTTCAGAATAACGCGCAACGAAATGTCAACGCATACCGCAATGTATATTGATTTTCATACATCTGTTCCCTTTCAGAATTGTAGTAAATAGAGTTAGCTTAGATTACAAATCAACTTCTTTTTTCTCCCTGTCCTGTTCGAATTTCCGTGTCAGTTTTTCAATACTGCATGGTATTTTTCCTATCTGTTTCCATGCCAGCCTTAGCTGGAGGGAGTGGTGGGTGGGGAGGAGCCTTCTTCTTTGCTATCCTTTTCTCTACCTCGTAGTCAGTAGATTAGTAGTTTTAGATATCCAAACTGCCCCGTAAGGACCAATAGGTCTGTTGCAGTTTGTTCTCCTTTGTATTCCTTTGTATATGTCTATATATGAATATGCGATTTGAGAAAAACAACGAATGTAATTATAGTATATTTGCGACAATATAAGTTCATAAATTGCTCATATTATGGGTTTCTCATTTTAGTATTGCAAGTACAGTATATATTTATTAACACATACCAATTATATATATTAAATAATACTGCTTGCTAGAAGGCAGTTTGGTTCTTCTTTTGGGACAACGGAGGTCAAGGCAAGGTGTTTATCTGCAGTTTTATTTTCTCGTAACTTTGTTCTATATCATCTTCCTTTTCCCTCACTCGCGTCCTCCTCCTCCTCCCTCCTCTATGCACCTACCATTTATACATATATAATTATGTAGCTATTACCAAACAAGTAGTTTTCTCCTTTTATCTGTAAATTCATTATTTATATGTTCTCGGAATGTTATCAAGTCACGTAAGTGCCCAAGTTATCTGTAAAATGCGAGTCTGCAGGGGTACAGATTTAGATTTTTCCACCACATGTCAATTTCAGATATCATTACTACAAAAACTCGTATTTTTTCCTCCAGCACAATTTTTACGGGCATGCTGTAGTATGTGAGAGAGAGAGAGAGAGTTTGTTGTATTTGTTCTTGTAGACTTCTTGATAACTGCAGTTAGTCTTGTAACAAAGGTCAACAAATATAGATTGTTTCTGTTTACACATTTTATTATTAGGTTTTACTTGGCTATATGAGTATAATTTTCATAACATTACTTGTTTTCCTCTGTTTACTTTTATCGTATACCGGAATTTCTTGTAATTCCTACGTATTATATATTAAGCTAATTACTTGATAATTCCTCTCCATTTCTGTGTTGGTGGTGTAATGGTTTAGATACTTGTGTTCTGGGGGGGGTGTCCCGAGTTCGAATCCCGGGAGGATCATATGCTTTCATTAATGTATTCAAGTGCATTGGGGTTTGTAATGGAGGATTAATATTTAAGAACGGGGTATTCCTTAATTATATCATATTTGTTTTCGTAGTATATTAAAGACTCATATTCACCTTGTTCTTTCCAATGTAATTTTTTTTTCTTTAATATAAAATGTTGTCACCATAATTTTTGTTTTTTCTATGTGATTGAGGGAGGCAAAAGGCATAACTGCCTATAGCGAGTGCCTCCCCCATAGTTGAAAGAGTGACAGGGCCAAAATCAAGAGACGTTCGAGCCAAAATGCCTGGACACACGGAGGTTGAAGCAATTTAAGTCATAGGAAGCGGGAAAAACTGATTCTGGGAGAGAGTTCCAGAGCTCAGCTGTTGAGTAGAAGAAAGTTTGAGAGTAACGTTTCACTCCTGGGTTGGAGAGTTGCACAGAGTAGGGGTGGGATTGAATTGCAAGACGGGTACCACGTGCCCTACGTAAAGGAGGTGGTATGCACTGGGATAGCTCTGAGGAACACTGATTATTATAGTAGCGATAGAATAGCGAGAGAGATGCAACATTGCGGCGGAGAGAGAGAGATTGCAGAGAGTTGGTAAGTGGACAGGAGTTAATGATACGAAAGGCCTTCCTTTCAACCTTGTCTAGGAGAGCGGTGTGAGAGGAACCTCCCCACACATGTGAACAATACTCTATACCAGGTGAAGAGGTTGGGTCATAGTAGGAGTATGATGGGTCAGGTTAACGTGTCCAGATGTGAGATACACGTATTGGTAAACTCCAGGTGTTTGGTACGATATTACTGTCATGTTGCACCAATGACCGAACGGGTGCGGGGGAGGCCGATATTTACAGTCGTGGACAAGATTTTCTAGATTTTTTTTTGGAATTATAATTATGATACACAGGATAACATTCATAAGAAATTGCTTGAATCATACGTCAAATTATTTGGGCACTGCAGTTAATGTTCACTCTAGTGTTTGTATCATTAGTATGTTCGAGTATCCCTGACCATGAATTATTAGTTAGTTCAAATATGACTTAAGAGGCTATCAACCTTTCTGGATTATTACGTCAGCACACTTTAAGTCAAGAATGCTCGGTGGTGGTGGTGGTGGTGGTGGTGGTGGTTTTCATGAATGTGAGAGATGTTACGGATGTAGGAAGTGGAGAAGCAGAAGCAGAAATAACTATATGTTTAGAGGAAATATAGGTAAGGGAGAAAATATATTATGCTATACATTCTAGAGGATAGTTAAGAAATGGATAAGTGGAGGAGGTAAAGCATAAAGTATATTGATGTGTTAAGATTAATTATGGCAGGGTAGCCTGAGGTTTGGTGTGTAATTTAATGTAATAATTTATATTGGTATGACGGGGGAAACTCGTAATATACTGTATACTTCGTTATCAAGATCCTTATAGTTATGTCTGGAGGCAGTCCTTGACATGACTGTAAATGTATCCTCAGCTGAGTATTAGACGTATGGCGAGGAGTTGGAAAGTTAAGGAGTGTGCATAATTATAACTGTGGTGTGACAATGCCATAGCAAATGTGTTGGTTGTTGTGTTAGTAGATTGGTTCTGGGGTAAATCCTGTTCTTTGTAAGGAGAGTAAGATTTGTCAACAATTTGCTGCAATTATTTTTAAATTTACAAATACCATTCCTTCTTGATATATCATCTCTTGATATTTGGAGCCTTATTTTGCTACTTACATCTTCTTAAAGTTCACCATTCAAAGATAGAACACATCAAATTATTGGCCTACTTACAGTAGACACAGTTTTATTGATAGTGAGGGTTGTGTTGTTGTGGTGCAGTTCCGTTTGTTAAATATGTCTGTAAAATATTGTGATTGTACCGAAGGCTGACAAGTTGGGTGATCCTGGTGAGACCACCCAGTATGATGAATATTATTGTAAGAAAGGAAAGGTAGTCTAAAGACCTAAAGAATGGTGAGTGTGTTTGTGTGTGTGTGTGTGTGTGAGAGAGAGAGAGAGAGAGAGAGAGAGAGAGAGAGAGAGAGAGAGAGAGAGAGAGAGAGGTCAATTCTAAAATAGATATATTGTGTACTGTATATTGCATTAATTTTGTTTTCGTAACATATTATAATTGTATATGATTATAACACGCATCATTGCTTACATTATTCTAGATTGATAGTTGGCTAAATTACCCTCCCCCCCCCCCCCTCTATCTCTCTCGCTCTCTCTCTCTCTCTCTCTCTTTCTCTCATAAAAGTTAAGCGACCATTATCATCATCTTTTACACCCTCCCCTCACATAATATATTCCAGCCTGCCATCCGTCCAGCCCTGCACTTAATCTTTAATCATTGCTCATCCTCTTCAGGTATTTCCTTTTTTCCCCCCACGGACCTCTCTTTGCTTTTACTTTCTTATTCTCCTTCGCTTTCCCCTTCCTCCCGCCCACATCGTTATACACATACATACATACATAACATTTTAAGACCGAGTGTTCCACACATACGTGCAGTTTCAGTCTCTTGTCCTAATGGCGGCGTTCCAGGCAACCCTGTTAAGGGCTGCTTCACTTGTCAAGTTTTTGGATTTGAGATCGGCACGTTGTTATTGTTGTTGTGCTTGATAAGGTTCTTGATGAAATGTATTGTATATTGGTAATCGTTATATGTTTGCCTCAATGAGCTTACATATACCGATATACATTAGTGCATCATAATTTCGATAAATATATAAATATATAACAATTATAATGTAGGTGTTATCACCCCCAGCTATGGGGTATGTGCGTGAGTATATACATACATAATCACTGTTTTATATGCTTGCTATTTGTTCTAGCCAGACAATTTTGTATAGGTTATGGTCATATTAATGATCAGTGACTGAGGTACTTGTTGGTGTATCAACAATGAACATCCTGTGGTGGTCTGTATGTTACACCTAGCAATGGATTGACAAGTACAAAAGGCAAGAACAGTATTATCTGACCTAGTTTAACATCTAAATAATGCACTATATGTTTAGTTTGTTTTCGCGTTTATGCAAGTGTTATATAATATAGCTAGCGATCGAGTATTACAAATATCCACACATGTTTCCCTAATCTGTAATAAAGGGTGGTATTCGCAATGTTTGGCAGTATTTTCAGTGCGTATACATGCGTTTAGAACTATTATCTTTAAAAAGAAAGCTACCCTGAGCTAGACACCTAAGCTATTATCCCCTAATCCATCCATTATTCTCACTTGACCTCTTTGCTCCCTTATTATGGAGAGAGAGAGAGAGAGAGAGAGAGAGAGAGAGAGAGAGAGAGAGAGAGAGAGAGAGAGAGAGAGAGAGAGATTTATAAATTAGTCAGTATACACAAATTAAGACAATATAAAAACAATAATTTGCAGGAGATTGGAGTAAACCTAAAAATAAAGGAAAGGGGGAAAGAAATGATGATGGAAGGAATTGAGCGTGTTACGTAAGAGTCTGGAGGAAAGGGAGGACAATTGTACGAGACAGTCAGTGAGATATGTTGGTGATTATGGATCAAGGCAACCACGGGGCCGGAGGGAAAAAAATCAGGAACATTAGTTTGAAGATGGTAAGGGAAGAGGGAGGGAAAAACGAGTTGGATTTGATTATATTTTGAAGTGTAAACAGATATAGTCAGGATGATTTTGCGTGTTTGAGACAATAAGCATCACTACATACAATTCACATTTTGCAGCCACTACAGTTTTCACCTACATCATTGATTTAATGTAGAGAGAGTGAGTGAGATAGTTATGCATATCCTAGTCAATTTAATATCTCCTTGCACATAGAACCCTGACAGTCTGACTTTGGTATATCATTCATGCTACAATAATGACTGACTTCTTGCTCTCTCTCTCTCTCTCTCTCTCTCTCTCTCTCTCTCTCTCTCTCTCTCTCTCTCTCTCTCTCTGTCTCTCTCTCTCTCTCTCTCTCTCTCTCTCTGTCTCTCTCTCTCTCTCTCTCTCTCTCTCTCTCTCTCTCTCTCTCTCTCTCTCTCTCTCCCTCTCTCTCTCTCTCTCTCTCTCTCTCTCTCTCTCTCTCTCTTATTTACTCTCAACCTTTCTCTTTCACCTTATTCCTTGATTTTCAGTTCCTTGTCATTCTCTCCCCTTCCCTGTGATATATAGGACCCCGTCTTTGCCATACACACAATATTGATTCTGCTTACCACAGACAACTTCACCACCACCAACACTGACATGCTATCAAGTGTAAGACAATTTATTTGTTACCTCTGCATTAATTACGTCTTTCGATGGATTGAGAATTGGCTAGACCGGCGTAAGGAGCGAGTAGTAATAAATGGTAATGCGTAGGATTAGAAAAATTTCACAAGTGGTGTGCCCCAGGGATCAGTACTTGTCCCTGTTCTTTTATATATACAGTATATATCAATTACATCGTTGCTGAACTTTCCTGTTCAATATTTAAATTCGCAGACGATACCAAAATTGCATGTTCAACAGATCCAAAATATTTTAGATAATTTTGCAAATTCGGCACAAACCAAGCAAATTAGTTGTTTACACGGATAAATGTAAAGTGATGAATACAGGTTATACAAGTGAAACATGCTCTACGAATGATAGCTAACTCAAAAGCATTGATAAAGAAACTGACTCAAGAGCTACACTTCAAAACCCATTAACAATATACCAAAGTAGTTTAGAAAGCAAACAATATTATTGACCTCATTGAAGTATTGTTTGAATACATATCTGAAAAATTTCATTCTCACTTCATACAATTCTTTGGTTCGGTCCCATCTGGAAAACTGTGCACAAGTTTGGCGTACATATTATAAAGAGGACATGCATAAACTGGAGAGAATACAGCGGAGCATAAGAAAATTATTTCTAGACTAAGAAATAAGTCATACGAAGAACGTCTAAAAGAGTTATATCTGTTTAGCTTAGCAAAGCACAGGCTAAGAGGGAACCTAATCCAAGTGTTTACATTTATTAAAGGTATTGACAATATGAATATCAACAAATACTTCAATTGATCATTCAAATTACACTAGAAGAAAAGGTTATAAGGTAATTGGAAAGCATTTTAACTCATATGAGGGAGGGCATTTTATTTTCAATCGAGTAGTAAAGCTATGGAATGCACTACCTAGTAATGTCATTGAGTGTATTACTGTTGAAGCTTTCAAAATTTGACTTTATACATATTTTTCTTTTAACACCCAACTATCTGCATTTACAAATTAATAGCACCACACTTTACTGTGCTACCGTTACCTTTTTGTTGTCAAATAGGTCAGGTAGTTTCAGATACAAACAGCCTCGTAAGGATCAATAGATATACTGTTGCTTGTTTTCCTTTGTACTTATTTATGGATATAAGCCAACTGTGCATTGGCCATACTGCATGAGTTATAGGATTATATACTAAATATAAATGTTTCAATTCATCCCTCTTAACACAATCATACAGCTTACCCTAATAGTTCTTAAGCTAACTCCTAATCTTTCCTACCTGGCTCACGACCCTAATTGTATTTGTCATAATTTCACATTAATATTGGCTTCCGACCTGAGTGTATTTGTTTTTGGTGTGTACTTGTTGTTTATTGTTGTTGTAGTTCTCCAGACTGGCTGGCCGATCAGTCCCAAGTCCAGTAGATTGAAACCGCTCCAGATGCTCTGGCTCCCCGAAGGGGTCATGGAGAGATGAGCTCTGTCTCTAAGAGGGCAGCCGGGGAGGGGATCATCAGCCCACAGGATTGCACACTTGGGCCAATGCCCCCACAGTCCGCAGACCCTCTTGCAGTGCCACCCAATCCGGCAATCTTGCCAGAACCTAGATGGAAAAGTAGTACAGGAAAAGAGACAGACAGAAACGGCTAAGGTACGATAGAGGATGCCAAACCTCACTCTGGATAGGACCATCCTGGTTGACTTGTATTGAGTATCTATAGGCAATACATTATTTTTGTTCACTGGTTCGGAACAAACATACTGTTAAGCAACTATAACATTATCACACATTGCCATACATAATCACACCTCCAAACATCAACACACATATTCCCCAGAACAAACTGCCAACAACAGTACACAAGCCTAATCCAAATCCCTCTACCTCCCTAAATTAACTCGTCTGAAAACATACTTCCCAGATAAACACGGGTCAGACAGAGAATACTTAATACTCCACTGCCCAACACTTGCCCCTAATGACACAACTTTATAATCACCTCACTCGGAGATCTCTGGACCCATCCGGGAGAGGAGGTGGACTACCTGGAAGCTGCATTATTCCCATAAAGGTCGTCTTGCGGCTAATGCAACACCGACAACAACATATAGTATTGTTTTTGTATTAACTTCAATAGTTAACGAACTATAACTATTGTACTTGGTCTTCAGACGGTGTCCTTATTATATGAAAGTGTTGCATCCTGCGTGAATATAATGAGTACACACACACACACACACACACACACATATACTAACGAAACTAAAAAGGGGTACCTAAAAAGTATTTAAGTTGAAAGTACCGGTGTACAGTATAGAACACGCATAATGAGAATTGGTTTGGAAGACAAGAAACACTGGCAAAGACAGTGTTGGCATAAAAAAATATGGAACTTTCGTGGCGGAAAAACGACGAATACAGATAAATGTGTGAAGGGAAGTTTTTCAGGAACAAGTAAATGGATAAACACGAGAGTAAGAGGAGCGTTTCAAGGTACGCGCGCACGCGATTGTGTGCATGTACTCATAAATGAGCTCATGAATGTAGTAGACAGGATTTAATTGTTTGGCTCGAATTATCACACTTCCTAGACCATAATCATCTGTGACAATTACCCATTCCTTGTTCAAGGGAGATGGTAACCACGGGCAATGAATCAGAAATCCTTCACCAATCTGAACGAGATGTGCTCCCGGATCTGCTAGGTAGAAGGAGCGAACGGTACCACTGAGCTAGCCGCACGACTATCGGTGTGTGTGTGTGTTTCTGTGTGTGTGTGTGTGTGTGCGTGTGCGTGTGTGCAAGCCTTTAAATAGGAAAAATATTGTTAATGAAAAACAAAGTATATACAGGTATTGTACAAGCAGCTTAGAAACTTTAGAATTGGTTAAAAAGATGAACTTCTAAAAATACTGGAAATATTCAAATAAAATACGATGCTCACACTTTTTCAGTATCCCGGTTTTAGCTCACCTCTCACCTTTGGCCTACTTGTGTTCATGTATGTATTTCTATTCATAAAGCACAGGTTTATTACTTGTATGGAAACAATTTAGAACATCTAATATAATTTTAAAAGCTGATATCAGCATAATTACAGTATTATTATGGCTCAATCCTGATATACAGTAGAGCGGTTGACTCTTAGTGTGTTTCCGATTGTTTTTGAAGCACATTACTAGTGCGCCAATAACGCCACAGTGATGAGATGGTTGGACGATGTTATGTCAGGGCTATAGTGTACTACATTGCAATTGCCGAAAAGAAACGCCTTTTTAAGCCAGTAAAATGTAATGGGACAAGTACGATAAATCACTATGTACTGTAGATATGTACGATAAATCACTATGTACTGTAGATATGTACGATAAATCACTATGTACTGCAGATATGTACGATAAATCACTATGTACTGTAGATATGTACGATAAATCACTATGTACTGTAGATATGTACGATAAATCACTATGTACTGTAGATATGTACGATAAATCACTATGTACTGTAGATATGTACGATAAATCACTATGTACTGTAGATATGTACGATAAATCACTATGTACTGTAGATATGTACGATAAATCACTATGTACTGTAGATATGTACGATAAATCACTATGTACTGTAGATATGTACGATAAATCACTATGTACTGTAGATATGTACGATTAAATCACTATGTACTGTAGATATGTACGATAAATCACTATGTACTGTAGATATGTACGATAAATCACTATGTACTGTAGATATGTACGATAAATCACTATGTACTGTAGATATGTACGATAAAGCACTATGTACTGCAGATATGCAGGCATGAAATAAAGAGTTAGACGAAAGAGAGAGGTCTTTGAAATGTATTTAATTACTCAACGGTAAGGGTCAAAACTGCAGTAGTTTAGGAGTAAAGTTGGTTAGTGGAGAGAACATAATAATATTGTGGAATCTATGGTATATACCTTATATACCATATAAGCAAGATATTGAAATGTTCAATATCTTCCTATCTATCTATATTTAATCTATGTCTTGCCTGATATTCTAAACTATCAATATATTTAGAATAACAGTAAATCAACAAGATCGCATTACGTTTATGTAGTTCAAAGCTTTTAAAGAAAATTTACCATAGGCCTATAGTAACTTAACTTTAAACATTAAGGCACCCTTTTTATTATAGGTTCAAGTGACAGCAATAATAGTGAACCCCATTAACCCCTTGAAGTTTATGACTTATTTTAACAGTTTTTGCTGGCTATTATTACACGATTATATTCAGATTAGGAAGGGTATGTGTATGTCAAGGTTACTTGATATAGTCTTCCCCTATTTAATTCTCATTGATCCTTCCTAAGCCGTATACAATCGTTTAATGACAGCCAGAATGAACTGTCAAATAGCGTCATGATCCTCAAGGGGTTAAACACACAGACAGCGCATCACTAGCCTGATGGACTGGAAATTGACCCGTAAAAAGTTGTTTTCGATGATATACAGCTCGTATAATCATTTGCTACCTTTATACAATAGCAAGGAGACCGCATTAGGGTGTGAAACTGACCTTCATCCTCTCAACCCGTAAATGACCACACTTGCTACCATGATTCAGGAACACATATCCCACAGTTACATCAGTAACAGTAGAGGCTATAATAATATTATAGCAGCAGTTCTGTTATAATGGTGTCTAGCTGTGCCCCACATCTAAAACACAGCATATACTACAATTACACATTAATGAATAATACACATTAAGGTATATATCTATTAAAATAACGAACAGAGAACTCTTAACTTAACACCTAACGAGCGGCCTAGGTGGTAAATAATATGTAGCCACCAGCGGGGTGTTTTTACCCAAAATAGGGCTGTTTACGTGATCATTTTCATGCCTAAATAAGACCCAGAGCGTAAAACAAGTATCTATCCCTGAAAGGACATAAACAGAGCTTTCCAATGACACCCCAACGATCCTTGTATGACCGCTAGTTTTCTTGCAACAATCGCGCAACACGAGTGCAAAAACCATGTAATTCGGTACTTTCCCTAAACAATTCACTGTGTAGCGAGTGTGAGAGGGTGGAGGAGGGTGGGATTCATGTCAGTTGGTCCACCGCGGTGGTCTGGAGCAGTCATACGCTCGCTACTCTCCTGCCACCACTTGTCTCTCTCTCTCAGCAACATTACGTGCTGAAAATGCCACACGACTTATGTTGTGAGCCGCCACATAGTCCAAATTTCTTTCACTCGACATATGATGCGCGCCGCCAGTTAAGGGTTAAATGTTGAGTAGATTTATTTTTCCAAGCGCGCACCAGTTCAACTCATTATCACTATGCAACATCAACTAACAGTAACACAGATAGGCTATCGAAACATATTGAAATTTCAACAATACATCATCTCTTCATCAAAGGAAACAAAATCAATCGAAAAAACATTCATCATCAAGCAAATCACTTGCCAACCACAACATAATTGCATCCACTAATGTTGTATGTCAATTATGTACCGATCCACATAATGTAAAGCAAGACAATACCACAGAGGAATACACTCGGCCTGCACATGTTATATGAGACTACTATTGTAAACCCGTAGTGAATCCAGGATCATTGTGCATGTTAACGAGGCAGGACCTTTGTGTCATTGTCGGTGGTTCTGTTGTAATGATGATGGTAAACAAAAAATCATAATGATAAAGGTATCAATGCCTTTAAACCGTTTCAAGTCCTGGCAAAGCTTTGCTATAACAATTTTGACTTTAATTGAATTGTCGTTGGAACAATAACATAATTAGTTCTTTATATTTTGTTTCAAAAGAGCAAATTGCTGTAATACACTTTCTTAACATAGTTAAGGAATTATATACAATTTAAATGTCAAACATCTTAATTTGTAAAGAAACAAGTGATAAAATAATCATGGCGGAGGATGTGAAAGTAATGTTGTGGAAACATTTGGCGCAGTTAGGGTACGGGATAACTTTTGATAGCGAAAGTGATCGAGAGAGAGAGAGAGAGAGAGAGAGAGAGAGAGAGAGAGAGAGAGAGAGAGAGAGAGCTGGAGGTGTGTGTAACCTACTGGATAAGATGAGTCGGCTATGTAGGAAAAATAATCTTGTAAAAAGAGGGTGTGATGCTACTGCATATGGTATGACAAATATATCAGAACGAACTAAGTGTGAGGAAAAATTATAGAAATAACATACAAAGTAGTGGGAGGTCTGTTGTGGGACGAACAGTGAGAGGCAATGGTGTGATCCGGGAAAGCAAATTAAGAATTAGTATTATTTGGGAGAACAAATTTGTTTTGCTTAACAAAGCAAATGTAGTAAAAGCTGTTTATGTATAAAACGAATATATTGTTGTTAAACTTAGGACGAGAAAACAGTTCGATAAAGATATATCTACTGAAGGCAATAATATTGATCTTTTAAGATAAGGACGAATAATATATTAGTGTTAATGGAAAATGAAACTATTTCAATCAGTATTGTTAGATATTAAAGTAATATATAGGTGTCGATATTTTCCTGGCGAGCGGCAGCGAGCCTGTAATTTTAAGAGTTTTAAGGTTTTTTACAGTTTGGTGGATGTCTAAGGAGGAAAGTAAATAATAATGAAAAGATGAAAACAATAAGCAAATTAATACGCCCATCTCCCCTTCAACGCATTACTATGGTAATCACTGCTAATTATTGTATAATCTAGTGGATTTATGTTTTTGAAATATTAATGCCGGCCTGTCATTATCTCGATTGTCGAAAAATGAAGTAAGTATTTGAGTGTCGGATCTTTAAGGTTTTGAGGATAATTTGGGTAATATATTTAACGCCCTAAGAGCGGGCCCGTCAGTAACTTCTACTACCCGCCAAGCGGGTAGTTTTACCCTAAATGACCTTGTTTCCGTGCTCTTTTTCATGCATAAACAAGAGCCAGAGCGTAATACAATTATGTATCCCTGAAAGGGCGTTAATTCAGCTTTCCAATGACACCAGAACCATCCTTCTACGACCACTGGTTCTCTTGCAACGATCGTGCAACACGAAGGAAAAATTGCTAAAATAAGGTAATTTCCTTACATAATTCCCTGTGTAGCGAGGTAATGGGTGTGGATGAGTGAAGAGGGGAGGTTAGTTGCGGCGCGGGGACCGTGCCGAGCGGTCAGAGTGAACCTACGCTCCTCCCACCGCTCGTCTCTCTCTCAGAGCCAATTATGTGCTCAAAATTGCTACCGACTTAAGGTGGGACCCGCCACATAGTCCTTTCTTCTCTAGACTGACTTAAGTCCGGCCCCGCTAGACAAGGGTTAAAGACAGAATATATTACAGATACAATATTTTGCTAGGCAGGTTCGAGTAGCTTAATAGGTATTATATACATTTTTGTAATGATTGGATACCAGAGCTGGGCACTTTAGCCAACACTTCCGCAAATAGCCAATTCCGCCATGGCGGAAGTGTCATTTTGTGGGCGAATTAGCGTTGGCGCCAAAATGGCTGCCTATTTGCGGGTTTGAAGCTCTGGAAAGTACCTCCATGTTGCAAACCTCGAGTCCGCAAAATAAAAATTCCAGCCGCCAGCCAGCCCTGGGCCGCTCCTGCAGCTCCAGCCAAAAAAAGTCATGTGACCAAGCCAATTACCTGTGTTCTGGAATCTAGGCCTATACATCGGCTCTTCACGTTTGTTCAATGTTCACTTAATTAGTAGCAAGCGTCGAGCTAACACCTACAACACACAGCAGTCCAAGAGTTCCAACCTGCTAGCACTTCAACTTTGTTTATATTTTCGGCCTATTGAAGTGAACATGGAGTCTACCATCATGCCTACCGCAGCTGCCAACAGCATGGGGAGCAGTTCACCACCATCATCCGACAGTGATGCTGCAGAGCATGCAGAAATCCAGGACCTAAGCCACCCCTGGCCCCACCTAGAAGATGTCTCTGGAGAAGGGCTTTATAACTTTATAATCTAGCCTAATTTAAGATTATAAAGTTAGGCTATCGTTAATTTGATTGATAGCCTGTTAATTTTTAACCTAAACTAATGTTATTAGGCTACCCTAATCCCATTAAAATGCCTCAAAGCATGTAGGCCTAGGCTAAGTCTAACTTCTATATAGGCTAGGTCTATAATCACTAAACCCATCAAAATGCCTCAAAGCATGTAGGCTAAATATTGCATGTTCTAACTTCTAAATATAATAATAATAATCTTCTGGTTACTTATATAGCGCCTGTATCTCCTCCTTCGAGGATTCACAAGCGCTTGGCTTTCTTTAGTCTACCAGAGACCATTACCCATCCCTCTTGCTCATGGGGTGATGGTAACCGCCGGCTATATCCCAGAAAAACTTTTCAATCTGAGCGGGGATTGAACGCGAGACCTTCAAGATGGGAATCAGGCACGCTATCAACTGAGCCAGCCGGACGGCTGGCTAGGCCTATAGGCTAATACTAATATAAGTAAGTAATTTTATTAGGCTAGGCCTAGGCTACCCTATCCTATCAAAATGCCTCAAAGCATGTAGGCTAAATAATATTGCATTTTCTAACTTCTATATATATATATATATAGGCTAGCCTAGGCCTAGGTCTAGGCTATAATCAATCAATCACTAATTCCATCAAAATGCCTCAAAGCATGTAGGCTAAATATTGCATGTTCTAACTTCTATATATATAGCCTAGGTCTAGGCTATAATCACTAATTCCATCAAAATGCCTCAAAGCATGTAGGCCTAGGCTAAATATTGCATGTTCTAACTTCTATGTATAGGCCTAGGCCTATAATCACACTCAATTTATTATTGTCAAGTAGAAAGTGTTAATTTTGAAAGTATCATATAGGCCTAGACTAAATTTAGCCTACAATAAAATGTTATTCAATTTTGATCTGAAGCTAGGCCTTTATTCTGAGCATTAAAATTAATAGGTCTAGGCTACTTTCTATTAAATTACTTAATCTATCTAAAGTAGACCTATCTAGGCATATATAGCCTATTGCCATTCCCAAAGGGGGGACCACGAATAAATCGCCTCCTTGCACCTCTGTGATACGGGCGTACCTCCTGATGGTGCGGAATTGCGAATACTGATTATTACTGAAGCACTCTCCCCATAAACAAGTTGCCCCAACGTTTTACTGCCCATGTGGACAAACTTAGTGGCCTATGCTATATATATTAACCCTTTCAATGCGGGTGACGTTCTGGAATGTTTTGGCAATTTACAGCAATTTCCAAGCTTTAAAAGCCTGCATGTATATCCTTGAGGTCCGTGGAAGTTGGGAAACATTATATTTAAGTAAATATATATATTTATTGACATTTAGAGTTTGAATTTATTGATTTACCCTTGATTCTGTAGTTTAAATTTAAAATAAATAAAAAACGGTTTGCGTTTGCATATTTGCATTTGAGGACTAGAAATTTCACAAGGTTTGCACATTTGTGTTTGCTGAAGTTATGTTCTGGGTTTGCTGATTTGGGTTTGCTGACTTGACTTTTTGTTTGTGGTGTCCAGCTCTGTTGGATACAACAGCAGTTGGAAAAAATTACTTCTTTGATTTTTCGTGATTAGTATATATAATACAATGGACACACTATTTAGAGGCAAATATGTGTATTCGTTATCATGGACGCTATTCAATATTACGCATATTACTTTCAGGAGAAAAATGCCAGCATCACTGCCATAGTGAAAATGATTGGCAAAACCAGTTCATTCCCGTTCCCCACATCTTACCACCAATATTATTATCATTAATATCTATTGTTCTTCCATCATAATCAGTGCGCGACATAATGACGCTTCCTGATTGGTTGCACCCCGGAATCTGCTTTCGTCTGACTTTCCTCTCATTTTACTTCCACAGTAACGATTATGTGATAACATATATCACTATTTTTTCGGCATTACCGATAACACCGTATGTTTAAACAGATACAACTATATACTGTACAGTATATATATATAATACAATGTTTGTTATGTAGCCTAATCAAGCCAAATACCCTTTTTTATGACTTAGCATAACACTGGTGCAGCTTATGTTTACTGAGCCTATATTCAGGATACTCGTATATATCATAGGTTAAGGCGGAATGAGAGGGATATAACACATTAAAGTTATATCGTATTCCTTGTCCTCCATGCCATAACTTCATCATACACAATATAACTAGACTATCAGTGTAAGTTATAATACACAATTATGAATGGTTTCAACTATTAACGGAGCTAGAATTACGATATCGGCATAAAAAACAAGAAAAAAAAACGAAGATTAAAGGAAGAGATGGCGTCGAACCATTAAATGTTCATTAGTATCTGGGCCCTTGGTACTCCACCTGAAATAATACGACTTACATAAAATGTGTAGACAGATAATACAGGAACATTGGATGGAGAGATCTGGCTTAGTTTTCCCCCACCAAGTCTTATTCTATAGTATAATAGTAATTGGATGGCTTTACCTAACTTAAAGTGAGCTTATGGAGCTTCCTTTCATCTTCGAATTATTAATAAACCACAGGAGCATTATATTCAGCCACACACCCACAATATTTGTTTGTCCTATGTGTATAAAAGAGAAAAAAAGGCAGGTTGCCTGTAACGAGTGTCTCCCCAAAAGCCAAACAAATTACATAACCAAATTCAAGGAACGTTGGCGTTAATATGCCTGGACACACACGTTTTTAAAAAGTTTATGTCAGAGGATGAAGGAAAGATTGATGGATGGAGAGAGTTCACTTGTTAAGTATACTGCCTCATCAGTATACAACTGTACGTTTAATTACGACTGAAGAAACACTCTGTAAATCTTGTCTGGCACTGCTCTCTCCTACAGTGTGTACATGTTGTCTC
The DNA here is from genome assembly GCA_032716605.1 of Paralithodes platypus. Classification (NCBI taxonomy): domain Eukaryota; kingdom Metazoa; phylum Arthropoda; class Malacostraca; order Decapoda; family Lithodidae; genus Paralithodes; species Paralithodes platypus. The sequence continues at coordinate 22,314,448 of CM064497.1, read as the reverse complement.
TCTCTCTCTCTCTCTCTCTCTCTCTCTCTCTCTCTTTCTCTCTCTCTCTCTCTCTCTCTCTCTCTCTCTCTTTCTCTCTCTCTCTCTCTCTCTCTCTCTCTCTCTCTCTCTCTCTCTCTCTCTCTCTCTCTCTCTCTCTCTCTCTCTCTCTCTCTCTCTCTCTCTCAGAAAAACGTGTGTGTCCAGGCATATTAACGCCAACGTTCAAAAAAGATTTTGCATCCCAGGAGCTGGACTGGACGACATTGTGGAAGCCTTCGAAGATACCACAAAGGATGCAAATGAAAATACCCTTTTTGTCATCCATGCTGGTTCAAATGACGTCATGCGCACCAGATCCGAAGAGTTGATGGAGAAATATCGCAAGATGATCCAGCACTACAAAAACAAGTCAAGGAATATCATCATCTCAGGCATTCTCCCCAAGATCGACGCACCTGACAAATTCTACGACAAGGCTTTCAGCACAAATAGCCGACTAAAACATTTGTGTCTGAGGGAAGAAGTTGAATTCATCAACCTCTGGGACAACTTCTACAACCAGCCTACTCTGTTCCACAAGGATGGCACTCATCTAAACCCTGTGGGTTCAGCACGCATGGGTCGTCTCCTACACGAAGCAGTCCGCAGCCAAGGATCAAAAAACGCCATCCGAGAAAGAGCAGCAGTGACAAAAATCATCCAACGACAAGTAAAAAACGGAGGCAACCGAGGACCACCAGCGATATGGACCGAAGACAGCGAGGACCGAGGACAGCCATGAACATACATGTAGATCCGACAAAAACCAACAATATTATTAAAGAGCGTTCCGTGAGTTCTAAAATAACAAATTTAAAGGTTTTCTAAGCAAACGCTCGTAGCATACGCAATAAATTTTCAGATTTAGAGGAGCTAGTGTTTACAGAAAATTATGATGTGATTGGCATAACAGAATCTTGGCTCAATACAGAAGATAGAGACTTTTTAGCAGAGTATTCACTTCCCGGTTATGTAATGTTTGAGAAAAGCCGAATAAATCGAAATGGAGGTGGCGTTTTACTTTATATCAAAGAAAGTCTTAACCCTACCCTCTTGTCAAAACCTCAAATTGTGAATGTCGACACTTCTTTTGTGCTAATAAAGAATAATAAAGGTACAAAAATAATACTTGCGTTAATATACAGACTTCCAGCTCAATCAGTGCAAACTGACCGAGAAATTTACGAACAAATTGAAGATGTAAGTAACTCACAAGATACCGTAATTTTTGGCGACTTTAATTTACCTGTGACCAAGTGGGGCGATACTCTTACTTCACACTCCGGACATGACTTGTATACGAACTTGCAAGAGAGTTCGCTTTATCAATTTGTTCGAACACCGACCAGTGGTAATAACGTTCTTGACATTGTTCTTGCAACTAAAGAAGAATTAATAGAGAATTTGAATGTTGGTGATGAATTCAGTAACAGCGACCATCGTACGATAACTTTCACTTTAAACTTTACTAGTAACGAACCAAATAGTAGCATCGAAAAAGTCCCTAATTTCAAGAAAGCAAACTTTCATAAACTTAGAGGTATGTTTAAAGAAACTGACTGGAGCTTTTTAATTAACAATAACGACATAAATACATCTTGGAAGTTATTCGAAACCACTTACCTAAAATCAGTGCAAGACTGCATACCATCGAAAATACGGCGTCCAGGCCATGATAATAAGCCCAAATGGTGGAATAAAGATATTTCAAACTGCCTGCTTGCTAAAAAATTTGCTAATGATAGATTAAAATCCTCACAAAATGACGAAGAACGGCTGAAATTTGTAGAGCTACGACGCAAAGCCAAAAAGTTAATTAAGCAAAGTAAAAAGACCTTAGAGTTACATATTGCGAATCAAAGTAAAACAAACCCGAAAGAATTCTATAGTTATATCAGAAAGAAAAAAAGTCGTTACTTCAACTGTTGGACCGATTAGTCGATGAAAATGGAGAATACACCAAAGACGAAGAACAAATGAGTAATGCCCTCAATACCTTCTTTGCATCAGTTTTTACAACAGAAGACCTCAGTGATATCCCTACACCATCGCCGATTCAGATTGATAATTCAGATGTTCTAAGCAATATCACCGTTACAGAGAGAGAAGTATTGAATTGTTTAGATAAACTCAAGGTAAATAAAACGCCTGGACCTGATACAATCTCGCCTAGAGTTCTAAAGGAAGCTAAGGATGAGCTCTCTAAACCACTGACATTACTATTCAATAAATCCTTGCAGTCTGGAACTATGCCCGATCAGTGGAAGCTAGCCAATGTAACACCGATATTAAAAAAGGCAGCAAATCCCTACCCAGTAACTATCGTCCAATTAGCTTAACCTCAGTTGTATGTAAAATGCTAGAAACGGTCATACGGGACAGACTCGTAAATCACTTGGAGGAAAATAACATACTTAAAGATACTCAACACGGCTTTCGTAAAAAACGTTCCTGTTTAACAAACCTCTTAGACTTCTTCCACGATATCCTCAACCTCTACGATGAGAGTAAAGCTGTAGATATTATATACCTTGATTTTCAAAAGGCCTTTGACAAAGTTCCCCACAAACGTTTACTGCTAAAACTAAAAGCGCATGGAATACAAGACGGTGTGTTGAAATGGATAGAAAATTGGCTCAGCGACAGAAAGCAAAGAGTAGTCATAAACGGTAAGGCATCAAAATGGACCAATGTAAGTAGCGGGGTACCCCAGGGATCGGTACTAGGACCAATTCTCTTTCTAATTTACATCAACGACATAGATGAGGGTCTCACCTGTACAATCTCAAAATTTGCTGACGATACAAAAATTGCAAATAGCGTACTCTCAAAAGAACAAGTTGACGATATGCAACACAATCTAGATAAATTGTCATGTTGGGCCCAAATTTGGCAAATGAGTTTCAATGCGGATAAATGTAAAGTACTACATATCGGATACCTAAATGAGGAAAGCAAACTATTCGATGAATGGCACTCAGCTTAAGAATGTAAACAGAGAAACCGATCTGGGAGTAACAATATCGAGTAACCTAAAACCGAGTCAACAATGTTCAGAAGTTGTTAAGAAGGCAAACAAAATAATTGGCTTTATAGGCAGGTCATTTGAGCATAAATCCAAAGAAGTTATCCTAACCCTTTACAATTCATTAGTCCGCCCTCTTCTGGAATACTGCGTTCAATCCTGGTGCCCTTATTACCAAAAAGATATAAACAAGCTAGAACGAGTTCAACGTAGAGTTACCAAAATGATACCTAGCCTAAAGAACAAACCATACGAAGAGCGTCTTAGAGAATTACATCTATTTCCTTTAACCCAGCGCAGATTAAGAGGTGACTTAATTCAAGTGTTCAAAATCATCAAAGGCATCGACAATATGAACTGTAGTAAGTACTTCACTATCGACCAATCTAATTACACGCGGGGAAACGGTTGCAAAATTATTGGTAAATCTTTTAACTCACACGAATCTAAGAATTTCTTCTTCAATCGAGTTGTCAACTTGTGGAATGGGCTTCCCCGAAACGTTATAGACTGCATCACCGTTGATTCATTTAAACTCCGCCTAGACAAATATCTCGCATCAAACCCGCGACTGACTGCGTTTGTAAATGAATAACTTTATTTTATCCCCCCCTCAGTTACTAACCCATCTGTCCCCTACTAACTTCCTAATCCTGCCACGGACATTAGTTCCAGGGCAGTAATTCCCTTTCCAATGTTCCCTTACCCACTCTAAACCACTGTTTGGACACTTGATCCTCAGTGTTTTGGAGGACAAGCAACCTAGAAGGGTCACTAGATCTGTTGTTGCTTGATTTCCTTTGTACTCCTTTGTACTCCTTGTACTCTCTCTCTCTCTCTCTCTCTCTCTCTCTCTCTCTCTCTCTCTCTCTCTCTCTCTCTCTCTCTCTCTCTCACATAAACACACATACACTCACACAAAACACACACCAAAGGCCCACCAATATAGAACTCCACCTGACGTAAAGTTTCGATTCCCGGGAATATTTCCGCTCCCAGCCAGCCACAACTCTCTAATCTAGATGGTTGACTACATGCAGTTAGCTTCAAAAGCGATATATCAAACGACCCCCCTGAAGGAGTCTTAACTCTTTCGGTACAGCCTGAGTCTTTTATTATAGTCTACTTATTATTTTGCGATTTTATTCGGCTTTCAAGTGATCTATGTTAACCCCTTCACCACCATGACGTAATTTTCATCATATTCTGGTTTACCAGTATACGATTTGTTTAGTTTATAATCTACCTCTACGACTCAAGTAGGTAAACACGATCTCCATAAACCCTCTTTGGAACACAGGTCCTTCTAAAACTGCATTAAATCATCAAATTATAGTCAGAATCAAAGGTTAAAAAGCATCATGGTGTTGAAGGGGTTCAGGGATGGTATAATATATATTTTCACCCATTACATATTTAGAGGCCATTACAAAGCACAGTAAAAGCGTCCAATGTTATCCATACGCACAACAATAAAACCCATCATAATCCTGGCGTTCAAGATCGATGACTAAATATGCCTTTGTTGCCAGATGCCTGCCTAACAATTACCAATATGGCACTTAATAGAGGGGAATGAAGAGTGAAGGCAAACACGAACCAAACTACAGACGGTGCAGAAACAAGGAATAGAGAAATCACAGAGAAATGAGGTTGACAGAACAAGAGGGACATGAGAGAGAGAGAGAGAGAGAGAGAGAGAGAGAGAGAGAGAGAGAGAGAGAGAGACTATTTGGATTACACATAGTATCTGGATTCTTTAAGTAGTCATATTTTAAGTATGAGAGGATGGGGTCGAAATTTATCGACTCGCCATAATGAGCAGACAATCAGACTATTTACGGGGAGTCAACTGTTAACTGGAATATCACTCTTATTATTATTATTATTATTAATAGTAGTAGTAGTAGTAGTAGTAGTAGTAGTAGTAGTAGTAATAATAGTAATAGTATTAGTATATTATATATTTCAAAAATACTTATACTAATAGGATTGGAATAATCCAACAGTTGATCAGGACTTACAATGTATTTAGTAAAAATGCAATGTTATATCTAATATAAAATATGAACAAATTAATAAACTAAAGAAAGTACAATACAATTCATTAGCAAACTATTTAGTATTGACGTCTTCAAAAATAGTCTATATGAATAATGACATTAACAACTAAATTGATGTGCATACACACGTTGAACAAAGAAAATGTATATACTGTATATACCGTACTGTATATACTGTATGTATATATAATAGTAAGAATACAATGACGTGCGCTGTAATACAAGATAAATATATTATACCGGTATGTATATATATATAATTATTTATTATATTATATATATATATATATATATATATATATATATATATATATATATATATATATATATATCTATATATATATTATTTATATATATATATATATATATATATATATATATATATATATATATATATATATATATACAGTAAGTATGTATGTGTGATTCAACTTCCACACATTACAATGTTTTACCTGTAGTTTTATTTTCTTTGGGAGGTGTTTGGGTTTGGAGTGAAACTAATAAAAATAGATTACAATGTGTCTGCGCCTCATTATTGCCAAGTATAAATAATTAACAATATATTTCGCTACATAATCTTTAATCTTCGTGGTAGATGAGAACATTACAACTAACCGTCAGCTGTAGAAAAACTGACTATAGTGTGTTATTGCTTACTTATGCGTAAACTAATGTAGTTAAATTAATTACTACTGACTTGTTATTTATGCATAACAAACATTATTGTTTACCTGAATCTTGATCAGTTATAAATTATCAATAATTACAGTCGCATTGTCTTTAACTAATCAACACTTTCATTAGATGTTACTATAAGCCTATCTTCAAGATGTAAATGACTTAATGCGTTATGTTGTATGATTCCTGGTATGGAAGTTTTGGATTCAGTTTGCAGTATTAATATGAAAATATGAATAGTATAATTTATTATGAACCCAATTTTAAGTGTGGATGCTCTACATTATATAATAATTATAATTTACATTGCGCGAAGTACACTTGTGGGTGTTGAATATTATATAATGTTAGGATCATGGACCAGGTTGGAGGGTAATATGATTTCATTGGAATAATAGAACAATATTACATTATTCTGCGCTCGCTGTTGTAACACAATATCCCTTAATATTGTACACGTGATCGTGATCGGGAGCGTAATTTTCGGATATACTGTGAAATTTCGTACCCAATACAAATATACCTGTATGTATAAAACATTGTTTTCAGCACTGTGAGAACCACTTCGGACTCAGCGGTCGGGGTAAACTATTTCACTACTACTACTACTACTACTACTATTAATAATAATAATAATAATAATAATAAGATGACATTGTTTGTTGTTAATATTGCCGTAAACACATCCGTAAATAATACATATTTCAATGTTTTTTACGAGAAACGAAAATATTTATAAATTCCCAGTTTCTTCCCTATTATGTTTTGCTTTTTCGTTTGTTTAAATTTCGGCCAAAGGCCGGTTCCTCTTTTTGTAGGAGGAGTCTGCAGGCACCAGCCAAGAACAGGTCAGTATGGTACTCTTGAAGAGTGCTACAGGTGGCTGATAAGGATAGCTGGAACTCTTATTTCACCACCTGGCCTCCTTTGCTGACCTATGCTGTGCATCACAAACATAAAGCGCAACTCTAGGTTGCCTTCTAAAACACTTACACTAATAACATATTACATAATGTACTATCCTCTCATAAATGCCTCCAGTATCTACATCTCTAGTGACGAACCATCAAAATGTACAGGAACACTATCAACTTCTGCAACATTTGTGGCCTTTCCTCTTACTTTCACTCTGTAGAACACCACCTCTCCGCCTACAAACCTGATCTTCTTTTTATCACAGAGACTCAGATCTCAGAAACAACTTACTACACTGCGTGTACACTGGGATATAGTTTTATTACAGTGTTGACTATGGGTACATTGTCAGAAATCATATGCATTCGATTAAGGTACTTTACAATGTGTGTGTGTGTGTGTGCGCACTATCAGGGTTTCTTTTCTTTTTTTTAGTATGGGGAAGATAGTTATTCAATGTTTGTTGAATTTGTATATTAACAAAAAATACCAATTAACCGAGCTTCAACTAAACTGATATATCTATAAAATGTATGTAGATAACTAGAATAAGTCGAGGTATCATGATTTGCTACCATTAACTATCCAGCTGCTCTTGCAACAGTATTGGTTAATAACAGTTTTACTAAACATATGCTTACTGTCTTCTGGTCTACTGATTACGGTTTTCAAATAATTTGGTATGGACCCACCCACCCATCCACAAACACACACACACTCGCAGAGTTTTAATCCCGGTGTTGCGCCAAATCCAAGACCGAATGTGTTGAGCGATGTCTGTGGATATAATGTGGTCGTGATTTGAGTGGTTATATGTAGTGGGTTATCATTCACCTGTTGTTGGAATTAGGTCAAGTTAAGTTATATTAGGTTTCGTTAAGTTAGCCCAAACTGTGAGATAGCGCAGCAAGGGTACTTGGTTTCACAAGAGTCACTGATATGGCATGACAATTGATACCTGCATACTCTATTGTCAAACTTAGGTAAGCTTAGCTTAGGTGTGTGTGTGTGTGTGTGTGTGTGTAAAGGAATGCGAAGTTTATACTGAGGGAAGACTAAAGATAAATAACATTAAATCTTCCAATTATCATTCCAAAAGGTGCTGACTGATTTGTAGAGCATTGAATTCAAGATAACGTATGCACAAGAGAGAGAGAGAGAGAGAGAGAGAGAGAGAGAGAGAGAGAGAGAGAGAGAGAGAGAGAGAGAGAGAGAGAGAGAGAGAGAGAGAGAGAGAGGGGCCCTCCTGGTTTGGTGGGACCGTGTAAATATATTGTTGTTTATCTTCGTGATATATCGTGACTTGATGCTCGTTTGTATGTATTGCGTGTGTCGGTTAAAGTGGGAGTTTACTATTTAGGACTAGGCAAGATTTAGTGCATGTTTTAAATGGTTAATGGTTATTTCGTGTGCTATTTATTATAAGGTGTAATTTCACGTTATTTATTTTATTAGTACTGGTTATGAAACAACAAATATATTTACATTTAACCAAGTAGGCATGTTCTTTTTAGAGTATGACCATAGGCTATTTACAGACAAAATTAAAGTAAATGCATAACATATTTAATATCTACACTGTAAAGCTGTCAATGTCAAACTTATTGTGTCTATGAAATATTAGGAATCTGTTCTTTACTAATATTTATCCGTATGTATATCATGATAGCAATCGGTATTTTATGCTTTCCAAGCTAAACTGTTTTAACTAGTAAGGATGCTGCAAGACCAGTGACATAACTATTATACCTAAAATAATAAAGTAGAATAAATGAAATACTTAGTTAACGATGGAAGTATAATACCATAAAACAAAACATCCATAGTTGTCAATTTTATCTGGTTACAACTAATGAAAACATTTTAAGTTAATAGATTGGAAGACTGTTTCGTTCATGGTACACAGTATATTTCCTCAACCAGAAATGCAATTCATTGTCCGTCTATGATGTTTCCAATTACTGTTTCAGGAAGTATTTCGTTTTTCCTCACGAGAGTTTTTGCCCTTCATGATTTTTTGAAGTTGCGGCCAATTCGTTGATTAATTGAATTTTTTGAACTAAGCCCCGTGGAGCGGTGAGTAGTTGTTGCTGTTTTGCTTAGCCATATTTCTGGATATCAGAAAGTGGTATAGATTATTGTTATGTTAGGCCTATAGTGTTATTATTAATCACAACTGGCATACACTATACGGACCCGTAGCTACCACGGCAACGGATGTGCCAGTAAACCTTAGCACACACCACTACACTATAGTCTATTCGCTGTAAGTAGGCGGGAAATCATGACCTCTATCCTCTGTAACTCAAAAAGGGCTAGAGCAAATTGGCTGTACATTTCCACACCTATTTCTTGACTGACTCTTCCCAAATGGTAGAAATATTAGCCGATTACTCTAGTAGTTTATGAGTTAGAGAGTTTAGAGGTCATGATTTCTCGCCTACTTACAGTGAATAGACTATAGCTAACTCTAACCGAATCCTCAATGATACACAAACAACCTAACACTAAATCAGACAAACACCACCACTGCCAATTGAGTTAGGAAAGGTAACACTCGGATAGAACTAGGAGGTGATTGGTGGGGAGGAGATGAGAGGCAGGAAGGTGTGACCAATATGATACAGAGAAGCTATATCTTTAAGGGGGAACAGTTGCTTTTTCTGGGCCCCTTTCTCCCTTATCTTTAACCCCGTTATTTTTGAGGTTTTAAGACGTTCACCCCTATTTGCTTGTCTAATTTAACTCTTTTCTTCTCAGTTTTTGTCTTTTCAATAGCTAGACCTTTCATGCCATTTAGGTATCTATTTTTTTTTTTTTTTAACGAGCGTTAGCGAGCCTGTGATTTTGGAGTAACCGGCCCTTGACCGAGACATTTTTAGGTATCTTAAGGATAATCTATTAAGCTTGATGGAGGTCTAGGGAGCAAACTAAAAAAATATTAATTAAAATAATAAATATATATACTAATAAATAAACCCTACCCCCTTAAAGTCCCGATCATAAATACCTGACTGGGAACTCTGTGAAACGCCAAAGTCACCGCAGGAGCCTCGGTAATACTTGTTAATACGTTAATACTCGTAAAATAATTGTATTCGCTAAACACATAATATTATACAATACTCAATATTGGCGGCACAGGGTATTACGTTTCATGAATTAACTAGAGCACAACGTTAGCATGCAACGTCGAAGCTGGTTTCCAGTTATTCGTGTTGTAACTTATTCAAACATGAATATATAATTATAAGCTCCCCAAGAGCGAGAAATTGGAGTCAATAGTATTATAATGCCAAGTTAATTACAGAGGCAGGCTTGGTCTGGAGGGTGTGGAGTAAAAAGGAGTACAAAGGAAATCAAAGGAAATCAAGCAAAAACAGGTCTAGTGACCCTTCTAGGCTGCTTGTCCTCCAAAACACTGAGGATCAAGTGTTCAAACAGTGGTTTAGAGTGGGTAAGGGAACATTGGAAAGGGAACTACTGCCCTGGAACTAATGTCCGTGGCAGAATTAGGAAGTTAGTAGGGGACAGATGGGTTTGTAACTGAGGGGGGGATAAAATAAAGTTATTCATTTACAAACGCAGTCAGTCGCGGGTTTGATGCGAGATATTTGTCGAAGCGGAGTTTAAATGAATCAACGGTGCTGCAGTCTATAACATCTCGGGAAAGCCCATTCCACAAGTTGACAACTCGATTGAAGAAGAAATTCTTAGATTCGTGTGAGTTAAAACATTTACCAATAATTTTTCAACCGTTTCCCCGCGTGTAATTAGATTGGTCGATAGTGAAGTACTAACTACAGTTCATATTGTCAATGCCTCTGATGATTTTGAACACTTGAATTAAGTCACCTCTTAACCCTACCTACCCGGCCTGTCTTACCTAAGGACGGTCGCCCGTACCCGGGCGAAATGGATGAAAAACGTCTAGGCCTAGGCTACCGTATTTATGTTTATTTTCATTGCTAGAACTTTCCCACTCATCTATAATCGTAGTGCGGTTTTCAATCTGTATTTTGGCGTTGACTAGAGCTCTGTAAGTCAACTGGTTCAGTTGTGATGACGATTTCAGTGGAGCAAATATTGCAGAGATGTTGCCAATATGGGGGCTTTTCAGACACTAATTTCGTCTGACGTCAGAACAATAACATTGAAGAGTCTTGTCCTTCTTGTTTTCGGAGGTGCGGTGACGCAACGCTTGGGTTTGTTGACATACGTCGTACGCACGGCGTTCAGACCAAGCTTCATTAGGCTATTAAGCTGCCGTCTTAGGTGAGGACAGCCGGGTAGCGGCCCTTCTGCCGAGTTGTCCTTACCTAAAGTAGCCCGGGTAGGAAGGGTTAATCTGCGCTGGGTTAAAGGAAATAGATTTAATTCTCTAAGATGCTCTTCGTATGGTTTGTTCTTTAGGCTAGGTATCATTTTGGTAACTCTACGTTGAACTCGTTCTAGCTAGTTTATATCTTTTTGGTAATATGGGCACCAGGATTGAACGCAGTATTCCAGAAGAGGGCGGACTAAGGAATTGTAAAGGGTTAGGATAACTTCTTTGGATTTATGCTCAAATGACCTGCCTATAAAGCCAATTATTTTGTTTGCCTTCTTAACAACTTCTGAACATTGTTGACTCGGTTTTAGGTTACTCGATATTGTTACTCCCAGATCGGTTTCTCTGTTTACATTCATAAGCTGAGTGCCATTTATCGAATAGTTTGCTTCCTCATTTAGGTATCCGATATGTAGTACTTTACATTTATCCGCATTGAAACTCATTTGCCAAATTTGGGCCCAACATGACAATTTATCTAGATTGTGTTGCATATCGTCAACTTGTTCATTTGAGAGTACGCTATTTGCAATTTTTGTATCGTCAGCAAATTTTTAGATTGTACAGTTGACACCCTCATCTATGTCGTTGATGTAAATTAGAAAGAGAATTGGTCCTAGTACCGATCCCTGGGGTACCCCGCTACTTACATTGGTCCATTTAGATGCTTTACCGTTTATGACTACTCTTTGCTTTCTGTCGCTGAGCCAATTTTCTATCCATTTCAACACACCGTCTTGTATTCCATGCGCTTTTATTTTTGGCAGTAAACGTTTGTGGGGAACTTTGTCGAAGGCCTTTTGAAAATCAAGGTATATAATATCTATAGCTTTACTCTCATCGCAGAGGTTCAGGATATCGTGGAAGAAGTCTAAGAGGTTTGTTAAACAGGAACGTTTTTTACGAAAGCCGTGTTGAGTATCTTTAAGTAAGTTATTTGTGTCTTATGACCTTTTCTAGCATTTTACATACAATTGAGGTTAAGCTAATTGGACGATAGTTACTGGGTAGGGATTTGCTACCTTTTTTGAATATCGGTGTTACGTTGGCTAGCTTCCACTGATCAGGCATAGTCCCAGACTGCAAGTATTCATTGAATAGCAATGTCAGTGGTTTGGAGAGCTCATCCTTAGCTTCCTTTAGAACTCTAGGCGAGATTGTATCAGGTCCAGGTGTTTAATTGCCTTGATTTTATCTAAACAATTCAATACTTCTCTCTCTGTAACGGTGATATTGCTTAGAACCTCTGAATTATCAATCTGAATCGGCGATGGTGTAGGGATATCACTGAGGTCTTCGGTTGTAAAAACTGAAGCAAAGAAGGTATTGAGGGCATTACTCATTTGTACTTCGTCTTTGGTGTATTCTCCATTTTCATCGACTAACGGTCCAACAGTTGAAGTAACTACTTTTTTCTTTCTGATATACAGTGACTATAGAATTCTTTCGGGTTTGTTTTACTTTGATTCGCAACATGTAACTCCAGGGTCTTTTTACCTTGCTTAATTAACTTTTTGGCTTTGCGTCGTAGCTCTACAAATTTCACCCGTTCTTCGTCATTTTGTGAGGATTTTAATCTATCATTAGCAAATTTTTTAGCAAGCAGACAGTCTGAAATATCTTTATTCCACCATTTGGGCTTATCATTATGGCCTGGATGCCGTATTTTCGATGGTATGCAGTCTTGCACTGCCTTAAGGTAAGTGGTTGTGAAACACTCCCAAGATGTATTTATGTCGTTATTGTTAGTCAGAAAGCTCCAGTCAGTTTCTTTAAGCTTTGATTTAAGTTTATGAAAATTTGCTTTCTTGAAATTAGGGACTTTCTCAATGCTGCTATTTGATTTGTTACTAGTAAACTTTAAAGTGAAAGTTATCGTACGATGGTCGCTGTTACTGAATTCATCACCAACATTCAAATTCTCTATTAATTCTTCTTTTGTTGCGAGTACAAGGTCAAGCACATTATTACCACGGGTCGGAGATTGTACAAATTGAAAAAGTGAATTCTCTTGCAAGTTAGCATAGAGGTCGTGTCCAGAGTGTGAAGTAAGAATATCGCCCCATTTAGTCACGGGTAAGTTGAAATCGCCAAGAATTACGGTATCTTGTATGTTAGTTATTTCTGCAATTTGTTCATAAATTTCACTGTCAGTTTGCACTGATTGAGCTGGGGGTCTGTATAATAAAGCTAGTGTTATTTTAGTTCTTCGTTTATTATTTAATAGTACGTAAGATATGTCTATATTCACAATTTGAGGTTTTGACATTAAGACGGGATTAAGACTTTCCTTTATAAAAAAACAGAACTCCTCCTCCATTTCTATTGATCCGACTTTTCTCAAACATTGTATAATCAGGAAGCGTATATTTGGCTAAAAAGTCCCTGTCTTCCGTATTTAACCAAGATTCTGTAATGCCGATTATATCATAATGTTCTGTAAACACGATTTCCTCTAGATCTGAAAATGTATTGCGTATTCTACGACCATTTACATAAAACACCTTAAGAGTATTAAAGTTGGATGTTACTGATTGTGCATTGTCTGAATTTTCAGTTCGTATTTGACTTACACTACCCTGGCTGGATACCCTCGGTTGACCCCGTTTTTTTTACGGAAATCCTTGACTGCATCGTTCAGCAGATGACCAAGATGTGCAGCTCCTACTTCATTGAGATGTACACCATCTCTTGAAAACAAAGATTTATCATAGTAAAAATGATCCCACGGGTCGACAAAGCCGATGTCCTCCTCCCTGCAGAGTTTGGCTAGTCAGCGATTTGTAATGGTAGCTATGTTGTAGAATCGGTTTTCTACATCAATCCGGGGAACAATTCCTGAAATTAAGATTCTATTTGATTTTTCCTTGAAGGACCTGATCAGCTGCCGGTACTTGCAAAGTAGTTCCTCTGACCGCGTCCGTTGGACATCGTTAGATCCAACGTGGATGACGTACGTAGTGCTTGAAGGGGCGAGCCTGGAAACCTCTTCCACAGCCGCAACAATGTCGTCCACGCCGCCACCTGGGATACAGATTCGCTTTCTGGTCCTAGGTGCCCTGGCGCAGAACTCGGTTAGTTGGCCAAGGACCATGGAGTCGCCCACAAGCCGAACTTCTTCCGTTTCCTCTTCCTCGTCAATAGCAAGAATTTTGAAGCGGTTTTGGCATGTTGTCGGGATGACCTTCCTGATACTGGTACTGGGATGCACATTGTTTCTCACTAACTGAAAGTTGTCCTGTGGGGGAGTGAGAGTAGAGTCATTATTATTTTCTGAAACATCTAAGGTAGCTGCTGGTGTGGCTACCGGTACTGTATGCACTGGAATGGCGGTTGACATCGTAGTGGTTTCTTGGGCCGAGGGCACTCCTACGTTGAGTGTGGCAAATTCTTGAAGGGATTCAAGCTTCGTAGTCAGGTCATCGATCTTGCGGTGAGCTGCATTCAATTCATCCGTAATCTTCTCTCGGAGCTGGCAAAATCTACAAATTTGGACATCAGTATCAACAAACATGGTAGGGCCAAATTTACCGGAAAAACTCGTGCAGGTTCGTTTCGGCGCCATGACGATATAATCACAATATGCCTGAAAATCACACAAATTTATGTTAGCAAAATGGTACAATTAAAGCCTGAAAATCACAAAAAATTTATGTTTGCAATGTGATACAATTAATTCCTGAAAATCACACAACATTTTGTTAGCAATATGATAAAATTAATATGCCTGTAAATCACAAAAAATATGTTAGCAATAGAACACAATTTATGCCTGAAAATAAAACTAAAATTTATGTTAGCAGTATGACACAGTTAAAGCCTGAAAATCACAAATGGACTAGAAATTTGTTACAACATTTACTGGAAAAAAAGGTGGGAGAGGGTTAATGTAACCTAGTGAGAAAACTGGAAAACAGTATACAGTACAGTAACACAAAATATTTGTTAGAAATATGGTACAATTAATGCCTGTAAATCACAAAAAGAATATGTTAATCACAAAAAGAATATTATGCCTGTAAATCACAAAACAATATGTTAACAATAGAACACAATTTATGCCTGAAAATAAAACAAAAATTTATGTTAGCAGTATGACACAGTTAAAGCCTGAAAATTGCAAATGGACTAGTAATTTGTTACAAAATTTACTGGAAAAAAAAGTGGGAGAGGGTTAATTTAGCCTAGTGAGAAAACTGGAAAGCAGTATACAGTACAGTAACAACAAATATTGGTTAGCAATATGGTACAATTAATGCCTGTAAATCACAAAAAAACAAAAAAATGTTAATCACAAAAAGAATATGTTAGCAATAGAACACAATTTTATGCCTGAACAAAATATATAATTATGCTAGCAGTATGACACAGTTAGACTAAAGCCTGTATATTAGTTTATACAGTGGTCGTCTCAATAATAATAATAATGGAGTTAGTAATATCCCTGGCAAGAGTGTAAGAGGCCTATTAATATGGTGACAAGTATCTGAAATGCGATTAATAAATAGGCTATCAAAAAGTATTACAGTAACTAAATTATTCTAACCCAATATTAAAACTATCTTGTTTTATGTTAGTGTGTGCGATTTATATAGATAACCAAGATAAAAAGTTCAACCAAGTACAGTATTGGCTAGACTTTGATATATAAAATACAAGAAGAGGGTTTGTTTATGCGTACACAGGTGGCGCTGGTATCGGAGGGAGGGGGGGGGGGGAGGTGGAGAAACAGAGGGAATTTAGGAGAGCAGGGAATGAAGGCGGGGAGAGAGACAACGGAGAAGGAGAGATAAACGAAGGAATGGGAAAAGAGAACAGAAGGAAAGAGGGAGACAAGATTAAAGAAGTTAAGAAAATATTCCAGTGAGAAAGTACATATATTGTAAAGGAAATGGTATAGGTTATAGGGATGACATTTTCCCAAACAGTACATCAAGCTTTAAAAATATCCCCAAGACCTTCCTTCAAAATAGATTTGTAATTTTCTTTTCAGAAAAATATCCAGTGCCAAAGGCCGGTACATCCTAAATTGCAGGCTCGTTTTCGATGTCCAGGTAAATATTTACATTTATACTACACGAACAGTCTTAAAATTTACTTAGAAATCGGACGAAAGATCTTAACACCTCCAAGCTAATGGGACAAATGTCTTAAAAATGTCACAACAAATGGGACTAAAAATTAAGGAGCCGGTATCACACGAACGCTTTTCCCTCAACTTTCAATTTAACGCTGGTATGGCAACCTATGAAACAAAGTTTTAAATGTTATATCATCCAAATGTATCTATTTTCAAACTACTTTCTGGTACCAATGGGAAATATCCCAGAAGTGTTGCTGGGGAGATGTTGATCATCAGATACAGTATTGACGACCAAACCTCTCGTGCGGCCGTGTCACACGAGCTTTTTTTCCAAATCAATTTATTTGGGCAACAATGCAGCTTCGATATTTACGTTGTATCAAAGTTAAGCGGCTTTATATAATAAATCATCAGTCTAGTTGTCGATACCAGTGTAAACAAAACAAATATATTAAATACAAAATCCTGAAATATTACAAAGAAAAACTTGATAGAAAATGAATGGAGTGGGTATAAGGTGAAGTATTTTCTCATCTCTACCTTATGCTGCTCTATACACGCCAGGGATACAGTCGTGCATAAAAGTATTTGTAATTCTAGGAGGTACCAGCCTTTGGCCCGGACATTTTTCTACCGAACAAAATTACAAATTTATCTTGAAAGGGGGTCTTGTTTTTTTTGTTTTTTTCAAGCTTGATTGGTGTCTAGCGAGGTTACTATACAATAAATAAATAAATAAATAAACCAACCAACAAATAACCACTAACCCCTTAAGCACAATATTACATCAGTATAACAAAGCTTGAATAAATACGTATTACTTAGACTGATCTATATTCAATACGGTAACCTCTAACATCTAGTAGAATGTGAAGAATAAATCAGATGAGGATGTATAGAAGGAGATTTGAACGTGACTATACACTCACTCTCTCTCTCTCTCTCTCTCTCTCTCTCTCTCTCTCTCTCTCTCTCTCTCTCTCTCTCTCTCTCTCTCTCTCTCTCTCTCTCTCTCAACCTTTGATGTCACCGGACGGACTTGCAGAAATTAATTTAGGACTTGGCTTCCTGGCCTTTATCAATGGGGCTGTACTCTCCCACTTCCTTGCTTTCTAGCCTTCCCTTGTTTACTTTTAATTAGGGCTGTTTATTTGTCTATTCATTCTTTCCTTTCTTCCTGTCTTAGTTTTATGTAATTGGGACTGTATAATTGTTTTTTCAACTTCCCTTGGCTTTAGTGCCATAGGGCCCTTGTTGCCTGGCGCTAGAGGTTGTGTGGTCAATGAAGTTCGATATTTAGGGTTTGTAGATCTCTATCTATTGTTCCATGGTCTCGATCGTTGTTTGTTTCAGTGCCTCCGCAGCTTATACCGGTATCATAGGCTAAAGTCTTTTATTGTTATTTCGACCTCCTTCTCCCTCTTGCTTAGCCGCATAAGTTTAGATATTTTAAGACGCTCTCCCCATTAGTGTGGCGATTTTATGACAATTCGTCCCATTTAAAGACCTGTCGTGCTATTTACAGTATGTGTCAATTTGATCCTGGAGATCAATAGTCTATTACCTTTTGAGTTATGAGACGCTAGGGTGGGGGTTTGTGTCCTACATATAATGAACAGGGTGTAGAGATTCTGAATCAGTCATGGTTGTTAATGGGCTAGGGTTTATTGGTTGGCATATTTATATATTTATCTACTTATTATTATTTTAAATTATAGTTTTCTCGCTAGACCTCCATCAATAAGGCCAGTTCCTCCTAAACTTACAGGCTCGCTTTCGCTTGCCAGAATAAATCGACACCAAAATTACACGAATGAACCCAATATTGACGAAAAAGTGGAACGAACGTCTTAAAATCTCAAAACTAATTGGGATAAACATGAGGGAGTAGGGAGTCCAGAAAAAGGAAATACCGTTCCCTTAAGACAATAGAGATGAAATAATTCTTTGTGTTTTTGTTTATATATGAGGTGAGTATTCGTCGGTATATCATAGTTTTAGTATTATACATTCAATTAATGAAAAGCAAACGTTGTTTTTCAACTTCATATATAGCTAGCTAACAGCCATGGGAATTAAATTAAGGGGGGATGGTTCACTTTTTGGGCGAATTTTGCATGTATTCATTATTTTTCTAGTTTAGTTTCCTCCCTAGACCTCCATCAAATTTATAAAACAAATCCATTAGATCTCCCTTCTAGATTAATTTGTACATTTTTCGGTAGAAAAATGTTCCGGCTGAAGGCTGGTTCTTTCAACATTACAGGCTCACTATCGTTCGCCAGGGAAAAAAATCGATACCGGTACCTAAATAGCACGAAAGGTCTAAATGTTGACGAAGAAATGGAGCGAAAGATCTTAAAATCAACTAACTAATGGGGCAAACATCTCAACATCTGAAAACTAATGATGCTAAACATGAGGGAGAAAGTGGTCCAGAAAACCGGCCCATGTCCCCTTAATGAAAGAGATTAATTACCAGAGTGACCGAGAGTAAAGCATACTCTTCTGAAATATACACTGTGGTATTTTCATTTATCACATAAATGGAGTATTTTCTAACGAGTAAGGAATTAGCCTCGGGACTAGTTGAAATACACAATGTGCTTTTGCTGTAAATCTGTTAGTGCTTTAGATCTCCCTGGTGCCTGAGTCCGTCCACAGAGAATAGAAAACTCGGTCAACACACATTACAAAATTGTATTTGTATTATGTGTGTATGTATATGTGTGTATGTATATGTGTGTGTATATGTGCGTGTGTGTGTGTTATAGACCAAGGCGCACTTTTACATTTCATTAAGACTATTAATTATCGACTTTATTACATTGTGGAAGGGTCTGTTGGAGTCACAGGGTTAGTCTAGAAAGTGTTTAGAACTCATATTCCTGGAGGTCCATCCTAAATTAAATAAAGTCGTCTAATGATAGCCTGAAAATAGTTAGAAGAAAGCGTCTGAGACCTATAAAGTGTGATTTTTTGTTTTTGTTAAAGGTGATAACTTGTTTTAAGGATAATGCTATAACTTCTAACTCTCCACCCCCATCGCACATTACATCTTCCATTCATAGCGTGTTTGTGGAGTCTATACTTTCTTTTGCCTCATTATTATCGTATTATCATAACCTTTACGAAGTCCTAATCAAATATTTGTCATAATTGTACTTTTTACTATATTATATCGCTTATATTATCATCATCATCATCATCATTGGTAGTGGTCGTAGTAGTAGTATTAATTGTGACTAACGTAGACTCATTCTTCTCAGTGTGATTAAATACCCCTTTCCACGTTTACCTTAGTTAATTTGTATTAATGTTATTATTATTATTATTACTATTATTATTATTAAATTTTGCTTTTTCTGATTAATAGTTTAGGAGATTAGGAGGTGGATTTAATTGCGAGATCTTTCCTGAGATTGCTGTATACATTGATCACCATTTCAGCCCAACGAAAATCAGATTTAGTCAAATTAATCCCAAGGAAAAGTATAGCTGGTAAGGCATAACATTTTGATAAATTTGGTGATTCCCGTATGTTTGAAATTCATACAATATATATATTTCAGTGTGTACGGAACAATATAGACCCAATATGTCAAGCTAACGACCAATTAGGCTATGATATATATCGTTAAATAATACCCTTTGTTATGTGCTTGGATGTGTAGATGTGCAAGTATTTACAGATATATGTCATGTTCTTTTCTAGTTGAATTTAATGCGTTGTATACACTAATCTTTAACGTTATGTTTGAAATGGTTTACCTGTGTGTGCCAGTTCGTATGTAGCATCATTAACCATACGGTAATATGAGTACATCTTTTTATCTTTTTCGTTTTCGATGTGTATGAAGGAGACACAAAGCAGGCTGCCTGTAACGAGTGTCTCCTCCACAGCCAAAAAAGTGACAGACAGTCAAATTCAAGGGACGTTGTGGTCAAAATGCCTGGACACACGAAGTTTAAAGCAGCTTAAGTCATAGGATAAAGGAAAGATTGATTGAGGGAAAAAGTTCCAGAGGTCACTAGTTGAGTAGAGGAAAGACTGAGAAAATTTGCTATTTATTGGATTGAAGAATTGAATAGAATAATAGTGGGACTGTGTTGAAAGGCGGGTGCCTTGCACTCACCGCTAAGGACTGAGAGAGCTCTGAAAAACACTGATTCTTGTACTAGCGATAGAAGAGTGATATATGCAAGAAATACGTTTGACTCTACTCTTTTAAGAAGTGCGGTTCTACTCTTTCAAGAAGCTTAGTGCGGTATGGGTGTAACTTCCCCATACATGCAAACAATATTCGATGCTTGAGTGTACGGTACTGTGCCCCTATACAGAGCAAGAAGCTTTGCGGGGGTGGAGAACCCACAGAGACGGTTCAGCACACTTAACTTCTGAGAAGCTGTTTTTAGCAAGACTGGTAATATGATCTTTCCAAAATATATTGGATGAAAAAGATATACCAAGAATTTTAAGAGCAGATGAAGGGTTGATTTGTGTATTGTTGAAGAGCAATTGATAGGCTTGTGGAAGATTGCAACGGATAGATAGAGGGAGAAAATGGGTCTTGGAGGCATTGAAAGTAACAAAATGTTATTTGCCCCAATCAGAAATAATTGATAGATCAGAAGATAGGCGTTCCATGGCCTCGTCACATGATTTGAATTTTTCAACCATTAAAACCCTATTTTAAGGCATTTGGGAATGTTTATAGTACTGTGCTCTCTCAGTTAGATTAGATATAGATTAAATTAGGTGTATACTTATTCTGGCTTCTGACTGCACTCTTCACTGTTTTTTGCTCCACCAACGAAGCTGGACGGAGGTTATGTTTTTCCTTCCATTTTATATGTGTCGGCAATCTCACAAAGTTATTAACCGATTTTCACGAAATTTGGAGGCCGGATAGTATATGCGCCAAGGTAGAACTTATTCAATTTTGGAGTGGATTCGTCGATATTCACGGAAGTTTGGTAACCAGATAGGATATGCACCATGGAAAAAGATATTAAATTTAGTCCGAATCATATCCAAAACCAGCGTAGGCATGCGCTCTACCGAGTGCCTCTCTAGTTGTTACTGTGTACAGATAATTTGCTGTGTATTTGCTTTCCATTTGGCTTTAATTTGTCAACACTGTCGTAATTGGTTTGTGTTGATTGTGTCTTGGGGGATTGAGGTAGGTGTTTGTGCGATGGTAATGGTGGGGCAGTTACAGGTTCTTGCTTTACCGGTACCGTACCTATCTATTCAGATTTTACAATTATATTTAAAATTCATTATATACTTTTAAGTTATGAGTTTTCATATTGTATGTCAGTCTTAGTCATGCCCTTTGAAATGGCTTTCAATGTGTATATTAGCATACATTTCGTATTCTGCTTGTAACAGTGCTGTATTCAAGTTATTTAACCCTTTATTGGCGGCGCGCAACTTATGTCGTGTGAAAGAAATTTGGACTAAGTGGCGGTTCACAACTTACGTTGTGTGCCATTTTCAGCACGTAATGTTGCAGAGAGAGAGAGCTGAGCGGTGTGAGGAGCGTAGTAAGGCTATGACCGTCGTACACCACCGCGGTGGGCCAACTGACATGAATCCCACCCTCCCCCACCCTCACGCACTCGCTACACAGGGAATTATGTTGGGAAAGTACCTAATTACATGGTTTTTGCACTCGTGTTGCGCGATCGTTGCAAGAAAACTAGCGGTCGTACAAGGATGGTTGGGGTGTCATTGGAAAGCTCTGTTTATGCCCTTTCAGTGATAGATACTTGTTTTATGCTCTGGGTCTTATTTAGGCATCAAAATTATCACGTAAACAACCCTATTTAGGGTAAAAACACCCCGCTGGGCGGTACATATAAATTACCGCCTAGGACGCTTGTTAGGTGTTAAGCAGCTGTTTACATATCTAATGGAAATATTTAGTTCACACCTAATTTGTTGTTTATCCACTCTGCATAAGCAGAGTTTGGTATCGCCCCCCGTATAGTGGGTACCACACTAAGAACGCATTCGTTCTGGGGGCGAAAATATCTCGCTACGTATTTGCTAGGTTAAGTTAGTTTAGTTGGCATTAGAAGTGATGGTAGTAATAGTGGGATTGATGGTGATAGTAGTGGTGATGGTGATAATAGTAGTGATGATGGTTGTAGTTGTATTGATGATGTTGACAGTAGTGATGATGATGACAGTAGTAGTGATTATGGTGACAGTAGGATACATGATGGTAATACTTGTGACAGTAGTAACGATGATGGTTATAGTAGTAGTGATGATGTTAACAGTAGTAATGATGAGTGTAAGATGGTGGTGATGATAGTAGTAATGCTGGTTGATAGTTGTAATATCAATGCTAATAGTGATTAAGATGCTTGTGACAATGGTGACAGTAGTAGTGATGATGGTGAGAGTAGTAGTGATGATTGTAATTGTAGTAGTGATGATAATCATAGTAATGGTGATGATGACAGTAGTCGTGATGATTTTGGCGGTTGTAGTGATGAAGGAAGTAGTAGTGATGATGGTATTAGTAGTGATGATGGTAACCATCGCAGAGTTGGGTATGCCGTTTTGATTTTGGGCAAAACGGCACGTCTACTTTATTATTATAGTTATATCATATTATTTTATAATAGGGGCCGGGGGAGTGCTGGAGCGACCTTGGTAACCCTGGTCTCTGGGTCTTCTCCTGGGTGACCTGGATGTGTGTGAGTTTGTGTTTTTTATCAGTGTTTATTTTTTGTTTTATGTTGTTTTTGTGTTTTCCCTGTTCTTGCTCTGTCTTGAGTCGGCTACCCCCAAAATGGGGATTGGGCCTGAGCATATAGATAGATAGATAGATAGATTTTATAATTTATTCCCTTAGATTACAGTTACTAAATATTAATTTAGCTTTTTAAATTGCTTCTTTGAATGTGTGACTATTTGAATTTGCAAGTAGATTCACTTGTAATTATTATCACAGAAACTCATATCCAATTTAATAACTCATGTGGATGAGATTGTACAACAAATATGCTCAATACCAATACTAGAAAAACTATAAACAATCTTGTTTATGGTCAATATAAGATAAAGAAATGTATAACATTGACGAAATCGCACACAACCTTATCAGCGGGAGCTGAGAATGTTGCCATCCAAGTTTCCCTGAATTTACTCAGAAAGTTTTTGAAGGACTGTAGTGATTAACTCTTTCGCTACTTTCAAGACTTCCCGACTTAATGTCTTGCCTTCGACTATTTTAATGAGCTTAGGAACGTACTCCGGAATTCATATGATTAGTCTTGATATTTTTGATAACTTCAGTTCTTGCCGAAGTTGTTTGTTATTTAATAGTTGCCAATATATAAAGGTACTCTTTCACTTGGGGAAAATGTTGCATCGAATACATCTGGGTTTACGTTTGGTTGGGTCATAATATTTGGGTCGTAATATTTCTGCAAACAATTACCGGTATACCATTTAGACTGGTGGAAAACTTGCACTAAATTCATATAGTTAAACATACCTGTAATTGATCAGAATGTCAGATGAGCCATAGAGCTTACTGTCCTAGTGAAAGTAATGACTAACGAGGTGAGTGTATGGTGACTGGCTCTCTTAGTCCGTCCCCATGCACTTTCCAAGGACACCACAGAAACTTTGGAGAGTGGTGGGAAATAGTCCAGCTGTAGCGGAAGTTATAAGGAGAGAGAGTGAGAGTGAGAGTGTGTGTGTGTGTGCGCTTATGTGTGTGTGTGCTTATGTGTGTGTGTGTTTATGTGTGTGTGTGTGTGTGTGTGTGTGTGTGTGTGTGTGTGTGTGTGTGTGTCATATGTCAATGAGTGGGCGGAAGTGGGGATGATAATATGGACAATATATGAAATATATATATATATTAACTCCTTCAGACATATTATGTTCCAGTAAGTCTACGAAGGCGGGAGCCCGGTTTCCTTGCCACCGCCTCGCACTACACTCAGAACAACACTGCGGCCGTTAGAATTATCGGAGGTGGCTGAGGTAGCCACCAACGGTTTTATAAAACCGTAAGCTAACTTATCGGACTTACTGAGCTCCATATGACACACTAGCATCATATAACTTATTAGAGAGCCATGAAGATAAGTCCATATGACGCACTAGCGTCATATGAGTTTTTGGCGCACTCGGCCATATGACTGAAGGAGTTAACTGTCTTGGCTAGATTATTAGATTCATCATAGATAATGCTGATAATATGTACCATTATTTAATATAGTAATTTTAGTGAAAAACACGAGTAGGCAATTGGTTTTGTAATTGTAAATAATAAAATAATAAACAAATCATGACTTTGAAACATATGATCGAACATAATATAATGATTCATAATATATAAGTCCCGAGTGATAATTGTATGGAAGAAATAAGTGAAAGTTGCGATGATAGATGTTGATGTGAAGAGACTTTGTTTGGAAGTATAGAATCTGAGGTGAAGCCATTGATTTCGGGGGCTGATGAGTAATTGGTGCTTCTCATTATTTGTGTGCTTGTTTATTGTGGGCGAACTGTTGTAGGCTATGTGTTTTTCTCCTGTTACCTCTTTTTCCCTTTTTGTGTCTCTTGTTGATCCTCCCTACGCCTTATGGGAGTACGGGCTGGCTATTGACTGACTGACTGTGACGATAAGGTGTAAAGGGGTGTCACATAGGTTGCAATATCATACATGTTATGTGGTCAACATTTTCCCGGCAACATTTCTGGATTCCATTGCACTGCTATCGGACACTATACTGAAGACAACTATTATCAATGGTAAAAGTTAAATTAAAAGGACAAATTGGTCATATGCTACCGGCTATAGATGGGATAGAGAGATAAAGGTTGGTAAATGATGGTACTAATGTGAGTGTGGGTGTGATGTGAGAGGGAAGAGAGAGGTTACGAGAGCCATTATATAAACTTGATTGGTCACAAGTGGGGAGACAATGACTGACACTTGGTTATTAAGGGTAGGTTTTTAGTTTTACTCCCTAAAACTCCATCAAGCTTTGAAAAATACACCCCCTTGACCTACTTTCAAGATATATGTGTACTTTTTTCGGTAGAAAATTGTCCCGGCCATAGGTAGGTTCCTCTTAAATTATAGACTCGCCAGGAAAATATCGACACCTAAATGGCACGAAAGGTCTTAACATTGACAGAAATGGGGCCACAGTTCTAAAAATCGTCAAACTAATGAGGCGAACGTCTTAAAATCTCAAAAGCAATGGGGCTAAACATGAGGGAGAAAGGGAGAAAAAAAATCCCTCCAGTGGAAATCCCTCCAACAGACAATTATTGCCAGTGCCAGAGGATTTTTTATTTTTATTTGTTTTGGCTAAATCTATCAAGTTGTCTGAGAAAGGAAGGATAATGGTAAAAAATCCACTCCCCTTGTCCATTTTCGCCAGAAATCAGGTCCCCGATGTTCCGAATGTAGCTGAAATTTTCAGAGTAAATCATCGACTTTTATGGTATCGGAACGTATAGGTAGGAGGGTGGTGGGAGGGTTGTTTGGGGGATGGTGGGCGGGAAGCTAGAAGCGTAATTGACTCGTGTTACAAAATAATATGAAACCGATTGGTGAGGTAGTTTCGCCACCACGGATTTTCCTTTTTTTCCTTTTCTTCGTACGGATACGCTGGAACTGGGTGGTGGGAGGCGGTTGGGGTTTGGTGGGGGGAAGGCAGAAGGGTAAGGGACTTGTCACACAAATATAAAACCGATTGGTGCAGTCGTTTCGCCGCCACAGATTTTCTTTTTTTTTTCCTTGTGAGGCGACCGATACTCAGCGAGTGGGTGGGGGGAGGGGGTTGTGTTGGTGGTGGCAAGAAGTCAGAAGGGTAAGGTACATGTGGTAGAAATATGAAAGCCATAGGTGCAGTCGTTTCGCTGCTACGATTTGTTTTCGGCGAGTCCGTATAATTATATACGGACCTGGCACTGGGCGTGACAAGACCCAAGTCCATGTATATACGGACCTGGCATTCAGGGGGTTTTAATGAAGCTTTCAGGACCCCAGTGACTACATTGCAGTTTCAATGGCATAAATATTGGGTCCATCACAGTGTCTCGTAGCTCCAACTTACACTTATTCCGTTGAACACTTACTTATATAAACTTGATTTATAGTTTTACGTGAGCTTTTCTTATGCTTCATTTTGTATGCATTGTCCTTACTATTTGCGTTTATCTATGTTTGCATTTATAATTTTAAAGTTATGCCAGTGTGTGTGAGTAAGATAGAAGGAAAGCAAGAAAGAAAGAGAGAGAGAGCGGCTGTACATAACGCCTACGATCTTGGAGAGTATTGTGTATAATTACCCCAGTGTGTTGACGCATCCGTTTTCCCTAGGTATATACAGTATATATATATATATATATATACATATATATATATATATATATATATATATATATATACCAGTAATGTTGGGAGCATACACTTATGTATTGTTTAAGCGATTCAGACGTTAATATTTAATTAATATCTAAATATGAAGTATTTGTTGTTTTAGTTTGCCCCCTACCTCTGCGGGAAACCTAAACAATTGAAAACTAAAATAACTCACCTCCTTTCCACCTACCAATAAAAACGCACCAGGACCCCTCTTCAAGCTAAATTTATCTCGGGATGTTGCAACTTTAAATCGTTCCACTTTCAATTAGCAAAGGGAATATTATAAAAGAGAATCCTACACGTTCGTTCATTACTGTCTCCAGCAGCCCTCATAACACGAACTCTTTTTATACATATATTTCTTTTCATTTTAATGACTAAGCCATTTATAGCTTTGTATATCGGTCAGTTTATGAACTTGACATTCAAATACTTGCAAACAGAGTGCTGCATACTTATAAAATATATCTAAACTAGTTTTCTGGAACAAGAATTACATGTTGATATTCACCGATCGCCTATTCTTACTATTATTTGAAGACCTTCTAACATCAAACTGCATGCTTTGTTACCTTTCGCAAAATCGAAGACTTACTCTATTATTTGTATACAAGTTACTTTCAGGCACCGTATAATCAATAGTTTCCTCGGTAAGAATATATGAATAATTTAATAGTGGTAATTGGAAGGTAAGATTCCACCAATAACGTCGGGATTTATATAATTCGGTGTAATGACAAAGACTTAGCGAAACTATTAGTTGTTAATGCAAACTTGAGCATCATGGTCTATATAATTTTTGTGTAGAGACTACATATCAAAATACCTATATTCTGGGGGTAATATCAATATTATATACACATAGGTTAGTCATTCATGACGTCCCAAAGTTGTAATCATATTGACTACTTTTGTATAAGTTGATTGATTATGAAAACTAATTTAATGCATAGTCATCAGAGTCAATTTAAAAAAGAAAGCGAAGGCACAGAGAAATAATGTAGCTAATTGTTGAGCAATACAAATATTAAACAAGTAAGGGGAAAAATAAGGAAAACAAAAGTGGAGAAGAGAAGGTCAACTTGAAGGATAAGAAGCAATCTCTCTCTCTCTCTCATATGTTGCACTAAGGGAAATAAACATATCCAATGTTTTTCCCCAGCTTCTCCGAGACTTGCGGAAAACTCTCACCAATTGACTCAGGCCCATTACAATATTAGTTGTTCAAGTTGTCAACATTTTACTCTCCCAGATATATTGGAGCTGCAGAGGAAATTGTATTGGTAAAACCTTGTGTATTGAGTATTGACAAATAAGAAAGCGGTATGTATAAGAAGATAATATGAATAGGAAGCGAGACCTAAAATAATTGTTTTCATTGTTATGGGTGAGGAAGAGGAGGAGGAGAAGAAAATGGAGAAGTTGGAGGAGGAGGAGGAATGGAAAAACAAATGTTACAAGAGAGGAAAAGGAGTTTGAGGATACCGGGAAGGGTTTACAATTTGATTGTGTTATATATCTAGCTATATATATATATATATATATATATATATATATATATATATATATATATATATATATATATATATACAGTATATATACAGTATATACAGTATATATATATATATATATATATATATAGAGAGAGAGAGAGAGAGAGAGAGAGAGAGAAAGAGAGAATTATGTTACATTGTTGTAAATTGCCCCCACTAGAGTCTTGTATTTTCCTACACACTTTATTTTTGTTATGTACGGTAATAGAAAATATAATTCGGTGTATGTTTAGCTTATGTACGTGAGAGTGTCCATCGAGCGTGTATTGAACATTCAGTAATTTAAAATAAATATCAATAAAGAAAGGGGAAGAGTTTTTTTGTAGTCGATAGGACACGCATCAGGAATAAATATAACATTTTGCCGCCCATGCTGTAAATAGGTTTACAGCTTATAATTAAGATACAGGATGATTTAATTCGTCAGGCAGTGTAACATTAATGTTGATGCAATGACAACAAAGCCATAACCTCCACTTTACGGATGACGTCTGTTAAACTATATTCTGGCGATTATACTATTTTATAAAGGATATATCACAATTGGTTTAACGATACAAATTAATCCCAAATTAAAGAAATATATTAAGATTAAAGAAACCTAATATAGCAAGAAGAGGGTACACTGAAGGAGAGACAATAGGAGCCAGGGATATTATGGAACCCAGAGAAATATGAAAGGCTAGAAATATAAATATATGGGTGGCCCCTCAAAGGTAAATTGATGGCAGTCGGAATGGTTTAAGGATGTGATGGAAGGTGAAAAAGAAAGAGAGAGAGAGAGAGAGAGAGAGAGAGAGAGAGAGAGAGAGAGAGAGAGAGAGAGAGAGAGAGAGAGAGAGAGAGAGAGAGAGAGAGAGAGGAATTAGAAGAATGAGAAAAGAATGAGAGGCTCAGTGAAGCTATCAGTTTTTAGTGATTAAATATAATTGGTGTGTGTATACAATCCTGACAATCTATCTAATTCTTGTTTACAGGAGAGAGAGTGAGAGAGAGAGAGTGAGTGAGAGTGAGAGTTGCGTATTGCCCTTCAAGTTGACCTGCCCATGTGCAATCTTTTCTTTCCTTATGTTGTTGTTTTTTTCCGTAAGTTATATCGTATATACATACAGTATATACAGGCAGTTTATTCGCGTTCTCAAACTTTCCGCTATATATTTGTTAGACTTTCCTGACCGGTGCTATTCTTTCATGTGCTGATATTTCTGTCTTTTTTTTCAGCTTGGCTTTCGTCTAAATGTTTGTCTTTCTTTTGCACACTCTTCATTCTTCCTAGCTTTTTTACGTTAACTTAAAAAATATGCAGTAGTTTTGGCATTTTACCTGTCATCGCATTTATGTTTAATGTAATGCCTTTTTTCCTTCCATTATGACACACACATTTATTTGTTGATGACTGCCTGACTATTTACTTTTTTTTATGTATGCATTTTATATTAACTTTTTCTTGTTTTAGTTCTTTGGACCCTTATATTTATTGTTTTATTTGTCTACCTTAGTTATTTTTAGTAGTTTAATTGGCTTTTTCATTTGCTTATATATTCCAACTTACTCCCTCTCTGTACAGTCAACCGCTGTACATTCAACGGTGAAGCCTGTGAGGTCTTGTACCAGTCTATGGAATGAGACATGTGAAACACTTAGAGCTGCAACCAGCCTTTGCCATCTTACCTTCGCAAGATGCACGGCGCTTGGTTGCCCACTCACGGCTCGAAACAGCCCCATCTCTTTGTGCTTTACTGTCTCACCAACTAAACTCGGACCCTCACTCTCAGAACGTCACCTATTGAGCAATTAATTGTCTAGGTCAGGGAACAATGAGGGGAGTTTTTGGGCGTTTTGGTGGGCTTTGTGGTACTGCACTGATACTAGGTACAGCACATACTCCATCCCAATATTATCTTCCCATTGATACATCAGGATTCGAAGCAGGGACCATTGGATTACCAGTCCAGTGGCAAGACCACTCCATCACATCTCCCATAAATATCTACCCCTATACAGTATATCTACCTTAATTTCTCCCTCCATTTGCTATATATATATATATATTACTCCAGCATTACAACCAGCCTTTTGAGAGCTAGAGCCCAGTATGCTGATATAAATTAATATTTATTCTTCCTTTACTCCAGCATTACAACTCCTTCTTATACTAGTTCTACCAATCATAAGTTTCTGCATTCCCTTATCTCTCTCTCTCTCTCTCTCTCTGTCTCTCTCTCTCTCTCTCTCTCTCTCTCTCTCTCTCTCTCTATCTATCTCTCTATCTATCTCTCTATCTCTCTCTCTCTCTTCTTTCTCTCGCCTTTCTCTCTCCCTGCTTTGTAGTGAGTGTCACTTTTAGAACCCTCTCAACACCAGAGGTTCCTTTGCGGCTATTAGGTTATATTTTGTCCAAGCTGTATTTACCTCCTTGTTATTGACCTTTTCTTCTCCCACTTTACGCTCTCCTGTACGTTATACATGTACACTCGGTCAAAAAAGTATCTGCACCCCTACCCTGATAATCTGGTGTGTACAGCTTGGTAGTATAGGTTGTAGGTCGTAGGTAGTAGGTCTTAGGTAGTATGGGTAGATTATAGTATAAATGGATATAGCTACATGTAGATACTGTATACAACCCCTACCAAGCTCTGTACACACCAGATTATCAGGGTAGGGGTGCTGATACTTTTTTGACCAAGTGTACCTCCAAACAACAATTATACGTGTTACTCTAGCATCATTTGAATACCTCTCTTTGTTGTAGGGATTGCCTTTTGTTAATGGGGTATAGTCACTTATACATATTCAAGGTCCCCTTATATTATTTATTTTTTTGTGCAAATACAACTACTGTATATGGATTGATTTTTGGATGAAACTTCCTTTTCGTATATAACAAATATATAGGTGAGGTCTACGATTTGTTATGAGTCACTGTACAACTGTAGATATTAATACAAACATAACGTTTATTTCAAACAACATTGGGTATTTGGTTTAATCATCGTAGATATTGTACTTAGTTCATGACGTATATTGTTTACATCATATATCTATATTATTAAATCAGTTCGTGTGTCGGTGTGTTCTTAATAGGCGGCCGCAGTTTTGGACCTGGGGAGCTGAAACTTTGCATGTGGGTGTCAATTGACCTGGGTCAGGTCATAGATGGGGCGAGGCCACGATCGGAGGTCGTTTCGAGGCCGAAATTGAAAACAAAATGAAAAAAATTGCCGTTTGGGACAGGAGGCCTCCGATCGAAAAGATGTATGGAACTAAAGTTGTTCGCAGCCCCCCAACATGGGAGTACGGATGAGGTCAGATCCAAAATCGGAGGTAATTTAGCGGCCGAAATCGAGGTCGCCGTTTAATGAGGCACAGGGAGGTCGAGGCCTGTGATTATGGTAGTAGTACCGGTAGTATTGTGATGATTGTGGTAGTAGTGATTGATGATGGTGATTATGGTAGTAGAATTTAAACCCGGGCAACGCCGGGTACCCCTGCTAGTACTATTAACAGAAACTACAGAGAGAGACCAGTGTCCATCACATAACAATACAAATATTGTAGATGTTGACGAAATTAACAAAAGTAAATGTATCCAGCACCATTTTTATAAAAACAATAATGTATTAACCCGTTTTCTTTCCACGGCTTTAACTATTGCATGAAATAGTATATGAATGAAACAAATATAGTTAAAATGCATTGTTTAGATTGTCTAAATACATCCAGAGGAAAATACGTCATGTTTTATAGCTGGATCAACAAAATATAAATATCCCCTCTAGTGGTAATAACGTAGGAGAGAGCGAGAGCAAAATTTAATACCCGAGAGTAATACGAAGCATAATATATAACAGTAAACAATAGAGGCAATAACTATATGTGAAATACGTTCATAAGGTAATCTAAACCGAACGAGGAAAAGGGGCTGGTGAATACACGGCCTGGAGAGAGGAGAGAGTA
Organism: Paralithodes platypus; assembly: GCA_032716605.1. Classification (NCBI taxonomy): domain Eukaryota; kingdom Metazoa; phylum Arthropoda; class Malacostraca; order Decapoda; family Lithodidae; genus Paralithodes; species Paralithodes platypus. Next base: position 22,282,408 of record CM064497.1, on the reverse strand, counting down.
AATTGAATAAACATAGGAAAGGAGAGGCATGTAAATATCGGGGGAAATATCATAGAGGCAAAACTGATAGGACTCGACATGGCCAGGGGATATGATGGGAGAGAGAGAGAGAGAGAGAGAGAGAGAGAGAGAGAGAGAGAGAGAGAGAGAGAGAGAGAGAGAGAGAGAGAGAGAGAGAGAGAGAGAGAGAGAGAGTATTATGCGTCTTATTTGTTTTATCCTTCACTGTCTCTTCTTCATAATATGTCTTATCTTTTTCCACCGTTTTTTATACCCTATTCTCATTCCACATATTATTCTCATTTCACATAATTGTACTGACTTATCATCTTTTCAACTTGCAATATTTTTGCAGTATCGTTTAATGGGCTCTCTTTGTCTTCACATTAGTTCTTTTACCATTCTGCTTTACCCTTTACACTGTATTTGCGTCATTGCAACTTTCCCTTAAAAGAAGTTCTCTATATAAAGGGATATCATTCGAGCACATTTGTTCTTTATTTTTATCGTCAATGCAGGCGTGGTAACGCATAAGGTAAACTATTTTAATAATTATATCACCAACATTAATCCCTCTATCAGTCTCGTTTCTGGTACCAGTGCAAAAGATCCCAGTAATACTGCCGGCAAAATGGTAACCAACTTAAAGTAACGATAAAAGATCTTGTGTGATACCCCATTTAGTCTTCACTATCTGCAGCGTCACATGTAAGTAGCTACCTATATACAAAATAATTCAGGAAATATATATCTCGGATTTAGAGTTCTCATGGCTATATTCATGTATTCAATAATTCATAGAGGTCCTTTCTAAACTGAGTAGGATAATCTGATTTGGCAGTTGCATTGATGCTATCAGATCGAACAGGTTGTGAGTTAGTATAACATTTGGGTTAACTATTACAGAGGATTTAGTTTATTATGCCATTCTCCCAGCTAAGTACTGTACTATAGTTTAAAAATCAAATGAAAACAAACCCTTCTCAAACTTACTTCCAACTAAAAAAAATGGCCATCTAGACCCCTTCAAAACTGAATGTGTTCATTTGTCGATAGAAGTATTTCCCTGCTGATTTGTTCTAAGCAACAGGCTCGCTATCACTCGGCCACAAAACTTAAAGACATCTGGTATATATATATATATATATATATATATATATATATATATATATATACACCGGTATATATATATTTAAAACATATATGCATACTGCAAGACATGAATATATATATCGTGAGAAATTTCATAACGGTAAAGGCTGGAGTCGAAATAGCCAAGCGAAATGATATGAGAGAGAGAGAGAGAGAGATTGCTTCTTATCCTTCAAGTTGACCTTCTCTTCTCCACTTTTATTTTCCTTATTTTTCCTCTTGTTTAATATTTGTATTGCTCAACAATTGTCTTCATTATGTCTCCGTGCCATGGCTTTATTTTTGTATATTGATAATAAACAAAAACTATCACCATATTCTTCTTCCTTCATCTTCTCACTTTTCTCTTCCATTTGTCCTACCTTCCGCACATGTATCTCTTCCTGTTGTTTAAAAGGCCAGAGCCAACACAACCAATATCAACGTAACACTATCTGAGCCTGCGTCTTTTGAGATATTATGATATAGTGTCTAATTATTTTGTTATTTTTTTTCCCCATTTTCGAGCAATGTATTTAAGTTTGTCCCCTTGGATAACAAAAAACCCTTCCCTGACTTTCTTCAAACTAAAACATGCACCCCAAGACCCCCTTCCAGCTAAATGTATACATTTTCGACAGAAACATGGCCTGGCCGAAGGATGAATTCTTCTAATTTACAGGCTCGCAATCGCTCGCCCAGAAACAAATCGACACCTGAATAGGGTGAAGCACCTTATTATTACCAAACGCATTGGGGTGAAACGTCTTAGAATCTCCAAACTAATGGCGCGAACCAGGGGAGTTACAAAAATATCCCCCTCAGATCAAATAGGGTTAACTCCATCAGTACGCAATTAATCAGATGTCAGCATCGGAGGTGGCAAAGCATCACATTGAAGTACAAAGGAGTACAAAGGAAATCAAGCAACAACAGATCTAGTGACCCTTCTAGGCTGCTTGTCCTCCAAAACACTGAGGATCAAGTGTCCAAACAGTGGTTTAGAGTGGGTAAGGAAACATTGGAAAGGGAACTACTGCCCTCGAACTAATGTCCGTGGCAGGACTAGGAAGTTAGTAGGGAACATATGGGTTAGTAACTGAGGGGAGGATAAAATAAAGTTATTCATTTACAAACGCAGTCAGTCGCAGGTTTGATGCGAGATATTTGTCTAGGCGGAATTTAAATGAATCAACGGTGCTGCAGTCTATAACGTCTCGGGGAAGCCCATTCCACAAGTTGACAACTCGATTGAAGAAGAAATTCTTAGATTCGTGTGAGTTAAAACATTTACCAATAATTTTGCAACCGTTTCCCCGGTGTAATTAGATTGGTCGATAGTGAAGTACTTACTACAGTTCATATTGTCGATGCCTTTGATGATTTTGAACACTTGAATTAAGTCACCTCTTAATCTGCGCTGGGTTAAAGGAAATAGATTTAATTCTCTAAGACGCTCTTCGTATGGTTTGTTCTTTAGGCTAGGTATCATTTTGGTAACTCTACGTTGAACTCGTTCTAGCTTGTTTATGTCTTTTTGGTAATAAGGGCACCAGGATTGAACGCAGTATTCCAGAAGAGGGCGGACTAAGGAATTGTAAAGGGTTAGGATAACGTCTTTGGATTTATGCTCAAATGACCTGCCTATAAAGCCAATTATTTTGTTTGCCTTCTTAACAACTTCTGAACATTGTTGACTCGGTTTTAGGTTACTCGATATTGTTACTCCCAGATCGGTTTCTCTGTTTAAATTCTTAAGCTGAGTGCCATTCATCGAATAGTTTGCTTTCTCATTTAGGTATCCGATATGTAGTACTTTACATTTATCCGCATTGAAACTCATTTGCCAAATTTGGGCCCAATGTGACAATTTATCTAGATTGTGTTGCATATCATCAACTTGATCTTTTGAGAGTACGCTATTTGCAATTTTTGTATCGTCAGCAAATTTTGAGATTGTACAGGTGAGACCCTCATCTATGTCGTTGATGTAAATTAGAAAGAGAATTGGTCCTAGTACCGATCCCTGGGGTACCCCGCTACTTACATTGGTCCATTTAGATGCCTTACCGTTTATGACTACTCTTTGCTTTCTGTCACTGAGCCAATTTTCTATCCATTTCAACACACCGTCTTGTATTCCATGCGCTTTTAGTTTTAGCAGTAAACGTTTGTGGGGAACTTTGTCAAAGGCCTTTTGAAAATCAAGGTATATAATATCTACAGCTTTACTCTCATCGTAGAGGTTGAGGATATCGTGGAAGAAGTCTAAGAGGTTTGTTAAACAGGAACGTTTTTTACGAAAGCCGTGTTGAGTATCTTTAAGTATGTTATTTTCCTCTAAGTGATTTACGAGTCTGTCTCTTATGACCGTTTCTAGCATTTTACATACAACTGAGGTTAAGCTAATTGGACGATAGTTACTGGGTAGGATTTGCTGCCTTTTTTGAATATCGGTGTTACGTTGGCTATCTTCCACTGATCAGGCATAGTTCCAGACTGCAAGGATTTATTGAATAGTAATGTCAGTGGTTTGGAGAGCTCATCCTTAGCTTCCTTTAGAACTCTAGGCGAGATTGTATCAGGTCCAGGCGTTTTATTTACCTTGAGTGTATCTAAACAATTCAATACTTCTCTCTCTGTAACGGTGATATTGCTTAGAACATCTGAATTATCAATCTGAATCGGCGATGGTGTAGAGGTCTTCTGTTGTAAAAACTGATGCAAAGAAGGTATTGAGGGCATTACTCATTTGTACTTCGTCTTTGGTGTATTCTCCATTTTCATCGACTAACGGTCCAACAGTTGAAGTAACTACTTTTTTCTTTCTGATATAACTATAGAATTCTTTCGGGTTTGTTTTACTTTGATTCGCAATATGTAACTGTAGGGTCTTTTTACTTTGCTTAATTAACTTTTGGGCTTTGCGTCGTAGCTCTACAAATTTCACCCGTTCTTCGTCATTTTGTGAGGATTTTAATCTATCATTAGCAAATTTTTTAGCAAGCAGGCAGTTTGAAATATCTTTATTCCACCATTTGGGCTTATTATTATGGCCTGGACGCCGTATTTTCGATGGTATGCAGTCTTGCACTGCTTTTAGGTAAGTGGTTTCGAATAACTTCCAAGATGTATTTATGTCGTTATTGTTAATTAAAAAGCTCCAGTCAGTTTCTTTAAACATAGCTCTAAGTTTATGGAAGTTTGCTTTCTTGAAATTAGGGACTTTTTCGATGCTACTATTTGGTTCGTTACTAGTAAAGTTTAAAGTGAAAGTTATCGTACGAAGGTCGCTGTTACTGAATTCATCACCAACATTCAAATTCTCTATTAATTCTTCTTTTGTTGCAAGTACAATGTCAAGAACGTTATTACCACGGGTTGGTGTTCGAACAAATTGATAAAGCGAACTCTCTTGCAAGTTCGTATACAAGTCATGTCCAGAGTGTGAAGTAAGAGTATCGCCCCACTTGGTCACAGGTAAACTAAAATAGCCAAAAAATACGGTATCTTGTGAGTTACTTACATCTGCAATTTGTTCATAAATTTATCGGTCAGTTTGCACTGATTGAGCTGGAGGTCTGTATATTAATGCAAGGATTATTTTTGTACCTTTATTATTCTTTATTAGCACAAAAGATGTGTCGACGTTCACAATTTGAGGTTTTGACAAGAGGGTCGGGTTAAGACTTTCTTTGATATAAAATAAAACGCCACCTCCATTTTTATTTATTCGGCTTTTCTCAAACATTACATAACCGGGAAGTGAATACTCTGCTAAAAAGTCTCTATCTACTGTATTGAGCCAAGATTCTGTTGTACCAATCACATCATAATTTTCAGTAAACACTAGTTCCTCTAAATCTGAAAATGTATTGCGTATGCTACGTATGCTACGAGCGTTTGCATAGAAAACCTTTAAAGTTGCGGTTTTAGAACTCACAGAACATTCTTTAATCAAATTTTTGGTTCTGATCGGATCTACATTTACATTAATGGCTGACATAGGTCCTCGGTCGTTATCCCTGGCGGTCTTGAATTTGGGTCGTGTTGGTGAAGCTTTATCCAAATTCGCGGTTCTTGACAGATTAGCATTTAATTCCTTCGCAGGTCACCGAAGGTGAGATCCGTGTCCGTGAACCCCATGGTGATTAGATAGCTGCGGCTAGGCGATACAGAAGGCTTGCCCAATCATTGAAGGTGAGATCCGTGTCCGTGAGCCCCATGGTGATTATATAGCTGCAGCTAGGCGATACAGAAGGCTTGCCCAATCATTGAAGGTGAGATCCGTGTCCGTGAGCCCCATGGTGATTAGATAGCTGCGGCTAGGCGATACAGAAGGCTTGCCCAATCAATTATCGCGCTCCAGAACCTCGAGCAATAGACGAATACCTTTGGATAGAGATATTTCGTCAACAACTTCTTTCCTCCGGCCCTTTCTTTCTTGCTTTGATTGTTTATCGACACTCACAAAATAATACCGTCTTGCATTTATCTATTTAGTTTCCTTAAATTTTTTTTGCCTTCTGCGTGTCGTAAGAGGCGACTAAAGAGGTTGGGTCGGTGGGCTTGCGACCCTCACCCGGAAAAAATATCTAAGCAAAGAAAAACGAACGAACAGCCTCGGATGCGGACGGAACCAACGTTGACGAACCACGACCGACTAAGGACATGCCTTCGGACATTCTGAGAATGGCTACGTGGAATGTTAGTGGCATGAATGATGGCACAAAAGAGAGAGAGGTTCTGGAAGTGTTAGTGAATGCCAGGCTGGATGTATGTGGAATGACAGAGACCAAATGGAAAGGTTCAGATGTGAGAGAATGGGAATGTGGAATGGGTGTGTGTGCTGGAGTGAGTGAAGGAACAGCGAGAGAAGGTGCATGTTTGTTTGTAAGTAGCAAATGGAAGGAATGTGTAAGAGAGTATGGGTCTGTGGGTTCAAGGATTGTGTGGGTGAGAATGAAAGTAGGAATACAAACGTGGGTGATTGTATGCGTGTATGCCCCGACAGAGGATATACTTGAAAGAAAGAAAGAGGAGTTCTGGATGAATGTGGAGGCGTGCCTGGAGAAGTTTGACAAGAACGAAAGAATATTTCTGATTGGGGATATGAATGGTAAGGTGGGTGATAGGAAAGTTGAGGGAGTGGTGGGAGGGTGGGGGGTACCATCAGAGGTGAATGGGAATGGTAGTGCACTTGTGGACGTATGTGTGGGGAGGAGGCTGTGGATAGCCAACACCTTCTTCCGACACAGAATGATCCACAGGTACACGTGGAAACGGATGTTGACGATGAAGGATAAGACAGTGGTGGAACGAAAGTCATTGATTGATTATGTATGTGTGGATGAACGAATGAAGAAATCTGTGATGGATGCTAGGGTGTATAGGGGTATTGGAGGGGGTCTGTCTGATCATTATGTAGTGGTAGTTAAGGTTAGGATACAAAAGAAGTGGGTGAGGAGAGCGGGAGGGAGGCGAGAGGAGGGTGGAATGGTGAGGAGGGTGGAGAGGTTGCAGGAGGAGGAAGTCAGGGAGGAGTACAGGAGAGCAGTGGAAAGACGACTAGGTGGGTTCGACCTGGAAGTTATGGAGGAAGTGGAGGAGATGAGCAAGGTGTTTAAGGATGAGATCTGTGCAGCATGTGAGGAGGTGTGTGGAGTGAGGAGAAGAGGGAGGGGAGTGAAAGGTACAGCATGGTGGACAGAAGAGGTAAGAATAGCTGTGGAAGAAAAGAAGAAAGCATATAGAGAGTGGTTGGGTAGTAGAGGGAATGAAGATTCCGAGAGACAGAAACGAGCGAGGTACGTGGAGAGTAAGAGGGTGGTGAAGAGAGTAGTGAAGGAAAGTAAGAGAAGAGTAGATGAGGAATTTGGAAGGAATCTGAGTGTAAAATGGAGGGAGAGTACGAAACTGTTCTGGAAAGAAGTCAAGAAAGTTAGGGAAGGTAGCAAGGGAAACAGTAAGGGTGTGAAAGATAAGAATGGGAGAATGCTAGCCGAGAAGCAAGAGAGAGTCGAAAGATGGAGGGAGTACTTCAGTGAGTTGCTAAATGAAAGGAATGAAGAGCCAGCGAACATAGCTGGATATGGTATGGGAGGGAGAAGAAGAGAAGTAGTGGAGGAGGAGGTGGGGATCAGGAGGTCAGAAGTGTGGGAAGCCATGAAAAGAGTGAAGTTGGGGAAAGCACCAGGAACAGATGGAGTGTGTGGGGAAATGTTGAGGTATGGTGGTGAGATAGTGATAGAATGGGTATGGAAAATGTGCAAACTAGCATGGGAGAAGGGGAGTGCACCCGATGACTGGAAGACTGGCATAATAGTCCCCCTATATAAGGGCAAAGGGGAAAGAGGAGTGTGTGGTAACCACCGAGGAATATGTCTTCTAAGCGTAGTAGGGAAGGTATACAGTAGGGTAGTGATTGAGAGAGTGAGAGTGAGAACGGAGAAATGGATAGGCGACGAGCAGGGAGGTTTTAGGAAGGGAAGAGGATGTGTAGATCAGATTTTTACCCTGAATTGTGTTGTGGAGAAGTATCTGGAGAAGAAACAAAAGGTGTATGTTGCCTTTATGGACTTGGAGAAGGCCTATGACAGAGTGGATAGAGAAGGTTTGTGGAAAGTACTTAGAATATACGGAGTAGAGGGCAAGTTGCTGAAAGCAGTGAAGAGCATGTATGAGGGTGCAAAGGCGGCAGTACGTGTGGAGAGTGAGCAGAGCGAGTTCTTTGACCTGAATGTTGGTTTGAAACAGGGGTGTGTGATGTCCCCGTGGTTGTTTACTGTATATATGGATGGAGTCATGAAAGAAATACTATCAAGAGCAGTGGATGTTGGTGTATCGCTGAAAAGGGAGGGAATTGAGTGGAAGCTACCTATACTGCTGTTTGCGGATGATACAGTTCTGATGAGTGATAATGAATGGGAGTTGCAGGGTCTGGTAAATGAGTTTGGAACAGTGTGCGAAAAACGGAATTTGAAGGTAAATACGGGGAAGAGCAAGGTTATGGTCTTCGAAAGGGGTGAAGTCACAGAGTGTGAGGTGAAGCTGAACGGTCAGGCTATGGAGATCGTCAACTCTTTTAAGTATCTGGGCAGTGTGTTGAGTAAAGATGGGACTATGGATGAAGAGGTGCGGGAGAGGGTACAACAGGGGAAGAGGGTTGTAGGAACGCTAAAAGCAGTAAAAAGAAATAGGGTGGTCAGTATGGAAGTGAAGAAGTCCTTGCATGACAGTGTGGTAATCCCGACACTGACTTACGGAAGCGAAGCATGGACGTTGGTTGAGAGACTCAGACCAAGAGTGAGAGCAGTAGAAATGAATTACTTAAGGAGTGCGTGCGGAGTTACATGGAGGGATAGACAGACTAATGAGGAAGTAAGAAGGAGGTGTGGTGTGGAGGTAGATGTGCTGGAAAGTGTGAAAAGGAACAACTTGAGATGGTTCGGCCATATGGAACGTATGGAAAGCGAGAGAATGACTAAGAGGGGTTACGAGAGCGAGGTGGAGGGACAGAGGGGGAGAGGTAGACCGAATATGAGGTGGAAGGATGGAGTGAGGAACTACATGAACGAAGGCGGTGCTGGTTGGGGGGAGGGGCGTCGACTGACTGGGGACAGAGGTGCATGGGGGCGGTTCGTTCGTGGCCACCCCTTCGGGGATCGCGGCGTCAGGCAATAGATAGATAGATAGATTTTTTTTTTTTTTTTTTTTTTTTTTTTTTTTTTATTATGACTGTCCGTGGTTCGATCCCCCCCCCCCCCCTCACACACACACATATATATAAAATTAAGTTACCATTTGAAAAAGTGTACTTGCCGATACCATTATAAAAGAATCCTGAAATGTGCGTTGAATTTTATGTTTGGTCTTTCGTTTTCACCGCTTACAAACTGTTGATCCTTTTAAACCCACCGTTTGCTTGCCATTGTATATATATATTTATAATTTCAGTTTTGTAGGCCTATTTACGATATTCATGTACTACTACTACCTTGCTATAAAAGTACAAACAATATTCTTACTTTCCTAATCTTCACCAATGTTTCCTCCTATATTCACTACATAAATATTATTTGTTTATAATTTATTAATTTTATTTAACCCATTCAGGACCGGTAACATCCATTTGATTATAATTTTGACAACCATATGACGACTTTATTTAGGTTAGGAAGGACGTGTAAACATTAAAAGGTTACAGAGTATTTAAATTAATCCTATTTATCTACTAGGCCTAAACATTTTTCCTAAGCTTTGGAAAATCGTCTAAACGTAGCTGAAATCGATTAAAAGAGACGATACCGGTACTGAAAGTGTTAAGGGGAGGTATTTAGTTTGTTCCCTAGACCTCCATCAATCTTAAAATTACACCCCCTTGAGTCCCTTTCAAGATAAATTTGTACATTTTTCGGTAGACAAATTTCCCGGCCTAAGGCCGGTTCCTCTTAAATTACAGGCTCGCTATCGCTCGCCAGGATAAAATCGACACCTGAATTGCACGAAAGGTCTTAATATGGGGTGAAAGTTCTTAAAATCGCTAAACTAATGGGGCAAACGTTTTATAATATCAAAAGCAATGGGGCTAAACATGAGGGAGAAAGGGGTCAAGAAAAAATCCCTCAAGTGGATATCTCCCCTTAAACTTTGGTGGACACATTATACTATTATTTGTTTGGTTACTTTACCTTGTGTACCATTCCGCTCTTCTATTATTCCGGGGGGTGTTTTCCTTCAGTACTCTGGAACTAGCGTGTGTTGATGTTCTTTCTTTTGATAGCCGGCGCGCTTTCGTACCGGTGCCAGCTTTATTTTCTGCAACTACTGTATTCTTTATTTTAACTGTCATGTCATTTTCTATATATTTATCTTTTCCCTCTCATATATTTAAATTTTGTATTTTTATTTATGTATCTATTTACTTTTATTGTCTTTGTTTTAATTTTATTTTTATTTATTTATTTAATTATTTTATTATATATTTTTTTCTTTTGAGTGGGGGTGGGTAATTTTTTCTTATCTTTCGGTTGAATCATATTCAGTTTCTTCTTTTAACTCCTGCTTATATTATACTCTTAATATATTTTGCTTTTCACTTTTCCTATTTATATTTATCATTGCTCACAAACTGCTGTGTTATGTTCCTTTTCTACCCGGCGCTTCCATCCGATTCCTTGGTCTTGTGTTGTTCTAATTCAATGTTTCTCTCCTTCTATTGTTTGCGTTTATATTTCGTTGTAACATATACAAACAATTCTTATTTATATTTATCACCCTCCTGTATTGTAATTTTTCATTGTAGATCTTCTGTTTTGTCCAACTATAGAGGCTATATATGTTGTAAACCCTACTGAGTGCAAACAATTGAATTAGTTTGAATGATAATTACTATTGGAGTTGAAAATATGGCAAAGTTTTTTTGTATGTCTTTAGTCTCCCATCCATATTATTTTCCATAATTCTGCGCATAGAGTTCCATGTTCCGTATGAGCTCAGTTTATGTAACTACATAAGTTGACTATAAACTTAAATTAAATGGTGAATATTTTATATTGGAGATGCTTCTTCATCAATGTATGGTACCGGGTACCTCAATGTTTGCATCTCCTGGCACCGCCACCAGCTTAAAAGGGGCAGCTCATGATCATTCTCTTCCAGAAATCCTACAATTTTTTGAGTGACATGGTGACAAATTATTACAAGCTTTAACTACTGCCATTTTCCAGAGCTGCAGCTTATACTGTATGCGAGCAATGCCTAATTCTATTTGCTGTGTTGTAACGCGTCCCGAGCACTAGTGAATTTATCCGGAATAACTCACTCTCACTCTCACACACACTCTCTCTCTCAATATTTTTCTCACTCACTCTCTCTCTCTCCCACTCACTCACACTCTCTCTCTCTCTCCCACTCACTCACACTCTCTCTCTCTCCCTCACTCACTCAGTCACTCACTCACTCAGTCTCTCTCTCTCTTCCCCCCCCCCCCCCGCCCTCTCTCTGGGATCGCTTCGTGGCTAGTGTTCCCTGGCAGATGCTATATCTGCATACAGTCAGGAAACTCTGCAGGCGCAGCCACCCACATTTCACTGCTCTGAGAAACGACGCCCTGAAATAGACCATCGATCTCACTTGCATACAGGGTGATTCAAGAAACGAGTTCATACTTTTAAGGACGTCTTTGCTAGAATTTAATACCACCTTGCACATTACACATATAAAAGTTATCAATAGGTAGACACAATTAATAGCGGTACAGAATAGATTGGGACTCAACATGTATATAATTATGTTCTGTATTTCACTCAGATTTACTGACTAAGGTATCGTGAGCATCATGTTTGTTATATGCCAGTATCGAGATGCAGCGTGAAGCTTCATTCAATTTGATAATTAACCGGCAAAACCTACAATCTCCACAGAATAGAGCATTAGTGCAATAATCGCATTGATCACTCAAATAGATCAATTTAATTCGTAGATAAACTACATACAAAAAAGAGTTTACGTTAACAATTTAGTCTTTATAGTAACTACAGTAGGAAGTTAATAATGTAGGCATATATATATATATATATACTGTATATACACACAATTTATATATATATATATATATATATATATATATATATATATATATATATATATATATATATGCTTACACATAATATGGTAGATAGAGCCTTCATTAACTTTAAGAGATACAGAAGAACCATTTAGAGACTTCTTAGCAGCTTAAGGATAATAGGATTAAACATTTATTTTAAAACGATAATTACTACAGATTAGGCTTATCAAAACACAACTAGATAAGTGTGTTTCATAGACAATACAATACATTGAAAGGAATAGATGAAAATTTAATATAAATGGCTAAACAAATTTTTACTTCTGTGATGGAAAAAATAAACTTCAAAAGTGTCAGCGATATATTCTGTTACGCTTTGCTTTCTTGCTTATATATGTGTTTAATCTTCTTAAGAATATAATTATATACTTATATAATACCTTTCCTTAAATGACTGCTCCCACATGTTCTGGTACCAGTTACACCCCCAAAATAATCTTTCCTTACATACCTATTTTTTGTTTCTATTTTGTCTATTATGACTTCACTTTGATGCAATCACCTTGAATCGGTTCGAGTCCTTTAGGTCAACAAGTGGTGTTGGTGCAGCTTGTAAAAGTTTGGAGACAGCGCCAGTGCGAGGGTTGGTGACTCTGGCTACCGGGCTGCTGTGTAGTACTCTACTTATTATTCTACTCACCTACCTGGAGTTGTCTCGGCCATCCATCAGTGGCCTCAGCGAGAGTTGCTCCCCCCGAGTGTGTTTGCTGCCAGTGCTTGATGCAGCAGGCTATTCGAGAGGGCAGCTCTCACCCCCGCGAATCATGGCTGATCAGGCACCGACGGCACCGCCTTGAGATGGTTGTCCAAGGCTTTCTTGAATACTTCCATTGGCACGTCCATCAGGTTTCTCACGTTCTCTGGCATTTTGTTGATGAGGCTCGGTCCCCTGTTTGTCAACCAGGAGTCCCTCAGTGTGACCAGAGCTCTCCTACACTTTTGGGGTGGGATGTTACATTTCCTACCCCCTCTGTCGCTCCAGTTCCATGATATTGTGGTGTGAAGGTTTGGCACTAGACCCTTGATAACTTTCGATGTGTAAATAATCAAGTATCTCTCTCTTCTTCGCTCCAGTGAATATAAATTAAGAGCCTTCAGCCGATCCCAGTAATGAAGATATTCTACCGAGATGATGTGGGATGTGAAGCTTCTTTGAACACTCTCTATTTCGTATATTTCCCCGGCTTTGTGTGGAGATGTTAGCACATTGCAATACTCCAGTCGTAGGATCACCAACGATTTGAAAAGTGTTATCATTGGCCATTCTTCTCGTGTCTTGAAAGTGCGCAGTATCCAACCTACAAGTTTCCTCGCCGCTACCAGTTCGTTCATACATACCACCATGAGGCTCCATATACCAACATCATCACACTACTCTATGCCATTCTGTCCCGAGATAGAGATGCTGTGAATCCCCGCAGCTACACTTACCGATGAATTAGTCTGGTTTCGAAGCACTTGACCCGTTGTCCTCGGAAACTCACACCATTGTTATATTCCTTGCTGCTGCTTCTGCATACCCTCGGGTGCTCAAGTTCACTTCTGGTTCATATTGAATTCCAACTAGGTTCAAATCCAGTGATGCTCGCTGCATCCTCATGTCCATAGTATTTAGCTCGTTGAGACTTGCATCCTTCGCTACTTCTTCCATACCAGTAATTGCATCACTGAATTTTGTTATGATCAATGCTTTTGGCTGTTGAAGCAGCATTCAACAGATCTCTCATAATCATATCTTATTTTGTTTGGCGGGAGTTCATTGTTTTTGGCAATCTTTTTAGTTAGGTATGTATACTTGGTGCAAATAGTTGTAAGCCCACAGGATGCATAGTTTTATAAGATTCAGATACAAACTTTACTTTTAGGCCTGAGCTGAGGAATTCACCGTGGAATTCAAGAAGATGAACCGTTCGTCTATATAGGTTTTGTTCTTATCAGGTTTCCTTCTCCAAGAAATTTCTTTCTTTAGAAGGTTACACATTATCACTTTCGATTTCTTTAAGATATCATGTGAATAGAAAGAGTAAATTATATCAAATATCAAACTTTTGTTATCGTAGTGATATTTCACTGAATTAATAAAGCACAAGAGGCTATTAAATACTGTTTCTGATACCATATTTGTTCACGATATATGGTGTCCCACAAATTACTGTTCAGCACATACAGGTCAAAATAATCATAGAAATTGGGAAGACGTTCATGAATACGAGCAGGGACCTCCTTTGAATGTAAGACATATGATAACCGGATAATTTGTTATAATGCACTTCATATAATTATTACCTCTGTCCTTTAGTTACATCACTCGTATTTAGTAAAGCCTCCAGATCAACGAGATTTCAATTGAATGCACTGCCACCCGTAACCCTGGTACACCATTTTAGTTTGTGAGAGGTAAACACTGATTAGCCGTATCACATAACACCATTTTTTGACATTTTGATAGAAGTAATTGACTTTGTGTAAATGTTACTGAATATAAGACATCATTCCACATTTCTCATTGTTCCACCACACATTTTCGAAGTATAAATCACACAATGTTAAACAGAATATGCAGGAGCTTCAACACCAATGTTCTACACAATTACGCGCCTGTGCTATAGTTGGAACCTGCCAACATCATCATCCTAATATTACATGAGACAAATAATTATATGTATATTACCTAACTAACATTTATATAATACATCTACGTTCATGTATGAATACAAACATTTCATTATTTATTCCTTAGTCTTCTTTTACAATCTTTCGATAACATTTAAATGTGTAAACAATATCTCCCCAAGGGTCATGGAGTATCATAGACATATGTTTGTCTACTATAAAAACCGTTTTTAAATAACTCTTAACAATAGTTAATATATTCTGATGTCTCTCTCTCTCTCTCTCTCTCTCTCTCTATATATATATATATATATATATATATATATATATATATATACTGTATATATATATATATATATATATATATATATATATATATATACTGTATATATATACTATATATATATATATATATATATATATATATATATATATATATATATATATATATATATATATATATATATATATATATATGTGTGTGTGAGTATTACAAGAGAGCGGGAGGGAGGATAAAGTCTGAAAGGACTTCTATATACAGACATTAAGAGTTAGCAGAGGCAGGTTTGCAGGATTCAGACGATGAGAATGGAAGGTTTGGCACTAAGGGAAGGCGATTCAGCGAGTTTGTAAAGGAAAGGGTGGAAAGATTCTGCGTGCCTTTCTTCTTCTACCCTCTTCTCCTCCTTCCCTCCTCACCTTCTTCCTCCTACTCCTCCTCTCTTTTCCCTTCCTTTTCCTCTCTTTGCACTTCCTTCTCCTCTCACTACCTTCCTCTCTTCTCACTACCTTCCTCCTACTCGTCATCCTTCTCTCTCTCTCTACCTCCCTCTCTTCTCACCATCTTCCTACTCTTTTTCCACTCCTTTATTTTCATCTTATTTTTCTTCCCTTCACCTCCCTGTTTTCTTACCTCCTTCATCTCTCACTTTCGTCCTCCTCTTTCTTCTCTCACTCTCTCTCTCTCTCTCTCTCTCTCTCTCTCTCTCTCTCTCTCTCTCTCTCTCTCTTCGCACCTCCTTTTTCCTCTCTCTCCACCTTCCTCTCTTCCTTCCCCCTTCTCGTCTCTCTCCGCTTCCATCTCCTATCACCTTCTTCCTCTTTCTTCCTCCTCTCGCTTCACCCCCTTCCTTTTATATCCTCCTCTTTCCACTCCCCTCACTTCTCACCTCCTTCCTCTTCACGTGCTGGGTCTCATTCCTCCTCCCTTCAGTCTGGCCCCAGAATAGTAATGGCATCTTGAAACCTTCCGGGGGCGAGACTATTGTATACAACCCTGTCATGACCACTCCTATATAAGGCCGGCAATACAACGTCTCATCTGCTTCACACTCTACGAGTCTACACACATAAACAATTCTGCTGTGTTTTGATTTGTGTATATCAATTTGAACATTAATGTATATGAATGTAATAGGTTGAAATCCATTATTATAGATATGGTTAGATTAGATAAGGTTGACTTATATACATGCTGCCTTAAAAATACAAAACTAATATCTGCCCATCTATGTTGCATATAATAACTTGCATCCCTGGCTGCTGGCTCTCCGAAACTTCCTCGCACATTTCCACTGTGTAATTAAACAAGAGCGAGGCAGCCTAGGATATCATAAACAATTTAATCTCACCTATATTGAACCAAAAACGCTGAGTCGAATGTAGTTGTTAATAAACTAACCTAATCTGAATATGTCAGAAAGTAGGTTCGTGTGATTGTTAATCCCTTCTGTACCTGCATCGTCCTTTTAACTTTATTCTGGCTACTATTGGACGATTTTATTCAGTTTGAAAAGGGCCTCCAACAATTAGCAGGCTTCCAAATATCTAGCATAACCCTTTTTACTACCACATATCATTCTTAATGCAGAAAATCGTCTAAATAAAGCTAAAATCAAATATAAAAAGACGTCACCGGTGCAGTATGGGTTAAAATAAGTAATACACATATAGGTTGTGTGATGTAAGAGGGAGTTTCAGACTAGACGGCGCTCGTTCTCTCCATAATAGTATAGTCATGGCTTATACACTTTACTTTTACAGCCCACTCTAACCACAATACCTTCGATATTTACAGAGTATTGTGTGGTACGTCATCGGATACCGGTCATTTACACACACACACACGCCATGCAAATTGTACATGCTTTGCACATTCTGTTTTAAGATAATATGTTCGTTCTTTCACACGCACACATAACACACAGAAACACACCTCAGACTCCACCTCAACGTTACTAGGTTCCCCAGAGTTTAGAGTCGTGGCTCAGATAGTAAACAAAGTACTCTCCCCACCCTTAACTTTATAGACTTCCTAGGATGCTTATTACCTTCCATGGTGGGTCTTGCTTATTCCACCATGTAGCCTACAGTATATGTCTTTCTTTATTCACAACAACTCTCTCTCTCTCCCTCCCTCGTATACACTATCACCCTTTCACCTTCCTTGCCTCATTCCAGTCACTATTTGTTGGCTTGCATGACACTCACTCACACACACATACGCTCTCTCTCGCTCTCTTTCCCCGTGTTTGATGTGGGGTGGAGCGACGTGCCTCTCTTTGTGGTTCAGATATATTGCTTACTGCTGTTTATTCTGCTTATTCCTTGTCCACTTTCGGCTTGAGTTACTCCTGGCTCCATCTTATATGTTTCATCTCTTTGTTTCTTTTTCACTTGTCTCGCTTTCCAATGGTATGCTGAGATTCATTGGTTTGCTTTATATGTTGTGGCTCCTTCCTGTCTCCTTTGGGCTTTATTTACATACTTCTCCCTCTGCCTCTGTTCTTCCCTTGCATATAATTTACTTACCTTACTGCTTTATATTGCGTTGAAATGCTTTGCTTGTTTTGTATTTGTTTTTATTCTGACTCTTTGGTATCGTATTTTGGGTCAGTTTGCCTGTATCTTTAACTTCCTTAATCACTTGCTTCTAGCCTATGCCTACCTTGCTGTTTGTCCTGTGTGGAGATATGTTGCTTATTGTTGTAAATTCTGTCTCCTCTGAGCTTTGTTTACTGCTCTCTCACCCTTACTAGTCTATCTGCCCTAGTTTATTGTTTATGTGCCCTGCTTTTGGATTTTGAGATATAATATTTGGTGTTGCTTAGTATGGCTCCTTCGTGTCACCTTCAGCTTGAATTAATCCTCTTTGTATTTATGTTTTCCTTGCTTATCTTTTTCCTACCTTGTTTGTTTCATGATGTGTTGAAATATATTGTTTATAGTTATTCATGCTGGATCCGTCGTGTCTCGTTTTAACTTTATTTACTCCTCGTACCAATTTTTCTCTTCATTCCCATATTTATTTTTCACTTGCCCTGCATTCGGATACCTAGTTGAGATACATTCATTTGTTTTGTAAATGTTTGCTCTGTCGTATCTCCTTTCAGCTAAATTTACATAGAACGCGTTTTACGCTTGCTCATGTTTTACTTACGCTGCTCCCTAATGGTATGTTGAGCTAGATCACTTGGTTTTGTTTGCTCTCTCTCTCTCATGTTCATCCACCTTGATCTACTATTCGTTTTTACATATTTCACACCTGTCTTGGCTGGTGTATTGTTGTTATATCTCATATATTATATAATGTATCTGTGTCAAAGGAGAAAATACTGTATTACTAGCATGCATTATGTCTCTTAGTTTAAAGGCAATTATTTACAGCTTCAAAATGAAATGTGTTCGTTAATTAAGATTATGTATGTAATTGTACTCGCATCATTGCTAATTCGTCTATCCTCGAAATCGCCACAATTCTGCAGTTGAGGGAGATTAGTGGTTGAAGTGAGAATGATAGACTTTCAAAACTATGATAATCCATGAAATGTCACACCCAGCATCCCGTATTTCTTCATATTTATGTAGTTTTTATCCACAATCCATTCCTCCATCTCTCTCAAGTCTCTTCACCTCCGACTTTTCTCCCTCCCTCTTCCTCCTATGTTTCATCCTTCTCCTTTTTCTCCTCCCCCCTCCTCTTCCTTCTTCTTCCCCTTCCTCCTCCTTCTCTTCCTCCTCCTCCTCCTGATGGTTTCATTGCTCCTCCCTCCATCCTGCCCTTGGAATAGTAATGTCATCTTGAAACCTTCCGGGGTCGAGCATACTGTATACTCTATGGCCACATATATATAACCACGTCGTCTCATTCACCCACCACACTGTTAACCGTTTCAGAAGAAGGACCAGTGTGAGTCAAAAGGATAATGGCTTCCTCGATAGACACTCTGAGTTCCATCGTCTAATGATAACAATATATATATATATATATATATATATATATATATATACATATATATACAAAACAAGGAAGAAGTGCGCCACTGTCTATTGAAAGAGTTACCCCTTACCCCACTATGAAGTAATTTTCATCGTATTCTGGTTACCATTACACGATTTTCTCGAGCATATAATCTACCCCTAGGATTCATGGGGGTAAATAGGAAGTCAATAAACTCTCCGAATAACATAGGTCCTTCTTAAACTGCATAAAATAGTCTAATTTTAGCCAGGATCAGAGGTCAAGAGGGGGCGTAGTCACATCTCCTACACAACTACAAAAGTTGGAGTACTGCCACATATCCTACACATAGTCAGTCATATTTCCTACACAAAAACAAGTATCCAGCACATTTCCTACACCAAAACTGAGTACCCAGCATATCTCCTACACCAAACGGTGCATCCGGCATAACTCCTACTACTGATCCTGAAAAAGAAAAAATATATATCCTCTATAAAGCCTACCTCGCAAGAGGCGGGTAGGTTTGTTTACATCCGCCGCGAGAGTAGCCTCGGCGACTGGACTCGCGTTGGGGAAAATTAGGTTTTTGCCCCCTAATTTTTAAATATATGAAGATTTCAATAATTCCAGGGGGGGGGGGGCTTCCCCCCCCCCACCCCCACTCAACATCTTTTGTATCTCACGGCAAACGGTTATGGCCAAATAGTTTTAGATTGTTGTTTAATAGGTAAATATGCATTTCCACCTATTATCACATTATCACACATTAAAACAAACTTACACAACTGTAAACTAGATAAACCAATGTTTAAGCAATTTAATTACATAAATGTTATATTGACCGACACCTTAAATACCTGTCTCTTACCCATAATTGTATAGGGCGGAGGGGGGGGGGGGGAGATACAGCCCAACTACAATGTTTACCTCCAACAAGACGGCTCTTCCTCCACACTTGGGGTGCTGAACGTAACGCAGGTATAGTTTTTTTTTTCTGGCCACATTACGGATGTACCGGAATCCAGAGTTGTCTTCGTAAACCACTGCATTGAAGCAGATGTTTCCCTCAATCCTAGCCCTGCTTGGTGGAGTACAAGGCCCAGAAATACCGTCTGTCCCGACGAATGGAGAAAAGAATACTGCTGGTTGGAGACTAAACTCGAATCAACTCGACACGATTTTTGTGTGTAGGAGATATGCTGTATTTCTGTAAGAAATATGTCGCTACACTTAAAACTGCTAAATGTGTAGATGTGACGTGTAGGAAATACGCAGTATACATGGTGTAGGAAATGTGGCGTAGGATATATGCTGTATCTTTGTAGAAAATATGTCACTACATTAAAAACTGCTAAATTTGTAGATGTGACGTGTAGGAAATACGCAGCATACATGGTGTAGGAAATGTAGCGTAGGAGATATGCTGTATCTCTGTAGGAAATATGTCACTACACTAAAAACTGTGTAGGAGATATGCAGTGTATGTGTAGGAAATATGTCATTACTCTAAAAACTGCTAGATTTGTAGATGTGACGTGTAGGAAATACGTTATCCAAGGAGTCGATGAGGATCCTGCTAATAAGATAAGTACGATTTTGTTTCCTTATCCATTTAGCATAGACAGACTAATGAGGAAGTAAGAAGGAAGAGGACGGGGAGGTAGGAAAGGTTAGCGGGCAGTGGCGAGGGCGGGAGGGGAGTCTGAATGAGGACGGGGAGGTAGGAAAGGTTAGCGGGCAGTGGCGAGGGCAGGAATGGTCTGAATGAGGACGGGGAGGTAGGGAAGGTTAGCGGGCAGTGGCGAGGGCAGGAGGAGAGTCTGAATGAGGACGGGGAGGTAGGGAAGGTGTTATCACAGGGTGATGTGATGCGACTAGTGCAGACTACACTACATGTTGGTGTTGTTGTTGTTGCGACCACAATAAAGCCTGGGTGACCGAAGCCACTCCATGGCGGGGAGCTGAGAGGGTGCGTAAACGCCCGGGAAACCAAAGCCCCACCCAGGGCCCTGTGCCCCTCAGCAATTATGAAGAGAAAGTTGAGGGGCAAAGGAATAATGTGACACCATGTTGGTGGTGTAGTGCTGCTTGCTTGCATGCAATTCTGGCTTTCACCTGCTGCCGCTGGCTAACCCTTGTGGTGAAAAGGGAGCCGAGTGCGTAAGTCTCCCTCTGCCAGTATATAGCCTCTCCATCACCAAGACTCCTATTGTGCCTCCCCGGGGCCACACACGGTAACTGGGTGTCTTGCGACCCCAGGCTAAATCAATAGGGGATCTCGGGGCATGCGGTTGCCCCCAGAGGTATGATGTGCATCCTTGTCATCTACCAACAACCGCACACACCCACTGCCTTGTGGTTTACTCTAGTAAGACAAAGGGGAGCACACCCTGAGAGAACAGCAGACGTTGTGTTCACGTCCTGGCGGTTTCCGACAAACTGGAATCCCGGCAGTCCCCTGCAGTATTGAGCAGGAGCTGGTCGTCTTGGGTCACCCCCTTGCCATCAGCAACCCCTGTTCAGTACCAAGATAGTGAAGTTGGAACTGCGCACCTCCCTCGGCACTCTAAACTCTTCTATGCGCAGGTTTTCTCTTCCTGGTTTGAAGGAAGGGAACGTCATCATCGGACTACGATGGACTACCATAAGCAAGCAAACATGGTGTAGGAAATGTGGCGCACCCCCGTCAAGAGCTGTCATGGTGCTGAGGGGTTTAAGGGGGTAGTGCTTGGATTTTGGGCAATGTATTTATTTATTTATTAGTTTCCTCGCTAGACCTCCATCAAACTTAGAAACACACTCCCTAGACCCCCTTTCAAGATAAATATGTACATTTTTGGTAGACAAATGTTCCGGCCGAAGGCCGGTTTCTTCTAAAATTAAAGGCTCGGTATCGCTCGCCAGGGAAAAAATCGACACCTAAAGGGCACGAAAGGTTTTAATACTGATAAACAAAAGAGGCGAAAGGTCTCAACATCACCAAACTAACGGAACGAACGTCTTAAAGCCTCAAAAGTAATATGCTAAACATGAGGGAGAAGGGGGTCCATAAAATGCGAGTATCACCCCCTTAAGGAGATGCCCTAATCATTACGACCTCCGATCTGATAGCAGTATTTCCAACTAAACCTTATTTGGTGTGAGGTGGGTCTTTTCTTTGGACCCTCCCCGGTTCACTCCATTAGTTTGGAGAATTCAGTTTGTGTCATCTCATTAGTTTGGCAATTGTAAGACGTTTCATCTCATTCTGGTGTCATTTATTTCTGGGCGAGCGATAGCGAACCTGCAATCTACGAGAAACCTACCAGGATGTTATATACCATAAATAATACATACTTAACTTGTATGGGACCTGAATGGCTTCATAGTTATTTATTTACTTATTTATTATTTTATACATGTATTATATGAAGAGGGTCTCGGGAGGCGGTATTCCTACTTTAGTAAGCAAACAAAAACTGCATTGCTCGAAAATGACAAAACCAATCAAACCCCTTATTATTATTGAAATATAATATGACAATATCTCCAGTACCTCGCACCAAATAGTATTAAGGGGAGATTTCCATTTGAAGGATTTTTTTCTGGAACCCTCTCTCCCTCATGTTTATCCCCCTTACTTTTGAGATATTAAGATGTTTGTGAAAGTAGTTTGGCGATTTTAAGAACTTTCGCCCCCATTTCTGTCAATTTTAAGACCTTTCGTGTCATTTAGGCGTCGATCTTCTTCCTGGCGAGCGATAGCGAGCCTGTAATTTAGGAGAAACGGAAGACCGGGACATTTTTCTACCGCAAATATATAAATTTATCTTGAAAGGGGGTCTCGGGGATGTAGTTTTAAGCTTGATGGAGGTCTAGGGAACACAATATAAACCTCCCCTTACTTTTAACCGTCACAATTTGAGCTATCTCTCAAAATCATTATATTTACTTATATACGTCGGTCTCAGTGTCATAATGTTAGGGTAAAAGGCAGTGATGAAGACGTAATGATTAGTATCATTTTCAATAGGCCTAGTGGTATTTTACAGGTTTCGTCTGTACAATTTAGAGTATTTTTACAGTTTACAAACCTGCAATACCGCACTAATGTAGTTTGTTTGTATTGCTTTATCATGACAAACACACGGTAGATTTTGGAGTCCAGCTTGGGCAATACTTCTCTTTCCAGTTGCCCCTTTCTTAAAATCACCGTTAAAAACTCTGAGCAGCAGTAATGTACTGTAGAGGGCAAGCATCTTCGAAGGGGTCGCTAGACCTGTTGTTGCTTGATTTCCGTTGTACTCCTTTGAACTCTCTCTCTCTCTGTTCTACCTGGAACAAACTTCCCTCCGAAGTCGTCAACATTTCTTCAGTAGAGCAGTTCAAAAAAAGAGTAGATAGTATTTTGCACACTCTGTAATGAGTGTAGTGCACTAAACAGTTTCTCTCCTTCCACTTCCAGTATCTTCTCGGAATGGACCGCAAGGTCTCTGAGATACTAACCATTCCTTGTACCTCCTTGATACTCACTCACTCTCTCTCTCTCTCTCTCTCTCTCTCTCTCTGTTAAGCCCTCCTAGAGTTGCCAGGGTATAAAGAGATTGGAATGTATTGCCTCCAGGACCAACTCTCTTTTGACGCTGAAATTGGCACCAGGAGACAGAGAGAGAGAGAGAGAGAGAGAGAGAGAGAGAGAGAGAGACACGAGAATACTGAAGTGAGACAAGGCGAGGGAAATAGTGTAGTGTGGAAAATAGGCAATACGGAATGAAATTACTAGATGAAGATAGAATTACAGAAAGCAGAACCGTGAAATATAATAAAGTACACACATTAATATTAATTATTAAACCAAATCGTGAGTTGCTGATTTAAGGTTAAATTGCTCGTGTCGGTCTAATTTGATAACATATTTGTTTAGGTTACCTTGTTATATGACTATTGAAAAGTTCAATTTTTGTATCTATCTATATATATCTATATTATATATATATATATATATTTTTTTTTTTTTTTTTTTTTTTTTCTATATTCCAACTTACTTCCTCTCGGGCATAGGCTGAGAGCCTTAACATTCACCGCTTTACAATGAACAGTGAAGCCCGTGAGGTCTTGTTCCAGTCTAGGGAGTGAGACATGTGAAGCACGTAGAGCACAACGAGCACCTGCCATCTTGCCTTCACATGAGGCACGGTGCTCACTCATGGCCCGAAACGACCCCATCTGTGAAGCCACCTCGTTCCCGTGCTTCACTGTCTCACCCCCTACACTCGGACTCTCACACTTACACACACACAACGCCACCTGTTGAGCAGATAACTCACCAGGCATTGCACCCCTATAGCATATTTTGAATATGGGAATATTCATACAGTGCTATTAATCAGGGAACAATGAGGGTATTTTATTGACGTTTCGGTTGGCTTGTGGTAATGCACTGACACCAGGTACAGCACAAATTCCATCCCAATAATATCTTCCCATTGATACATCGGGATTTGAACCCGGGACCTTTGGATTACCAGGCCAGTGGCAAGACCACTCCACCACACCTCCCCTTATATCTACAGTATATGTATCTATCTATCGATGTATCTATCTATCTATCTATCTATCTATCTATCTATCTATCTATCTATCTATCTATCTATCTATCTATCTATCTATCTATCTATCTATACAACTGGAGAGATAGCCATGGAGCAAGATGACAGTGAGGCCTTCTATCTAAATATAAGACGGAGCCTGAAGGCGTCTAAGTCGTAGGATGATGTAAGCACTACTTCCAAGGACCAGAGAGAGAAATACACACACAGTCACAGGAACTGGAGCCTTCACCAAGCTGCCTAGCGAGGATCGGAAGAGACCGAGCTGCACAGTGAGAACGATGGTGGTGGTTGACCGGTGTGGGGCTGTGTCACCCGTGTTTCCTGCCTCTACCTTACCGGGCCCACTATATTGTTATGAAGCAGTGAGGGTGGTAAATTGTGACAATTATGGATGTTCAGCCATGTAAACAAGAATAGTTGCTTTTTATTGGATTTTTGCGGTGCCTACGGATTGTTGTTTTGTATACCAGGTCATGTGTAGTGAAATAATAATGGCAGACTGTGAGTATATAGCACATTCTGTATTGGCCTATGTCTCTACAGCAAGGCATTCAAAGATCAAATTGTAAATATATGCACTGTGTTCTACAATGAAAATGACATTAAAAACGCTAAAGAAGTGTTCTATAATAAGATGAATCAAAAGATTGTGTGGAGAAGATCTGACAGTAAGACAAGGGAGAACTTTATTGACATTATTGATCTTTTTGAGAAATGTGACAACGAAAATGTAAAATTGCCTAAATTTGTCACTACTAACTTTGATGGTTTTCCACCATCAAATGGTTTTGATGTGATTGGAGGTTATATCAAGGAGTTAATTGATCAAATTAGTGAACTTAAAGGTGAAGTAAAATCACTGAAAGAGTCACGTATTGAAAATGTTGGATTAGTAGAAGATAACTATATTATTAAGGAAGAACTACTGGAGATAAAGGGGATACTTAAAGATATCAAGCAGAGGAGTAGAAATAGTGATCTACGGAGAGACAGTATCTTAGTGGAGAATCTTGATAAGTTACTAACCGGCCATGATGACAGTAGTGTTGGACATAAAACTATTAGTGCTTATGAGAGGGAAGTGGAGGGGTTACTGAAGATGACTGGTGAACCATCCGCTCCACCACTGAGTCAGCAACGTGACAGTCAGTTTGATAGTGTAGCCTCACCTCTACAACTGCCTACCTACAGTGAGGTACTGTGTGAGGAACAGAGCTCACGTGGCACTGCTCCTTCATCGCCTACAACAGGATATAAACAGCAGAAACAGTTTGTTGGAAATGGTGCGATCAGGAAGTCATCTCGTGTTCTCGAACTAGAACATGAGGTAACACGGTCGAAGGAGAAATCTGTTGAGCCCCTGCAGTATATGAGATCCAAGAACAGTGACAGTAAAGGTGAACGAGGAGAAACAGGACGTGGTGTCCTGGATGATGATGGCTTTCAACAAGTTAAGAGTCGGCGCGGTAGGATTGCCTCAGTCCCCCCTACCCAACAGCCGCAAAGAAAAATGGATCAGAAGTGGAAGAGGCCAGCTGGTGTACGAGGAACAAAAAACGTTACTCAATCTAGGTTTAAAGGCTCTGAAAGATCAGGAAATATTTACATTGGGAATGCTGACTGTGACACTAGCGTTGTTGATATTACTAAGTATATATCTGATGAATTTAACATTGAAAGTGTAAAATGCTGTGAGCTTGAATCTAAATTTGAACGAGAATGGAAGTCATTTAAAATAACTGTTGCAATGAGTAAGAGGGATGATTTGTTACGTCCGGAGTGTTGGCCGAACCATGTAATTGTTAGAAAATACTATAAACCTAAACATACATCTTAATGGCTAAGATTGTATCATATAACTGTAATTCTGTAAGAAATAATATTGAGGCAGTAAAGTTATTGACTATGGAATACGATATAATTTTTTTACAAGAAATAATGTTATTGAAAGAAGACTTAAATGTTTTAAGAACAATCAATGATGCATTTGATGCAATCGCATGTGTGGAAGATAGGAGTAACGAAGGCATAGTAGAGGGTCGTCCTTCAAAAGGTGTTGCCATATTATGGAAAAATTAACTTAGTAATAATATTGATTCTGTGTATTGTAATGAAAGAATAATTGGGATTATAATGAAATGTAGAGATGTACAAATATTTATAGTGAATGTATACCTACCTTGTGACAAGCAAGACGAGGACTCCTTAGATGAATTTAGAAATACAATAGCCACTCTTGATAATTTTATAGCTGAACAACACTGCAACAATGTCTTAATTGCAGGAGATTTTAATGCTAGTCCAACTAAAGGTAGGTTTTGGAAAGATATTATTAATTTATTTATTAGCAAGTGCTTTATATTTAGTGATGTTGAGGCAATGCAGAATGATTCGTTTACATATTTATGTCCTGCAAAGAATACAACCAGTTGGCTTGATCATATAGCAGTAAGTGAGAGTCTAAACGAAATAATAGATGATATTACTATAAGGTATGATATGGCCCTCTATGATCACTTTCCCCTGGCATGTAAGCTAAACATTGACATATGTAATGTTGGTATAGTAGATGTACACATTGAACCGTCAGAATTCATCGACTGGCAAAAACTGTCTATTGTGGACAGATATATAGATCAAATATTAATCATTATCTAAGTGAATTGGATATATCAAGCTTTAATTGCTTGGACTGCAGTGTATATAGATGTAATAATGAACAGCATATCAAGGAATTAAATTTAATTTATAACAGTATAATTAGTTTGTTACTTAATTCATCTTCTTTGTTTAAGAAAGAACCATTAAAAAAGCATAAAGTTATACCAGGTTGCAATGATGAAATTAAGGATTTGCATAAGTTTGCGAGAATTAAGTTTTTAACTTGGAAGAATAGGGGACGTCCACTTGCAGGAGTTGAGTTAGAAGAAATGAAGGAGTCTAGAAAGGACTTTAGGAATGTATTGAAACAAGTTAAACAAAATGTGTCTCAAATTAGAACAAATAAGTTAGCTCAATCTCTATCTAATAACAATTTGAAATCATTTTGGAAAGAGGTTAGACAAATAAAGAATAATAAAGTGTTTGTAAGTATGAAAATAGATGGAGAATGTGACCCAAAATGTATTGTAGAGAAATTTTCCAATAAGTTTAAACATGTATATGATGATTGTAAATGTCAGAATGATGATGACTTCATGATAGATAAATTGGTGAAAAATGTACGTGACGGTGAAATATTTGGTAAGGTAAATAGTCATGATGTATCTACAGCAATATCTGACCTCAATTGTGGTATTGTCCCAGATAATATACATTCTTTTCATTTAAAGTATTGTGCAAACGAATTGATAGTAGTAATTGCAAAGTTGATTTCTTCTTGTGTTGTACATGGTTGTATGCCTGTAAGAATGAACTTTGGAATTATGGTACCCTTATTGAAAGATAAGTATAAAGATAATACATCACTTGATAATTATAGATCAATTTCGTTATCGCCAATATTATTGAAGGTATTTGAATACTGTTTGAAGTACAAAATTTTAAGATATGTTAGTTTAAATGATAGGCAGCATGGATTTAGGGAGAGGTATTCTAATTCTACTGCATGTTTAATTCTCAAGGAAACTATTTTAAGGTACACCACGGAGGGATCTAATGTTTTTCATGTTTTATTGACCTGACAAAAGCTTTTGATAAGGTGAATCATTTCAAACTTGCAAATAAGCTTTTAAAACTAGGATTACCAAATTTCTTGGTTAATATTTTATTTTACTTTTACAGAAACCAACATGTTGTTGTCAAATTTAAAGATTCAATTTCAACTGAATGGACTATGAAAAATGGAGTGAGACAGGGTGGGGTTTTATCTCCCTTGTTGTTTTCAATTTATATTGATGACTTATTAAGTAAATTATCTGCAAGTAATGTAGGCTGTAGACTAGGTTTACAAGTCAGCAATGTGATCGCCTATGCAGACGATCTTGTAATATTGGCTCCTTCGGTTAGAGGTCTGCAAACATTGATAGATATTATGGATCATGAAATTAAACAACTAGACTATCTATTAACTCTGCAAAATCAGTATGTATGATCTTTAAATATAAGTATGGACAGGAAATGAATCCTTTCATATATTTAGACGATAACAAATTAAATATTGTTTCTGAATACAAATATTTGGGTTTTATAATTGATTGTAATATTAATAATGACTTGGATATGATAAGATGCAGAAATAAGTTTTACAATGAGTTTAATTGTCTTTTAAGAAAGTTTAGCAACACGAGTACTGAAGTATTTTTAAATTTATTTCAAAAGCTACTGTTTGAATTTTTATGGCGCTGAACTTTGGTTTAATAATAGAAAATGTTATATACCGTTTAAGCAGTTTTCCATTGGATACCACAAGGCAATAAAGAAAATATTGAATATGAAGTACTGGGAGAGCAACCACAGTGCTTGTAGAGAATGGGGAGTGATGGTGTTTAGGCATTTGGTTAACTGGATGAAAATAAGATTTGTATATAGAAATCTCATAAAGCCATGTAGTTTTATAGAGAAGAACATGTATTACATGTTACATAGATCTTTTCTTGTAAAGGATGTTGAAAAAATAATCCTACATGAGTATGGATTTACTAACTTATTGCTAAATGATATCAATGCTATCAGATCAAGAATTGTTTATGTACAGAACACAGAACCAACTATGCGCTAAGGACTTTTAGCTTAATGTAGATTACGTAAATAACTCTGTAAAAAGTGTATGTATATGTCTTTTTATGAAATAAAATTATGACTGACTGACTGACTATCTATCTATCTATCTATCTATCTATTGCCAGGCGAAATATAACCTGAGTGGTTGGCTGCAATAAAATTATATACGACTTGGTGAAAGGTTCAAAACATTTCCTATTGAGTAATCAAACATGTTTTTCTCGTGTATAATTAATATGCGTCAACATTAATTGTGTCATGTTATAAACATAATGCATTACAACCTACAAGCTTGAAAGCAAAATGTCTAAAGTGTTTAGACAATTTTATGTGTCATTATTCTGGTGATAATGGGCTAGTTATTCAGTCATCCATGTAATATAAATAAGGTCCTTATATATTGTTTCCACCTTTACAATACATAGTAATAAATATATTCAAAATACATAGTCATAAATATATTCAATATATATAAAGTTAACATTCCTTACAACAACCCTGAGTGCGCTGTGGTTATACAGAAAGGTTTTTGGTATGAACCTCAGTACTATAAACAAAATATTTGCATGATATTGATGGCTGTCTTGAAATGTTATGAGAAGTGTTGGACTGTTCGCACCCTGTCGGAACTGTAACACGGAGGATAACACTGGTGTGTGTTGATGGACCTTCACCGGGAAATGGACCTCAGCACAGACCAACAAAATAGTTTTACCCAACATGGTTCAAATATAAAGGGATGCTAGTAAAAATGGAAAAAATCCAAAAATCTTTGTGTTGAATTTCGTTTCTGTTTTCTTTGTTTAGACTTCAGACCTTTACTGTATATTGTAGACGCGCAAAACAATACAAAGTAGACAGATAGAATATAAATAGCTAAACTTTTAACGCTCTACCGGGAAGTAAAATATCAAAGTGACACGCAATTTAATTACAAAGGAAAGAGATATGAACACAAAAAATATATATACATTATGTTATTGCTTCAACAAGTGAATGGGTGAACGTTATTATACTGTATAATAGTATCTATGTTTCATTAAATCAAAAGCATATTCTTGGACTGACTGGTAGTACAAAGAAACATTATAAAGTATTCATATAGTTTCACTGTTGATGAATGTGCAGTACCCTCGGGGTCTTAAGTATTTGTTAAATACATTTGTTTGCGAAGCTAATGTTAATTAAAGTAAATATAGTTCAGACTGTATCGCTTTCTCTACGTATGACTATTGTATATATATTTTACTTCATGCATTGCAGATTCGGGAACAGTATGAACGGCATATTAATTTAAACTGGGCTATGTATAAAAGTAATTATATGTCTACGCCACAACACAGAGTCGCCCGACTGGCTGTTCTGTCCAGTAGTTTGACCACAAACTACCAACATAACGACCACACACACACACTGTCAGCTACCATTACCACCACACACCAACCCCTGCCGAGTATACCTCAGCAGTAATATGTACAAAGGAGTACAAAGGAAATCAAGCAACAACAGATCTAGTGACCCTTCTAGGCTGCTTGTCCTCCAAAACACTGAGGATCAAGTGTCCAAACAGTGGTTTAGAGTGGGTAAGGGAACATTGGAAAGGGAACTACTGCCCTGCCACTAACGTGGCAGGACTAGGAAGTTAGTAGGGGACATATGGGTTAGTAACTGACGGGAGGATAAAGTTATTCATTTACAAACGCAGTCAGTCGCGGGTTTGATGCGAGATATTTGTCTAGGCGGAATTTAAATGAATCAACGGTGCTGCAGTCTATAACGTCTCGGGGAAGCCCATTCCACAAGTTGACAACTCGATTGAAGAAGAAATTCTTAGATTCGTGTGAGTTAAAAGATTTACCAATAATTTTGCAACCGTTTTCCCCGCGTGTAATTAGATTGGTCGATAGTGAAGTACTTACTACAGTTCATATTGTCGATGCCTTTGATGATTTTGAACACTTGAATTAAGTCACCTCTTAATCTGCGCTGGGTTAAAGGAAATAGATTTAATTCTCTAAGACGCTCTTCGTATGGTTTGTTCTTTAGGCTAGGTATCATTTTGGTAACTCTACGTTGAACTCGTTCTAGCTTGTTTATGTCTTTTTGGTAATAAGGGCACCAGCATTGAACGCAGTATTCCAGAAGAGGGCGGACTAAGGAATTGTAAAGGGTTAGGATTACGTCTTTGGATTTATGCTCAAATGATCTGCCTATAAAGCCAATTATTTTTGTTTGCCTTCTTAACAACTTCTGAACATTGTTGACTCGGTTTTAGGTTACTCGATATTGTTACTCCCAGATCGGTTTCTCGGTTTACATTCTTAAGCTGAGTGCCATTCATCGAATAGTTTGCTTTCTCATTTAGGTATCCGATATGTAGTACTTTACATTTATCCGCATTGAAACTCATTTGCCAAATTTGGGCCCAATGTGACAATTTATCTAGATTGTGTTGCATATCGTCAACTTGATCTTTTGAGAGTACGCTATTTGCAATTTTTGTATCGTCAGCAAATTTTGAGATTGTACAGGTGAGACCCTCATCTATGTCGTTGATGTAAATTAGAAAGATAATTGGTCCTAGTACCAATCCCTGGGGTACCCCGCTACTTACATTGGTCCATTTAGATGCCTTACCGTTTATGACTACTCTTTGTTTTCTGTCGCTGAGCCAATTTTCTATCTATTTCAACACACCGTCATGTATTCCATGCGCTTTTAGTTTTAGCAGTAAACGTTTGTGGGGAACTTTGTCAAAGGCCTTTTGAAAATCAAGGTATATAATATGTAGGTATGTAGGAATTATGTGGTATTAAGAGTGACTGATTGTTAATGTGATTAGGGAGCTTACCGTTGAAAACAGTTATATACAAACGAACTTAAGAACATTGAAGTATTGTATTATTAGACAATAGAAATATGACACTAATAAGATATGTACAGTGTTAAAAACGTACTGCAGAAAACGAAGTTGAATGCATGAATAAATGATAGAAGTTGAAGCTTAACCATTTCACCAAGGTAAAAATATTTCAGTAAACCATCTAAATAATACCGGCTCCTCTTTACTGCATACAATTGTCTACTATTAGCCAGCATAAAATGTAAAGAGTATCATTGTACTAAAGGGGTTAACAAAAATATAACAAGGCGCTATACTATTTTCAAAGGTAAGAGTATAAAATAAATATAAAACCTTTCCACAGCCACAACGACTGGCAGAGAGGAAGGAATCGGCAGTAGCGTAGTAACACAGACATATACATAAATAACAAACCTTATAATATCAGGCAGTTGGTGTCTGGATAACAAAGGAGTACAACGGAAATCAAGCAACAACATATCTAGTGACCCTTCTAGGCTGCTTTTCCTCCAAAACACTGAGGATCAAGTGTCCAAACAGTGGTCTAGAGAGGGTAAGGGAACATTGGAAAGGGAACTACTGCCCTGGACCTAATGTCCGTGGCAGGATTAGGAAGTTAATACGGGACACGAAAATGTATTTGAATATAAAATTTAAATTCCTAAATATATTTGTTGAACGAAACCAAATATGTTGCTTAGTGTATTAGTGTGCAGTATACTGTATGTGGCAGGTGGTTTAAACAAATAATTGTATAAGCGATCTATTTAAGAATAAAACAAGGATAAAATAATGAATTGTGTGGGAACGAAATTACGGGGAAAAATACGTGTATAATATCTTAAATATCTTGTGACCTTTTAGAAAAGTTTGCAATCGCATTCCATTTTACATAATATAACGTAATACTATATAATATAACGTAATACTATATAAGATAACGAAATACTATATAATATAAAGTAATACTATATAATATAACGTAATACTATATAATATAACGTAATACTATAATAATACGTAATACTATATCACTGCACCATATAAAGTAATACTATATCACTGCACCATATAAAGTAATACTATATCACTGCACCATATAAAGTAATACTATATATATATAATATAACGAAATACTATATAAAGTAATACTATATAATATAAAGTAATACTATATAATATAACGTAATACTATATAATATAACGTAATACTATATAATATAAAGTAATACTATATAATATAAAGTAATACTATATAATATAACGTAATACTATATAATATAAAGTAATACAATATAATATAACGAAATACTATATAATATAAAGTAATACTATATAATATAAAGTAATACTATATATAACGTAATACTATATAATATAACGTAATACTATAATATAAAGTAATACTATATAATATAAAGTAATACTATATAATATAACGTAATACTATATAATATAAAGTAATACAATATAATATAACGAAATACTATATAATATAAAGTAATACTATATAATATAAAGTAATACTATATAATATAACGTAATACTATATAATATAACGTAATACTATATAATATAAAGTAATACTATATAATATAAAGTAATACTATATAATACGTAATACTATATAATAGTAATACAATATAATATAACGAAATACTATATAATAAGTAATACTATATAATATAAAGTAATACTATATAAATACTTAATACTATTATAAGTAATACTATAATATAACGAAATACTATATAATATAAAGTAATACTATATAATATAAATACTATATAATATAACTATATAAATAAGTATACTATAACGAAATACTATATAATATAAAGTAATACTATATAATATAAAGTAATACAATATAATATAACGAAATACTATATAATATAAAGTAATACTATATAATATAAAGTAATACAATATAATATAACGTAATACTATATAATATAACGTAATACTATATAATATAACGTCTATCTATATATCTATATGCTCAGGCCCAATCCCCATTTTGGGGGTAGCCGACTCAAGACAGAGCAAGAACAGGGAAAACACAAAAACAACATAAAACAAAAAATAAACACAGATAAAAAACAGAAACTCACACAAATCCAGGTCACCCAGGAGAAGACCCAGAGACCAGGGTTACCAAGGTCGCTCCAGCACTCCCCCGGCCCCTGACCACCCGGAGAGGTTCCGATCTCGGCAGGCAGACAGACAGACATGCAGCGGAGCCAAAGCCACAAGCCCTCCCACCACACTTCCAGGCACACCCTTCATATTAATCGTCCCCCCGGGCCAGGCGCCTGATGGACTATTATCTAGTCGAACTTGCGCCCGACCCCTTACTCGTAATAGTAATTAGTAATTATAGTAATATAACATAATACTATATAATATAACGTAATACTATATAATATAACGTAATACTATATAATATAACGTAATACTATATAATATAACGAAATACTATAATATAAGTATACTATATATATAACGTAATACTATATAATATAAGTAATACTATAATATACGTAATATAAGTATACTATATAATATAACGTAATACTATAAATAAAAGTAATACTATACTATAACGTATACTATAACGTATACTATAACGTATACTATAACGTATACTATAACGTATAAAGTAATACTATATAATATAACGTAATACTATATAATATAACGTAATACTATATAATATAACGTAATACTATATAATATAAAGTAATACTATATAATATAACGTAATACTATAATATAACGTAATACTATAAATAAAAATACTATATAATATAACGTAATACTATATAATATAACGTAATACTATATAATATAACGTAATACTATATAATATAACGAAATACTATATAATATAACGTAATACTATATAATAACTAATACTATATAATATAACGTAATACTATATAATATAACGTAATACTATATAATATAACGAAATACTATATAATATAAAGTAATACTATATAATATAACGTAATACTATATAATATAAAGTAATACTATATAATATAAAGTAATACTATATAATATAAAGTAATACTATATAATATAACGTAATACTATATAAATGGAAAAGGATGAGGAGGGGCGTGTAACTCCATCCCTAACAAAGTGTATTCACGTTTATTGATTATGATAATTAAAATACTAAAAACCCATCGTTATATTATTGGTAGTATTATCATTATTAGTTTAAGTACTAGTAGTATTAGAATCATTATTATTCATTAGTATATATTCGTAATATTACTAGTAGTTAACACACACACACACACACACACACACACACACAGACACACACAGTATTTATATAGAGTTCCAGCACTAGGGGGGGAATAAATATGGTGGTGTGCGACAGAGAGAAATAGTCAGGGGAGAATTACCAAGAGATACTGAGTGGCTGCGAATGTATACAGTGGGTTACTGTGTGTGAGAGAGAGACAGATAGAGAGAGAGAGAAAGAGAGAGTGAGTCATGGGAGAATTACCAAGATATACTGAGTGGCTGCGAGTGTATATTATAGTGGGTTACTGACAGAGAGACAGAGAGAGAGAGAGAGAGACTGCAGATATGTATAGTGTGTTACTGAGAGAGTAAGAGAGATAGATAGTGCGGGCGTATGTGTGACAAAAAAGTGAATGTTCGAGAATATGTGAGGGAGAGAGGGGAAACGAGAAAAAGAGAGAAGAACGAGAACAAGTGAGAAGAACGACAGAGTGGTGTGTTGTGGAGAAAGATAAATTGTTGTGACAGTTTTGCGAAGGGCTAGGTTTTATCTTCAAAGAGTCTCTCTCTCTCTCTCTCTCTCTCCAGATGCAGAATAAACAAATCGTCTGCTGTATGAGGGATTTACCTACCGACATAGACAGATATAGCCTCTATATCGGCATGTTTACACACTTAAGAGATGTATTGATAAGACATTTGACCGGAACGCAAGTTAGGCTACTGAAGACAAATTCAAGATGGCTTCATTTAACTATTACGCGACTACGAGTCTTTATTTGGTGTTAAACCGGGTTTTTGTTTTCGTAATATATTTTAACAAACGAAGCTCACGCCATGTCATTATATGTATGGCCCAGTTTGTAGATGGTCGAGATTAAGTTGATGAAGCAGGTCTCACACAAGATATTTTCCCTTCATCTTGTTATCGTTAACAATGGTTTGGCTGGTAATGAGGTACATTATTGACATAATAATGTTAACTAAACTAATCTATCTTCACTGTACGTCAAAAGTGCCTGCGAATGAGTCCAGATACCGGATAATTTTGACCCTCAACAATTGACGATAAGTGCCCTTGGGATACCCCGTACATTCAGAGATAAAATTAGGATATTTGTAGCTGATTCGGAAAAAAATAATAATAATGCATATTATTGTACGTGATGCCGGGAAATTATTTAAGACTTCATCCCAAACATGAAACTGAAACAATGGACCCATATTGACTTTACTATTGTCCCTGACTTACTTGTGACTGAAGAAAGGACTGCCAAGTCTTGCCATCATTCATAGCAAATTTGAATATATACATTAAAAACCTTGAACGAGAAAACAGTAAACGCAAAACACCCATTAACAAACCTTTAAACGAGAAACCGAGAAACCCGTAAACGAGAAAACCGTAATGGAAGAATAATAGCACTAGCGTGATCATCAACACAAGAGAGAAAACCCACATTGGCTGACAAAAAGCATTTATTCCAAACAGTTATGGTGACAAATGTCACCCTCTCCGGTAGAAAGTTGGAGAGAACTGATTGGAATTGTTGGAATATTTTTTGTTTTGCTCGTCCGTGCGGCTTTTCTCCGCTGAAGAAAAACCGATGCGAGAAAGTCATAAACAATCCACAGTGTTCCCGAAATATCCTGGCACGTCAATGAGGGTGGATGAAGTTATGGCATTACCCCAATAAGTGTGTTATTATCCGGAGTGGTCCCCAAAGCATAACAACAATAACACCGCCAAAGAGGAAATTTCTCATAGAGTTTCTTCCTTTGTGATTCAATTGGAGAGAGAGAGAGAGAGAGAGAGAGAGAGAGAGAGAGAGAGAGGTTATTGAGTATAAGCAAACAGTCGCAAACAGGAATTTCTGGACAATTATCTGGAACAAACCTCACACTCTGGTAAAGTACAGAGGCACAGTACGCCCATATATCGAGCATTACTCGCATGGGTGGGGTAGTTCAACCCATACCGCACTTCTTGAAAGGGTTGAGTCAAACCTTTTTTGTTTCATCAATTCATGTCTCCTTACTAATTCCCTACAATCTCTGCTCGCCATAATGTTACATCTCTCTCACTCTTTATCCACCGTTTACGCTGTCGGAGGTATGCTCTCTACCGATCACCTCCTAAAATACATCACTTCATTGATGCCGCATGTCCTATCAGCCCACCAAATTTCGTGAAAATAGGTTCATGGTTGTTTGAGATATCTTGCTTACAGACAAACGGAGGCCAATACATGCCCGTTGTTTGATAGGTAACCTCACAGGGTTGTCATGCGTCGATGGTGTTAAGGTGCTGAACTTAGAGAGCTCTTGTGTAATCCGTCGGTGTCATTGTTGATTAGGTCAGCTTTGGCGTCTGGAAATCAAAGATATTCGAGTATAACACGCAGGGGGTTGTATACAATCAGTTAACTTTTTATGTACCAGCGGTCTTTTATATTTGCTTCTGGCTACTACTAATTGATTTTAGTCACCTTAGAAAGGATCTCTAGAAATTATAGGGCCTTGTACTATCTCAATCAACCCTTTTAACTCCCACATATCCTTCCTAAGTTTCATAAAACGTCTAAATATTGCTAGAATAAAATATAACTCATCGCTGTTACAGAATGGGATAGGTTTATGGTAGAGGATCCGGTGAGCAACGCAGTATAGCTAGTACATAGGAAATCAAACAACAACAGGTCTAGTGACCCTTCTAGGCTGCTTGTCCTCCAAAACACTGAGGATCAAGTGTCCAAACAGTGGTTTAGAGTGGGTAAGGGAACATTGGAAAGGGAACTACTGCCCTGGAACTAATTTCCGTGGCAGGATTAGGAAGTTAGTAGGGGACAGATGGGTTAGTAACTGATGGGAGGATAAAATAAAGTTATTCATTTACAAACGCAGTCAGTCCCGGGTTTGATGCGAGATATTTGTCTAGGCGAAGTTTAAATGAATCAACGGTGCTGCAGTCTATGACATCTCGGGGAAGCCCATTCCATAAGTTGACAACTCGATTGAAGAAGAAATTCTTAGCTTCGTGTGAGTTAAAAGATTTACCAATAATTTTGCAACCGTTTCCCCGCGTGTAATTAGATTGGTCGATAGTGAAGTACTTACTACAGTTCATATTGTCGATGCCTTTGATGATTTTGAACACTTGAATTAAGTCGCCTCTTAATCTGCGTTGGGTTAAAGGAAATAGATTTAATTTTCTAAGATGCTCCTCGTATGGTTTGTTCTTTAGGCTAGGTATCATATTGGTAACTCTACGTTGAACTCATTCTAGCTTGTCTATATCTTTTTGGTAATAAGGGCACCAGGATTGAACGCAGTATTCCAGAAGAGGGCGGATTAAGGAATTGTAAAGGGGTTAGGATAACGTCTTTGGATTTATGCTCAAATGACCTGCCTATAAAGCCAATTATTTTGTTTGCCTTCTTAACAACTTCTGAATATTGTTGGCCCGGTTTTAGGTTACTCGATATTGTTACTCCCAGATCGGTTTCTCTGTTTACATTCTTAAGCTGAGTTCCATTCATCAAATAGTTTGCTTTCTCATTTTGGTATCCGATATGTAGTAACTTTACATTTATCCGCATTGAAACTCATTTGCCAAATTTGGGCCCAACATGACAACTTATCTAGATTGTGTTGCATATCGTCAACTTGTTCTTTTGAGAGTACGCTATTTGCAATTTTTGTATCGTCAGCAAATTTTGAGATTGTACAGGTGAGACCCTCATCTATGTCGTTGATGTAAATTAGAAAGAGAATTGGTCCTAGTACCGATCCCTGGGGTACCCCGCTACTTACATTGGTCCATTTAGATGCCTTACCGTTTATGACTACTCTTTGCTTTCTGTCGCTGAGCCAATTTTCTATCCATTTCAACACACCATCTTGTATTCCATGCGCTTTTAGTTTTAGCAGTAAACGTTTGTGGGGAACTTTGACAAAGGCCTTTTGAAAATCAAGGTATATAATATCTACAGCTTTACTCTCATCGTAGAGGTTGAGGATATCGTGGAAGAAGTCTAAGAGGTTTGTTAAACAGGAACGTTTTTTACGAAAGCTGTGTTGAGTATCTTTAAGTATGTTATTTTCCTCCAAGTGATTTACGAGTCTGTCTCTTATGAGTGTTTCTAACATTTTACATACAACTGAGGTTAAGCTAATTGGACGATAGTTACTGGGTAGGGATTTGCTGCCTTTTTTTAATATCAGTGTTACGTTGGCTAGCTTCCACTGATCAGGCATATTTCCAGACTGTAAGGATTTATTAAATAGCAATGTCAGTGGTTTGGAGAGCTCATCCTTAGCTTCCTTTAGGACACTAGGTGAGATTTTATCAGGTCCAGGCGTTTTATTTACCTTGAGTTTATCTAAACAATTAAATACTTCTCTCTCGTAACGGTGATATCGCTTAGAACATCTGAATTATCAATCTGAATCGGCGATGGTGTAGGGATATCACTGAGGTCTTCCGTTGTAAAAACTGATGCAAAGAAGGTATTGAGGGCATGACTCATTTGTAGTTCGTCTTTGGTGTATTGTCCATTTTCATCGACTAACGGTCCAACAGTTGAAGTAACTACTTTTTTCTTTCTGATATAACTATAGAATTCTTTCGGGTTTGTTTTACTTTGATTCGCAACATGTAACTCCAGGGTCTTTTTACTTTGCTTAATTAACTTTTTGGCTTTGCGTCGTAGCTTTACAAATTTCACCCGTTCTTCGTCATTTTGTAAGGATTTTAATCTATCATTAGCAAACTTTTTAGCAAGCAGACAGTTTGAAATATCTTTATTCCACCATTTGGGCTTATTATTAAGGCCTGGACGCCGTATTTTCGATGGTATGCAGTCCTGCACTGCTTTTAGGTAAGTGGTTTCGAATAATTCCCAAGATGTATTTATGTCGTTATTGTTAATTAAAAAGCTCCAGTCAATTTCTTTAAACATAGCTCTAAGTTTATGAAAATTTGCTTTCTTGAAATTAGGGACTTTTTCGATGCTGCTATTTGGTTCGTTACTAGTAAACTTTAAAGTGAAAGTTATTGTACGGTGGTCGCTGTTACTTAATTCATCACTAACATTCAAATCTCTATTAATTCTTCTTTTGTTGCAAGTACAAGGTCAAGAACATTATTACCACGGGTCGGCGATCGAACAAATTGATAGAGTGAACTCTCTTGCAAGTTCGCATACAAGTCATGTCCGGAGTGTGAAGTAAGAGTATCGCCCCACTTGGTCACAGGTAAATTAAATTCGCCAAAAAATACGGTACCTTGTGAGTTATTTACATCTGCAATTTGTTCATAAATTTCTCGGTCAGTTTGCACTGATTGAGCTGGAGGTCTGTATATTAATGCAAGTATTATTTTTGTACCTTTATTATTCTTTATTAGCACAAAAGATGTCTCGACGTTCACAATTTGAGGTTTTGACAAGAGGGTCGGGTTAAGACTTTCTTTGATATAAAATAAAACGCCACCTCCATTTTTATTTATTCGTCTTTTCTCAAACATTACATAACCGGGAAGTGAATACTCTGCTAAAAAGTCTCTATCTTCTGTATTGAGCCAAGATTCTGTTATACCAATCACATCATAATTTTCAGTAAACACTAGTTCCTCTAAATCTGAAAATTTATTGCGTATGCTACGAGCGTTTGCATAGCAAACCGTTAAAGTTGCGGTTTTAGAACTCGCAGAACGTTCTTTAATCAAATTTTTGGTTCTGGTCGGATCTACATTTACATTCATGGCTGTCATCGGTCCTCGGTCGTTATCCCTGGCGACACGGTGGTGTCCTTACCAACTGTTGAATCTGTCAGGCCTTGACTGGTTTGAGACACAGTAGCGCTGGCACTCCTCCAGGGTTGTATAACAGAATGTGGCCTCCCCGGATATCTGGTATAATGCAACAGAATGTGGCCTCCCCGGATATCTGGTATAGTGCAAAAGAATGTGGCCTCCCCGACTATACCAAAGAATGTGGCCTCCCCGGATATCTGATATGGTGCAAGATTATGTGGCCTCCCCGGATATCTGGTATAGTGCAAAAGAATGTAGCCTCCCAGGATATCTGATATAGTGCAAAAGAATGTGGCCTCCCCGGATATCTGGTATAGTGCAAAAGAATGTGGCCTCCCCGGATATCTGATATAGTGCAAAAGAATGTGGCCTCCCCAGATATCTGGTGGAGTGCAAACAAATGTGGCCTCCCCCGATACCACGTATAGTACAAAAGAATGTGGCCTCCCCGGATATCTGGTATAGTGCACAATAATGTGGCCTCCCCGGATATCCGGTATAGTGCAGCTCACCTTGGAAACCTAGTTCAAGGGGCCTGGTGTATACAGCTGATCACAATGGCCGAGTTCGAACAGGACAACAGGGAGGTGTGTACTGTAGGTATGTGCCTGCATGTGTGTGTGTTTGACTGACTGTGTATATGTGTACATGCAAGTGTCTGTCTGCGTATATATTTGCCTCTGTGTGTATGTTCTTTTTGTATGTGTTCCGTGTGTGTGTACAGCTGGCCTCGTAAAACCAATTAAGTGCAGGGTATAGCAATAGTCCCCAATCACTACGGCCAAGTTCTAGCTACGTATAAAACAGCAAGAGTGTGTGTGTGTATGTATGCATATGGGAGTGTCAGCCTGCGTGTGTATGTAGGAGTATATGTGTGCATTTCTGTGTGTGAACATATATCTGCCTGTGTGTATATATTCGTGCGTGTGTGTGCCTATGTGTGTGTGTGTTCCTACCTGTGTGTGTGTGCGTTTGTGTATCTGCCAGTGTGTGTGTGTGTGTGTGTGTGTGTTTTCAGTTGGATCGGAGGGAAAATCAACTCCGAAATCTCTGGTGGTACATTACTCCAGCTTCCCAGTGCTTTCTTTTTAGGAGAATGAGAAAGAGAGATAGACAGAGAGAGAGTGAGAGTGATAGAGATATAGAGATAGAGATAGTAAGAGTGAAATAGAGATAGAGAGAGAAAGAGTGAGATAGAGATAGAGATAGAGAGTGAAAGAGTGAGATAGAGAGAGAAAGTAAGAATGATATAGAGATAGAGAGAGCGAGTAAGAGTGAGATAGAGATAGAGAGAGCGAGTAAGAGTGAGATAGAGATAGAGAGAGAGAGAGTAAGAGTGAGATAGATATAGAGAGAGTGAGAGAGTAAGAGTGAGATAGAGAGTGAGAGTAGGAGTGAGATAGGGATAAAGATAGTGAGTGATATAGATATACTGTATATAGAGAGAGTAATAGTGAGATAGAGATAGAGGGAGAGAGTAAGAGTGAGATAGAGAGAGAGAGTAAGAGTGAGATAGATATATATATATAGAGTAATAGTGAGATAGAGATAGAGGGAGAGAGTAAGAGTGAGATAGAGAGAGAGAGTAAGAGTGAGATAGATATATATATATATATAGAGTAATAGTTAGATAGAGAGAGAGAGTAAGAGTGAGATAGAGATAGAGAGAGAGTGAGTTAGAGATAGAGAGAGTAAGAGTGAGATAGAGATATAGAGAGAAAGAGTGAGATAGAGAGAGAGAGTAAGAGTGAGATAGAGATAGAGAGTAAGAGTGAGGTAGAGATAAAGATAGAGAGATTAAGAGTGAGATAGAGCTAGAGAGAGAGAGTGAGAGAGAAATATAGAGATAGAGTAAGAGTGAGATAGAGAAAGAGAGTAAGAGTGAGATAGAAATAGAGATAGAGAGTAATAGTGAGATAGGGAGAGATAATAAGAGTGAGATAGAGATAGAAAGAGAAAGAGTGGGATAGAGATAGAGCGTAAGAGTGAGATAGAGATAAAGATAGAGAGTAAGAGTCAGATATATATATATAGAGAGAAAGAATGAGATAGAGATAGAGTAAGAGGGAGATAGAGATAGAGTAAGAGTGAAATAGAGAGAGTAAGAGTGAGATAGAGATAGAGAGTAAGAATGAGATAGAGAGAGTAAGAGTGAGATAGAGATAGAGAGTAATAGTGAGATAGAGATAGTAAGAGTGAGATAGAGATAGAGTAAGAGTGAGATAGATATAGAGAGACTAAGAG
Source organism: Paralithodes platypus (assembly GCA_032716605.1). Classification (NCBI taxonomy): domain Eukaryota; kingdom Metazoa; phylum Arthropoda; class Malacostraca; order Decapoda; family Lithodidae; genus Paralithodes; species Paralithodes platypus. The sequence goes on along the minus strand of CM064497.1, from coordinate 22,239,292 downwards.
TGAGATAGAGAGTAAGAGTGAGATAGAGAGTAAGAGTGAGATAGAGATAGAGTAAGAGTGAGATAGAGATAGAGAATAAGAGTGAGATAGATATATATAGAGAGAGAGAGTAAGAGTGAGATAAAGATAGAGATAGAGAGTAAGAGCGAGATAGAGAGAGAGAGTTAGCGATAGAGAGTAGGAGTGAGATAGAGAGAGAGTAAGAGTGAGATAGAGAGAGAGAGAGTAAGAGTGAGATAGAGAGAGTGAGTAAGAGTGAGATTGCGATAGAGAGTGAGATAGAGATAAAGAGAGAGTAAGAGTGAGATAGAGATAGAGATATAGAGTAAGAGTGAGATAGAGGTAGAGAGAGAGAGTGAGAGTAAGAGTGAGATGGAGATAGAGAGTAAGAGGGAGATAGAGATAGAGAGAGAGAGTAAGAGTGAAATAGAGATAGTAAGAGTGAGATAGAGAGTAAGAGTGAGATAGAGAGAGAGAGAAAGAGTGAGATAGAGATAGAGAGTAAGAGTGAGATAGAGAGTAAGAGTGAGATAGAGATAGAGTAAGAGTGAGATAGAGATAGAGAGTAAGAGTGAGATAGAGATATAGATAGAGAGAGAGTAAGAGTGAGATAGAGATAGACATAGAGAGTAAGAGCGAGATAGAGAGAGAGAGTTAGCGATAGAGAGTAAGAGTGAGATAGAGAGAGAGTACAAAGGAAATCAAGCAACAATAGGTCTAGTGACCCTTCTAGGCTGCTTGTCCTCCAAAACACTGAGGATCAAGTGTCCAAACAGTGGTTTAGAGTGGGTAAGGGAACATTGGAAAGGGAACTACTGCCCTGGAACTAATGTCCGTGGCAGGACTAGGAAGTTAGTAGGGGACATATGGGTTAGTAACTGAGGGGAGGATAAAATAAAGTTATTCATTTACAAACGCAGTCAGTCGCGGGTTTGATGCGAGATATTTGTCTACGCGGAGTTTAAATGAATCAACGGTGCTGCAGTCTATAACGTCTCGGGGAAGCCCATTCCACAAGTTGACAACTCGATTGAAGAAGAAATTCTAGATTCGTGTGAGTTAAAAGATTTACCAATAATTTTGCAACCGTTTCCCCGCGTGTAATTAGATTGGTCGATAGTGAAGTACTTACTACAGTTCATATTGGTCGATGCCTTTGATGATTTTGAACACTTGAATTAAGTCACCTCCTAAATCTGCGCTGGGTTTAAAGGAAATAGATTTAATTCTCTAAGGACCCTCTTCGTATGGTTTGTTCTTTAGGCTAGGTATCATTTTGGTAACTCTATGTTGAACTCGTTCTAGCTTGTTTATGTCTTTTTGGTAATAAGGGCACCAGCATTGAACGCAGTATTCCAAAAGAGGGCGGACTAAGGAATTGGAAAGGGTTAGGATAACGTCTTTGGATTTATGCTCAAATGACCTGCCTATAAAGCCAATTATTTTGTTTGCCTTCTTAACAACTTCTGAACATTGTTGACTCGGTTTTTAGGTTACTCGATATTGTTACTCCCAGATCGGTTTCTCTGTTTACATTCTTAAGCTGAGTGCCATTCATCGAATAGTTTGCTTTCTCATTTAGGTATCCGATATGTAGTACTTTACATTTATCCGCATTGAAACTCATTTGCCAAATTTGGGCCCAATGTGACAATTTATCTAGATTGTGTTGCATATCGTCAACTTGATCTTTTGAGAGTACGCTATTTGCAATTTTTTGTATCGTCAGCAAATTTTGAGATTGTACAGGTGAGACCCTCATCGGGCTTCCCCCGAAAACGTTGATAGACTGCAATCACCGTTGATTCATTTAAACTCCGCCTAGACAAATATCTCTCATCAAACCCGCGACTGACTGCGTTTGTAAATGAATAACTTTATTTTATCCCCCCCTCAGTTACTAACCCTTCTGTCCTCTACTAACTTCCTAATCCTGCCACGGACATTAGTTCCAGGGCAGTAATTCCCTTTCCAATGTTCCCTTACCCACTCTAAACCACTGTTTGGACACTAGATCCTCAGTGTTTTGGAGGACAAGCAACCTAGAAGGGTCACTAGGCATGTTGCTTGATTTCCTTTGTACTCCTTTGTACTTTGTACTTTGTACTATGTCGTTGATGTAAATTAGAAAGAGAATTGGTCCTAGTACCGATCCCTGGGGTACCCCACTACTTACATTGGTCCATTTAGATGCCTTACCGTTTATGACTACTCTTTGCTTTCTGTCGCTGAGCCAATTTTCTATCCATTTCAACACACCGTCTTGTATTCCATGTGCTTTTAGTTTTAGCAGTAAACGTTTGTGGGGAACTTTGTCAAAGGCCTTTTGAAAATCAAGGTATATAATATCTACAGCTTTACTCTCATCGTAGAGGTTGAGGATATCGTGGAAGAAGTCTAAGAGGTTTGTTAAACAGGAACGTTTTTTACGAAAGCCGTGTTGAGTATCTTTAAGTATGTTATTTTCCTCTAAGTGATTTACGAGTCTGTCTCTTATGACCGTTTCTAGCATTTTACATACAACTGAGGTTAAGTTAATGGGACGATAGTTACTGGGTAGGGATTTGCTGCCTTTTTTTTATATCGGTGTTACGTTGGCTATCTTCCACTGATCAGGCATAGTTCCAGACTGCAAGGATTTATTGAATAGTAATGTCAGTGGTTTGGAGAGCTCATCCTTAGCTTCCTTTAGAACTCTAGGCGAGATTGTATCAGGTCCAGGCGTTTTATTTACCTTGAGTTTATCTAAACAATTCAATACTTTTCTCTCTGTAACGGTGATATTGCTTAGAAACATCTGAATTATCAATCTGAATCGGCGATGGTGTAGGGATATCACTGAGGTCTTCTGTTGTAAAAACTGATGCAAAGAAGGTATTGAGGGCATTACTCATTTGTACTTCGTCTTTGGTGTATCTCCATTTTTCAATCGACTAACGGTCCAACAGTTGAAGTAACTACTTTTTTTCTTTCTGATATAACTATAGAATTCTTTCGGGTTTGTTTTACTTTGATTCGCAATATGTAACTCTAGGGACTTTTTACTTTGCTTAATTTACTTTTTGGCTTTGCGTCGTAGCTCTACAAATTTCACCCGTTCTTCGGTCATTTTGTGAGGTTTTAAATCTATCATTAGCAATTTTTTTTAGCAAGCAGGCAGTTTGAAATATCTTTATTCCACCATTTGGGCTTATTATTATGGCCTGGACGCCGTATTTTCGATGGTATGCAGTCTTGCACTGCTTTTAGGTAAGTGGTTTCGAATAAGTTCCAAGATGTATTTATGTCGTTATTGTTAATTAAAAAGCTCCAGTCAGTTTCTTTAAACATAGCGCTAAGTTTATGAAAGTTTGCTTTCTTGAAATTAGGGACTTTTTCGATGCTACTATTTGGTTCGTTACTAGTAAAGTTTAAAGTGAAAGTTATCGTACGATGGTCGCTGTTACTGAATTCATCACCAACATTCAAATTCTCTATTAATTCTTCTTTTGTTGCAAGTACAATGTCAAGAACGTTATTACCACGGGGGTCGGTGTTCGAACAAATTGATAAAGCGAACTCTCTTGCAAGTTCGTATACAGTAAGTTCGTATACAGTACAGAGTGAGATAGAGAGAGAAAGTAAGAGTGAGATAGAGATAGAGAGTAAGAGTGAGATAGAGAGTGAGAGTGAGATAGAGAGAGAGTGAGAGTAAGATAGAGATAGAGAGAGAGAAAGAGTGAGATAGAAATAGAGAGAGAGTAAGAGTGAGATAGAAATAGAGAGAGAGAGTAAGAGTGAGATAGAGAGAGAGAGCGTAAGAGTGAGATATAGATAGAGAGAGAGTAAGAGTGAGATAGAGAGTAAGAGTGATATAGAGATATAGAGAGAGAGTAAGAGTGAGATAGAGATAGAGAGAGATAGTAAGAGGGAGATACAGAGAGAGTAAGAGTGAGATAGAGATAGAGAGTAAGAGTGAGATAGAGATAGAGTTTAAGAGTGAGATACAGATAGAGAGAGATAGTAAGAGTGAGATAGAGATAGCGAGTAAGAGTGAGATAGAGATAGAGAGAGTAAGAGTGAGATAGAGAGAGAGTAAGAGTGAGATAGAGAGAGAGAGAGTAAGAGTGAGATAGAGATAGAGAGTAAGTGTGAGATAGAGAGAGAGTAAGAGTGAGATAGAGAGAGTGAGATAGAGATAGAGAGTAAGAGTGAGATAGAGAGAGAGAGTAAGAGTGAGATAGAGAGAGTGAGTAAGAGTGAGATAGAGATAGAGAGTAAGAGTGAGATAGAGATAAAGAGAGAGTAAAAGTGAGATAGAGATAGAGATATAGAGAGAGTAAGAGTGAGATAGAGATAGAGAGAGAGAGTGAGAGTAAGAGTGAGATAGAGATAGAGAGAGAGTAAGAGTGAGATAGAGATAGAGAGAAAGAGTGAGATAGAGGTAGAGAGTAAGAGTGATATAGAGATAGAGAGTAAGAGTGAAATAGAGATAGAGAGAGAGAGTAAGAGTGAGATAGAAATAGAGAGTAAGAGTGAGATAGAAATAGAGAGTAAGAGTGAGATAGAGATAAAGATAGAGTAAGAGTGAAATAGAGAGAGTAAGAGTGAGATAGAGATAGAGAGTAAGAGTGAGATAGATATAGAGAGACTAAGAGTGAGATAGAGAGTAAGAGTGAGATAGAGATAGAGAGTAAAAGTGAGATAGAGATAGAGAGAGCGAGTAAGAGTGAAATATAGATAGAGTAAGAGGGAGATAGAGATAGAGAGAGAGTAAGAGTGAAATAGAGAGAGTAAGAGTAAGATAGAGAGTAAGAGTGAGATAGAGAGAGAGTAAGAGTGAGATAGAGATAGAGAGTAATAATAAGATAGAGAGAGTAAGAGTGAGAAAGAGATAGAGAGTAAGAGTGAGGTAGATATAGAAAGACTAAGAGTGAGATAGAAAGTAAGAGTGAGATAGAAATATAGATAGAGAGAGACTAAGAGTGAAATACAGATAGAGATAGAGAGTAAGAGCGAGATAAGATAGAGAGAGTTAGCGATAGAGAGTAAGAGTGAGATAGAGAAAGAGTAAGAGTGAGATAAAGAGAGAGAGTAAGAGTGAGATAGAGATAGAGAGTGAGATAGTGAGAGAAAGAGTGAGATAGAGATGGAGAGAAAGAGTGAGATAGAGATAGGGAGACTAAGAGTGAGATAGAGAGTAAGAGTGAGATAGAGAGTAAGAGTGAGATATAGATCGAGTAAGAGTGAGATAGTGATAGAGAGTAAGAGTGAGATAGAGATATATATAGAGAGAGAGTGAGAGTGAGATAGAGATAGAGAGTAAGAGCGAGATAGAGAGAGAGAGTTAGCGATAGAGAGTAAGAGTGAGATAGAGAGAGAGTAAGAGTGAGATAGAGATAGCGAGTAAGAGTGAGATAGAGAGAGAGAAAGAGTGAGATAGAGAAAGTGAGTAAGAGTGAGATAGAGAGTAAGAGTGATAGAGATAAAGAGAGAGTAAGAGTGAGATTGAGATAGAGATATAGAGAGCATAAGAGTGAGATAGAGAGAGAGTGAGAGTAAGAGTGAGATAGAGAGTAAGAGTGAGATAGAGAGAGAGTAAGAGTGAGATAGAGATAGAGAGTAAGAGTGAGCTAGAGATAAAGAGAGTAAGAGTGAGATAGAGATAGGGATATAGAGAGAGTATGAGTGAGATAGAGTGAGAGTGCGAGTGAGATAGAGAGAGAGAGTAAGAGTGATAGAGATAAAGAGAGAGTAAGAGTGAGATTGAGATAGAGATATAGAGAGCGTAAGAGTGAGATAGAGAGAGAGAGAGTGAGAGTAAGAGTAAGATAGAGAGTAAGAGTGAGATAGAGAGTAAGAGTGAGATAGAGATAGAGAGTAAGAGATTAGCTAGAGATAACAGAGAGTAAGAGTGTAGATAGAGATAGGGATATAAAGAGTAAAGGTAGATAGAGATAGAG
>CM064497.1:22211369-22233250 GCA_032716605.1 Paralithodes platypus | reverse complement strand
CTAAGAGTATTATTTGTGTTTGGATTTTTGGTCAGGGGTTAAGGTAAGTTAATTACTAGTTATCGCTTACTGATAAATCAATGGTGTTAGATAAATTGGGAAGTCGTTTCTTGATCCGTTGTGATGGTATTATCCTCGTGTTGTGACTTTGTTTTGAGTTTATGGAAACAATGTTTGTATTCAAAGGTGTTAAAATATGTGTTCTGGTCCAATTGGTGATGTGTCTTTATTTTGCTTTTCGGTATCCTTCACTGGTTTTACATGGTTAGTGTATGAATTTTAATTTTATATATAGTGAAGACATTAAGATAGGATTGTTTATATTTAGTAAGTTTAACATTTTATAGATTCGAAAATCATTTACCCGATTTTTTACAAATTGCGCTGTTTCTATTAGTAACGATACATACTTATTTTTAGGGAATGTTCTTCCTGATGATGACTTAAGGTTAGCCGAAAGTTTGAGAATAAAGATGTTGCCAGGAGCCCTGTCAATACTTTTCCTTTTGATATGGAGGTTTAAGTGCCCAAAATCTACAGCTGAAGTACTCATAACTATATATATATATATATATATATATTCTCTACATTCTTGTCACCAATCAATATTAATATCGTATAATTCTATTTTATTTGTCTAGTATGTTTGATAATTTTATATGTATATGATGGTGTGTTGTATTTTTTTTTAGATAAATTTTAGTGGCTCCTTGTTCCCTTTATGTATCAAAGCTATATTCTGCAGGGTCCAGTTGTACATCTATCTTACAGTCTCACTTTTGTAATATTATCCTCACGATGGCCCCTTCATTTCATATTTTACAGTTAGGGAGTCCTATTGTGAAGTATTGGAGTATATAAAGGCTTTATGACACATATGTTTCAGATTTAGGCAGGGTCGCACGGGACATTTAGCGGCAGGCATGTTGGTACTCCGCCCCGTCCCTCCACGCAGTGAAAGCGTGGTATTTTCGTTCCCGTCGAGGTGGTTGTTGTGCTAAGGAGTTATCGTGTTCCATGTCCTGGGGCTTTTGCTTATGGACAAATCTCGAGTCTCAGTTGTACTTTTCATCTCAGCCATGCCACACCCCCATTCACTTCCACATCTCATCATCATCTCCTTCCACATCCTCTGTGTCTATCTTACCCTTCTGACACTGCCCCAAGTTATGTGGCTTATTTGATTTAACCTGGTCTCAACCACCCTTATTCCACAATTTGGTATGCAATATGGCTTGGGGGCTTTGGCGCCAATGTGTTTTTTCTTCGGTTCAGCATATATCTTAGAACCAGTAGTTTACAATTAGCTAGTATGTATCTAATCACACCAGAACTTTCTGTGGTAGGTCATTAGGGTCATGAGAAGATATATTGAGTTAGACAGTATTCAGATGAGTTTCCTTGCCAGCAACATTTGTGTTGATGGAAATTTTAATAAAATCTATATATTTGTGTAGGTGTCTGTTGTAGAATCAATTATCCGTGATAGCTATGAGCAATTCTTGTTATTTTTCTGAGGGCAGCCGTTCCTATGCAGAAGGGTACTGGGGGGTCTTACGTCAGCTGGGAATGTTAGGTAAATAACTGGATACAAGCGGAAGTAGAAAGAGAGAAGGGAAAAAAAAAAGGTGACATTAATTAGTTTGTGACATTTTAAGACATTCGCGACCGCACATTGTTTACCACCATATGTGGGAAATTAGTGGGTGTATTTGATTTGTATACTTAATTAAATTCTGACAGGACTTAGGATATATTTTTCGGAGGTCTATTATTCATCTGCTGGCAGCTTGGTTAGTTCCCCCCCCCGTATGTCTTGGGTACCGGAAAAAAAAATCTTTAGTCTTCGTCGTGTTGTGTTGTCCCTGGTCACATAGACTCGTTGGGCGGATCACAAAATTAAATGCACGGCTGTTTTTCTTATAACCAATGTTTTTAATTTTCCTAGTGATCTTCCTCTATGATCTCCACCTCTGTCTCCTTCCACCTAATAGCTATAACACACAACCATTTGCTCCGACCTCGCTCATGTTCAGTGTTGTGCGCACAACACAAAAATCGCCGTATGGGGTGCAACACTAGCCCTCTGTGTGTGAGTAACAAATAGCGTGTTTAGCCCATTGGGTGTAGTTCTTTGACTGACTGATGTGGTCTTTTTTGTGAGGTATGTGTTTGTTGAATGATTATAGATATTGCAATTATTGTGCGTGTGTTTGATATAATGGGCCACGTAATATTTGGGATGTGCAATATGTTTATATAAGATGCTAGATGTAATAGAAATGTTGCGAATAAGGTATGTGTTGGGTGTATGGCACATAGTGAGCATATGGTTTAGGCAGTGAAAGAAAGCCAAGGCATATGTGTTGGATATAAACGTATTGTGCCTCAATGTGTTTGAGAGTCCTGTGGAATAGACTCTATATGAAGATCTTATGCATGTGTATAGAAGTAGGTGAGAAATTTTAATATATGGAAGTGATCAATGTTTCAGTCCAGTAGGATATATGTTATTAGTCAAGATCGATGTAGTGTGCTAAAGTCAGCTGTTGCAGCGAGGGTATTGGTTGGTGAAACTTTTAGTTTAGTTACTTCAACCTCTGCAGTTGTCTTTGAGTTAGCTGTGGGCAGAAAACTAATTTTGGAGATGTAATTATAAGAGTGAGAGAACTCTTTTTCTTATTTCTAATCTGGAAATCTCTGCGTCATAAATGCGTGAAAGGGTTAAGAGGTAAGGCCTAAACAAACTTTTAAAAGGCCTCAGTAGCACTAAAAAAAAATGTAGTTTTCCCTCCATACCTCATATCACTCCTCCACATCCCCTCCTTCCCCCCTTTCCCCCCCCCCCCCTTCAATTATCACCTACTTTCCCTGTTATTCCCTTATTCATTAGTATATTTTCATGTAAACATCTCCAAACTGATCCTAGGCAGTGGTCATGTGTGTGTTACGTAAGGTAGAGACCGAGAGAGTGTGAAGGAGTAGCTCAGTACTGCTTCAACCCTCGAGAGAAGAGGGTGTGAGGCCGGCTGGCTCACACTTGATGAATGAACCGCTCGCTAACAATTCGCGATTTTGACCATTCAAATTATATTCCCACTTGTTTTATTATTGTTACAGGTTACTATCTTCATATTAAAGGTAAAATAGGCACATATGAATAAGTAATAACTATATTTATCGTAAAATGACGATTATAGGCAGGAATGGAGCTTAATATTGCCGCCCAGAACTGTGGTGTTCAGTACACCTTGCGCGTGCTCGCTGGGTTAAGGGGCTTTCACGATTTTCATCGGCAACCCCACACGATTGCCCATAATCGTGTGAAGTCGTAGAGAAAAGCTGGAATAGATGGTGGAGCGAAAAATATTATATTGGTGTAAGATGCAGCATTGTGATATTCAACCTGGGGATAATTATGAGACAAAGTAAAACAAGAAATCAGAAGTTCTGCTTTACAGGAAAAGAAGACAAATACAAAAGCAAAAATAGAAAGTACCGGTATTAAGAACAAAAAAGAGAGGGTGATTGAGTGACGTTAGCAAGGCCACATCCATACCAATAATACAATAATACTCGCACTAACAAGGCCAGGATTTACCAGTTGCAAATTTTTTACAAAACGGCGAAAAAAGTGCTAATAAATATGATCATCAAATTATCTTGCTGTTAATATTTACAGCCTATATTTGTGGTGCTATAGAATCAACAAATGTTTTAAGAAAGATACTATATTACATTAAGAATGCTATATTTCGTATTTGTGATCAGTTGGATACCATACCTTACCTCGTTTTGGTGGGTGAGAACCCTGAGTGGAGGAGACCTTATGGTAGAGGCTAGTCGACCATTCATATAGGGAATTACTTGAGGTGGGCCAAGTAGTGGCCTGAAAACTTGCGTGGAGAGACCTCTGAGAATGGAATCAGAGGTTTAATGCAGCTACACGGTGCCACAGCCTAAACTCCCAGTGATTTCTTAGTTTACTCCCTGCTTTACTTTTTCACTTACCTGTATAATATACTTTTACTCTACCAACGTACGAATTATGTCCCTCCATTAACTCTTTGCTTTACTCTTTAGTTCTAGTTATCTCTCTTGCATCTACCCCTTCCCCTTTTCCCACCTTTTGTTCTGACCTCCCATACGCCTGTTGGTCTATTATTATTTTCCTTGTGTTTACGCATTCTCTCTCTCTCTCTCTCTCTCTCACACGCACATTCATAAAATATGTGAATATCTTGAAAGCTTGAAGGCGAGAATGCAAGATGTGAATACCAAAACCTGTTATCGTACCTGCTGAAATAAAATATTTACAGACTTGTTTGTCTTTTAATATAATGGAACCAAGCACGTTTATTCGTATTTGTCAATGTTTTGAGGTTTTGGTTGTTTTGTCTGACATTTTGACTGAAGTATATCTCAGTTACCGGTACCTGTTAGCTTGTTAAGTTATTAATAATTGTGTTTGAAAGTAACCACTTTATATTTGTGACGCATTTTAAATCATAAGCAGTCAACTCATCTATAATATTATTTGTTAAATAATTATTAATAAAAGAAAAGGATGAAGGTCCATCAGCTTGAAAGTGCATTAATTATATATGTCGATGATTAGTATACGAAGTCAATTTAATATGCCACAAATGTATATATAATAATGTATAAGTAGTGAACTGTTTATGAATCTAGTTTGGCTATTATTACTTAGGATTCTATACTTAGTGACCAAATACTCGATGTGATACCCATTCCGTAGAGTGTGTGTCCTGAAAGACTGGGATGGTCCAGAGCCACTGACACCTTCACCACCCCCACCCATACCAGAACCACTAGTACTGTACACCACCACCACAGAAAGAATACTGTACACAAACAGTACGAGGTAAGACTGATACTAGAACTTCTGACTGAAAGTAAACCAGTTATCATAGCAGGCGGTATGGCCAATTCCTCCCAAATCTAATTATCTATCTATTACCAGACGTCTTGATCCCCGAGGTGGTGGCTAGAAATGAATCTCTTCCAGGCACCTCTGTCTTCAGTAAGCCAGCGCCCTTCCTCTCCCCAACACCACATTCACTCCCATACCTCTCAACTCCATCATTCCACTTCACTCTCAGTCTACCTTTCCGTCTTTGCCCTTCCACCTCACTCTCATACACTTTTTTAGAAATGATTTCACTCACCATAGGTCCCATATGACCAAACCACCTGAAGGTGTTCCTTTACTCTCCAGCCCATCCACATATATCTCTCTCTCTCTCTCTAAATTACCAGTTGACACCAGGTATTTTGAGCACAACTCTATAGATCCCGCTTATCTATATAATTGCCAGATGCCTTACTACTCTTTATGAGGGTGGTCATACACAAAACGCCCCCAAACATACCTGTCCCCCGTGAGAACAACCCGTGCTAGTTTATTCAAGGATTTACTGGATTAACTACTCAAATTAGGGGCTGTCCAACTCCTGGGCTGACTATGTATCATTTTAGCACAATTGTATTTATATTGTCATTCTCCAAAGTAGTAGGTGGCTAATTCATCCACCAACTTGCTTCACCTTTGGGTGAGCAGTAAGGATTTGTATAAAGTTTACTCCCCTAAACGGGTTGCCGACAAAGGCTGACGAGTCCCATCCACTCAGTCGATTATCCACCTCACAAATAAAGATTTATGCCTCTACATTACGGGAATCATTGTTTTTTATGATGACTCCTCAATGAGAGCTCGATGTATATTAAACATTTAGCAAGCTATTGGTATCCTATCTGTTCAATAGGATTTGTATATGTGATAGATGTTATTATATTTCATCAGGTTCCTTTCTCTAGCCAAATAATTATGAAATTATATACATTATTATTTCGATTTTATCAATATGAATGAATTTATCATTTATACGACTTTCCCTTTGGAAAAAAAATGTCGTCCATGATCAAAATACACTGATCTTATAGGTGTGTTTTTCCTCATAGAATAGAAACTGCCATACACACATGTAATTCATTGCTGTATCTCTCATTTTTTATTTTTACCTTTTCTCCTTTACACTCTATTCAAGTTTCACTCTTCATTATGTATTCCTTTTCATATGTTATGTTTTTTTATTGTTACATAATCCGTCCTGTTATATAACAAATTACCTTCAGATTTCGAAATCCTCGTTTATTGCAGATGTTTTATACTTCTGCTCACAAGGTTGTCAACATTATCAATCTCACTCGTTATCTACAGTATGCACTGTATTTATCCAACAAGGTTTAAGATTACGTAGAGGATGTGTCTCTAAGCTACCCTATTAAGTTAATTAACCTAACAAGTGCGCATGGGGGTAATTGGAAACGTCCCCCTGTGCTGACATATTTGAGGTGTTTCCGTCACTAAAATATTCATTGTACCATTAATAGCATTAATACTTATCCATATGCACCTATTATGGGTTGATTATAAAGGTATTAACCTGAAACAACAATAAAACGAGTGAAAACAGCGTTTGGATGGTCAAAATCGGAGATATAGCCCGCGAGTTGTATAATGTATGGGTGAGGCAAGCTGCTTTCCCGCCAATTTCCCCCAAGGCCACTGAGACACAGTCGATCGATACTCTCTCTTGCATTCGCTTGCTATCAGTGATGACCACACCCTTCAACCGGATTTCTAATGTTAACACGAAAATATACCTCAGAATAAGGGAATAACAGGGAAAATAGGTGATAACTGAAGGAGAGGAGGAAAGTGGGGAAGGAGGGGAGGTAGAGGACTGAGATTTTGCATGGCCCAGGGGCCAAAAAAAAAAAAACATTCGATGTCAAAAGTTGATTTTTTTTTCTCTGACTCTTAAGAGTCTCCCCGCAGTTCCCGGGTTAACAACCATAATGGTGATGCCCGCACCACCAATAGACTGCACATGGTCCACTACTAGGGTCAACAACTTCACCTTTTATTATCCTCCAGCCTCACATCACTGATGGTGGGTTCAGGCCAACGCAGTTTTAATTTCGTTTTTCTCTCCTACACGCCTAACAAAGGAGTACAAAGGAGTACAAAGGAAATCAAGCAACAACAGGTCTAGTGACCCTTCTAGGCTTCTTGTCCTCCAAAACATTGAGGATCAAGTGTCCAAACAGTGGTTTAGAGTGGGTATGGGAACATTGGAAAGAGAACTACTGCCCTGGAACTAATGTCCATGGCAGGATTGGGAAGTTAGTAGGGGATAGATGGGTTAGTAACTGAGGGGAGGATAAAATAAAGTTATTCATTTACAAACGCAGTCAGTCGCAGGTTTGATGCGAGATATTTGTTTAGGCGAAGTTTAAATTAATCAACGGTGATGCAGTCTATAACATCTCGGGGAAGCCCATTCCATAAGTTGACAACTCGATTGAAGAAGTAATTTTTAGCTTCGTGTGAGTTAAAAGATTTACCAATAATTTTGCACCCGTTTCCCAGCGTGTAATTAGATTGGTCGATAGTGAAGTACTTACTACAGTTCATATTGTCGATGCCTTTGATGATTTTGAACACTTGAATTAAGTCGCCTCTTAATCTGCGCTGGGTTAAAGGAAATAGATTTAATTCTCTAAGACGCTCCTCGTATGGTTTGTTCTTTAGGCTAGGTATCATTTTGGTAACTCTACGTTGAACTCGTTCTAGCTTGTCTATATCTTTTCGGTAATAAGGGCACCAGGATTGAACGCAGTATTCCAGAAGAGGGCGGACTAAGGAATTGTAAAGGGTTAGGATAACGTCTTTGGATTTATGCTCAAATGACCTGCCTATAAAGCCAATTATTTTGTTTGCCTTCTTAACTACTTCTGAACATTGTTGACTCGGTTTTAGGTTACTCGATATTGTTACTCCCAGATCGGTTTCTCTGTTTACATTCTTAAGCTGAGTGCCATTCATCAAATAGTTTGCTTTCTCATTTTGGTATCCGATATGTAGTACTTTACATTTATCCGCATTGAAACTCATTTGCCAAATTTGGGCCCAACGTGATAACTTATCTAGATTGTGTTGCATATCGTCACCTTGTTCTTTTGAGAGTACGCTATTTGTAATATTTGAATCATCAGCATATTTTGAGATTATACAGGTGAGACCCTTATCTATGTCGTTGATGTAAATTAGAAAGAGAATTGGTCCTAGTACCGATCCCTGGGGTACCCCGCTACTTACATTGGTCCATTTAGATGCCTTACCGTTTATGACTACTCTTTGCTCTCTGTCGCTGAGCCAATTTTCTATCCTTTTCAACACACTGTCTTGTAATCCATGCACTTTTAGTTTTAGAAGTAAACGTTTGTGGGGAACTTTGTCAAAGGCCTTTTGAAAATCAAGGTATATAATATCTACAGCTTTACTCTCATCGTAGAGGTTGAGGATATCGTGGAAGAAGTCTAAGAGGTTTGTTAAACAGGAACGTTTTTTACGAAAGCCGTGTTGAGTATCTTTAAGTATGTTATTTTCCTCTAAGTGATTTACGAGTCTGTCTCTTAGTGTTTCTAGCATTTTACATACAACTGAAGTTAAGGTAATTGGACGATAGTTACTGGGTAGGGATTTGTTGCCTTATTTTAATATCTGTGTTACGTTGGCTAGCTTCTACTGATCAGGCATAGATCCACACTGCAAGGATTTATTGAATAGCAATGTCAGTGGTTTAGAGAGCTCATCCTTCGCTTCCTTTAGAACTCTAGGTGAGATTGTATCAGGTCCAGGCATTTTATTTACCTGGAGTTTATCTAAACAATTCAATACTTCTCTCTCTGTAACGGTGATATTGCTTAGAACATCTGAATTATCAATCTGAATCGGCGATGGTGTAGGGATATCGCTGAGGTCTTCCGTTGTAACAACTGATGCAAAGAAGGTATTGAGGGCATTACTCATTTGTACTTCGTCTTTGGTGTATTCTCCATTTTCATCGACTAACGGTCCAACAGTTGAAGTAACTACTTTTTCTTTCTGAAATAACTATAGAATTCTTTCTCATTTGTTTTACTTTGATTCGCAACATATAACTCCCGGGTCTTTTTCCTTTGCTTAATTAACTTTTTGGCTTTGCGTCGTAGTTCTACAAATTTCACCCATTCTTCGTCATTTTCGGATTTTAATCTATCATTAGCAAACTTTTTAGCAAGCAGACAGTTTGAAATATCTTTATTCCACCATTTGGGCTTATTATTATGGCCTGTACGCCGGATTTTTGATGGTATGCAGTCCTGCACTGCTTTTAGGTAAGTGGTTTCGATTAATTCCCAAGATGTATTTATGTCGTTATTGTTAATTAAAAAGCTCCAGTCAGTTTCTTTAAACATAGCTCTAAGTTTATGAAAGTTTGCTTTCTTGAAATTAGGGACTTTTTCGATGCTGCTATTTGGTTCGTTACTAGTAAACTTTAAAGTGAAAGTTATTGTACGATGGTCGCTGTTACTGAATTCATCACCAACATTCAAATTCTCTATTAATTCTTCTTTTGTTGCAAGTACAAGGTCAAGAACGTTATTACCACGGGTCGGCGATCGAACAAATTGATAGAGTGAACTCTCTTGCAAGTTCGCATACAAGTCATGTCCGGAGTGTGAAGTAAGAGTATCGCCCCACTTGGTCACAGGTAAATTAAAGTCGCCAAAAAATACGGTATCTTGTGAGTTACTTACATCTGCAATTTGTTTGTAAATTTCTCGGTCAGTTTGCACTGATTGAGCTGGAGGTCTGCATATTAATGCAAGTATTATTTTTGTACCTTTATTATTCTCTATTAGCACAAAAGATGTGTCGACGTTCACAATTTGAGGTTTTGACAAGAGGGTCGGGTTAAGACTTTCTTTGATATAAAATAAAACGCCACCTCCATTTTTATTTATTCGGCTGTTCTCAAACATTACATAACCGGGAAGTGAATACTCTGCTAAACAGTCTCTATCTTCTGTATTGAGCCAAGATTCTGTTATGCCAATCACATCATAATTTTCTGTAAACACTAGTTCCTCTAAATCTGAAAATTTATTGCGTATGCTACTACGAGCGTTTGCATAGAAAACCTTTAAAGTTGCGGTTTTAGAACTCGCAGAAAGTTCTTTAATCAAATTTTTGGTTCTGGTCGGATCTACATTTACATTCATGGCTGTCTTCGGTCCTCGGTCGTTATCCCTGGCGGTTGTTTAAATTGGGCCGTGTTGGCGGAGCCTTATCCAATTTCGCGGTTCTTGACGGATTAGTATTTAATTCCTTTGCAGGTTGCCGTCCTCGCTGTCTTCGGTCCTCCTTCCTGGTTGTCCTGTGCTGAGTCGATTTCTTCTCCGTAAATCCTTCACCGCATCGTTGAGAAGACGCCCAAAATGTGCTGCTCCCACCTGGTTCAGATGAACTCCATCGTCCGAAAACAAAAAGTCATACCCTTAATGCTCGCAATCGTCTTTTTCATTTAGTGATCCTTACCCTGTTGGGGTAATCTTGTCTGTATATAGCACTCACCCTAATAATTATCGCTGCCTTGATCAGATTTATCTATTTCATCCGCATCATTTTGTACATACAGTATATTTATTGATTGCTTCCTCTGACAGCAAGTTATTTAGTTTGTCAGATACACTATCTTCTGGTTCTTCTCTGTGTTTTTCATCTTTTAATAGGTTCTATGGTATTTGTTTTTAATGTCCCTTTCGTCGGGCATTATATTGGCCTCGTATAGACAATGCTGTTTAGGTTTTTGAATTGCCATGAAAGTCTTGATATATTTACAAAAAAGACAAAAGCAATCGAGTACACAGCCTTTACTACGTCATACCATACTCTGGCACTGCTAATAGCATTTCTTTACATCGAACATTATTGATTAAATGTGATAACTTTACTAAGGGTGTCCTATTGCGTTTCGTAGCCGTATATAACAGCAAAGAGGAATATAGAGTTAGAGTAATTTTGTGACGTCCTATCCAGAGATGATAACCTGGATAACATGCAGTAGCTCCTGTGTAGCAGGCTGGATAACTCACTCAAGTTACACACCACAGGCTCCAGGGGTGACGTCCGAAGATTTGCGCTGCAGCCAATCGCAGTATACTGTAGCATAAGCCCCCTATCAGTTCGAGGGCTCAATATGTATCTTAATTGGTACCGGTATTCGCGATTGCACCAGGCATGTATTTATTCCAAGTGTATGAAGTAGATATAATATATAGTCTTAAATTCTGATACACAAATATGAATAAATTGAACTTTGCTTTTATTCAGGCGGACGAATGGGAAAAATATTATATAGTTTGCTTTCATAAACTTCCATATTCCCACAGTATAAAGATCAGAGTGTAGGGAAATAAATGGAGCAAAACAAATTCAATAGAAAACAAAAAATATATAAAAATAACCTGAACTCCATCTAGTTAAATATTATCAGATGATATTGTACTTGATTGTGGAAGCGAGCGAGGGTTATATTAATGACTTTTCTAAATCAAAATTGTGCCCCTTTGGTTCTACTGTTCCCTTTTCATTTCACATAAAGCCATACACGTTAAGGCTATGTATAAATACATACACAGAGGAATTACATTGGACTCTGGATGTTAACAGTTGTTCAAACTGTTCATCCACAGTCCCCCCCCCCCACCACACACACACACACACACACACACACACACACACACACACACACACACACACATGTGTGTCTAGCATAACTGCTAGAAATTTCCCACGCATCCCTAAACGTAGTGCGGTTTCCAAGCTGTAAACTGGCGTTGAGTAGAGCTCTCTAAGTCAACTGGTTCAGTTGTGATGACGATTTTAGTGGAGAGCATTTTCAGGTGATGTTAGCAATACGATGATCTTTTCACTAATGAAACTACGACATACAAACGTACAATAACAAAAGAGTCTTCTCCTTCTTGTTTTCGGAGGTGCAGTGACGAAGCGACCGATTTTCTTTACATTCGTCCGACGCACGGCGTTCGGATCAAGCTTGCAAGGCTTGCAAGCTTACTGTCTGTCAGAAGGACGCCCGGGTAGGAAGGGTTAATGTGATATATTTTTGTATTTTAAATGATTTTTTAATTGTGACTTTAATGAATGTGATGCGAGTGTTGTGTTTGTGGAGAAAGTGTTGGAGCTATTTGTGTTTGTTTGTGATTCCATTTGTGTTAAGGACTATTGTGTTTAGTGTGTTTTGTTGCGTAGTCGTATTGTGCTGTGTTGTGTGTGTGTGTGTGTGTGTGTGTGTGTGTGTGTGTGTTATTGGTGGTGGGGAATAGTGTGATGTTGGTTGTTGATGTAGTGGTGGAGTTCGTAGGTGTAGTGATGATGGTGGTAAAGGTTGTGCGTGTTGTGGTGGTGGTGGTGGGTGTTGTAGTAGTGGTTGTGGGTATTGTGGTGTTGGTTATTGGTATCGTGGTGATTGGTGTCTGGTTAGTTGTGGGTGTTGTGGAAGAAGAGGGATGGCTGGGGTTGGGTAGTTTGGGAGAGTGTGAGTTGGTGAGGTTAAGAGGGGATGTGGGGTTGGATGTTGAAAGCAGCCAGGTGTTAGTGTTTTGTTTAGGTGAGGTGAGCGTAGTGCAGTGCAGGTGGACCAATTGAGTGCAGGCATTGCATTTTAGTGAGTATTGTGTTTTTGTTGTGTGCGTATGTGACAGGTGTAAGTTGTGGGTCCAGGATTTTATTCTATTTCTCCAGCTAAAAATAGAAGAAGGGATGTGAGCACCGGAGGGTCACACTCCTATACAGTAAAAATATACTCTCCCTCTTCCGAGAGATTCGGCGGCCTGGGGCCACACCTCTCCATTTGGTATGGTGAGACCCGTTTGTGGTAGGAGCTGGGGAAGAGGTCTTCGGTCAATGGGCCCGCAGTTCGGGGGCGATGTTTCCTCCGTCCGCAGTCCCTCCAGAAGCGCCATCGTCGACCAGGTCGTGCAGACGGATCTCATGGGCACCGGAAACGTATTTTATATTATTCTAGTGCTATGGGCGGTTGGGCTTCAATCAACCCTCCCCTAAAGCAAGATAGATAATCGAATTACATGCCTTGATGGGAGATAATAATTTGTGTCTACTCCCTCGTGGATCAAGGTGTGCGACAATAGATGGTAATAGTCTTGATTTTCTGTCTTTTTTTTTTTTTTTTTAGTTATATTCGATATTTATTCAAGTAGTCTTGTACATGATTATTTACGTTCTTGTGTATTATAATTCACAATCAGTGTTGTTGCTGTTGTTGGCATTACTATTGTTATTATGATTATTATTATTATCATTATTATTACTATTATTATTTATTATTATTATTATTATTATTATTATTATTAGCCTAGTAGTAGTAGTAGTAGTAGTAGTAGTAGTAGTAGTAATAGTAATAGTAGTAGTCATGTAGAGAGAGAGAGAGAGAGAGATAAAATGGAATTCATACAATTACATGGTATTGTAACTTATGAAATCCTAAATATTTAGATTCGTTTTAGCCCTTTTCCCATTTGTTCTCATACATACGATTGTGTTGTCCCTGTTTATCTTAAGTTGTTAATTAAAGAGTTCATATTGTAATATAATTTCTTCTTTAATATTATTCCTTCGTTTTGTTTTCATTTTACACTTCTTGCATTCCTTTGTCTTTCAGTTTACTCATCAGGACCTCCGGAATCCTCGTGATGTTCCATTTCATCTCCGTTTCCTCTTAATTTTTACTTTGTGTAATTAGTTCCTCTTTAATTTCCTCCCCCATTGTTTACCGCTTGTCACCTTTCTCCTTTGTTTATTCTTAAAAGATACCATACTAAGGAAGTGTTTATTGGGGGATATTGTACAGAAGGAGGAAAGTGAAAGAAAATTAAATACTAGTATTATGAACATTAAGAAAGTGAAGTAGAGAAAAGGAAGTAATTAGAGAAGAAAAGGGTATTATATAAATTGTATTGTATCGGTGGATGAATTACAGGGAAAGAAAGGAAAAGGTTAGGGGACAAAATATTTATTCTATAATATATAGTATTGGCTGAACGAAAAGACACGTTGAATTTAAGTAAGGTTTGACAAGGTGCTAGCGTATGCTTGTGTGCATACTACTCTGCTTTACCCCATTGCTAATATACTTCCTATGTATTCAACTACGTTCCACTATCACTGAATATATGTCTTAATTATCTAATGGTTGACTCGTACTCTGCCCTATACTTAGTTTTCACTGTTCAACAGCGTTATTCACTTCCACTCCTCCATTTCTTCTCCTCCCTCTTACCTTTCCAAGTTTCCTCTCATTTATACTATGACATTATCTCCCTTCCATCTCATGCTTCTTCATTCCTCATATATTTGTCACCTCTTACAACACTCTTCTTCCATGGTAATCTATCTCCACCTAAATTGGCTAAGACTCGTACAACCTATATTTATCAAACTTACTTGCATGCACAATTTTAAGTTTACCTTTGTCATTACAATACAGAAACCAAATATCACCTTTTAATTGTTCTATTGGTTCCAATAATTCACATTTCATATGCATATTTATACACATCACCTTGAGATGATTCGGTCATGAAGAGCGTATGGATAGTGAGAGAATGATTAATATAATGAGATGGATTGGTATAGAGGGAGAACCAGACCGAGAATTTGATGGAATGAGGAGCTGAAATGCAAATAAGTGAAAGTAGTGTTGGGTTAGTTTATGAGCGACAGAATGAGACGATGCAGGGAGGCGATTTAGTCATGGCTACTTCATCGTGTATCAAGGCATCATGCAGTAGATATTTAGTTAATAGTTATAACACATGCATTTTGTTTTCCAAATCATATTACAACACAAGTACATAAATCCCTCCATCATGATTATATGGAATAATATATGGTTTATATTGCTGACCCCGACCCTCACACCACTTGTACAATATTTATTTATCCCTGCTCTCTCAATTTTAACCCTCCCGGCCCGGGCTGTATCTCCAAAGGACAGTGTGGGCTACCCGGGCGATCTGGCCGAAAAACGTCTAGGCCTAGGCTACCGTATTTTTGTTTAGTTTAACTGCTAGAAATTTCCCACGCATCTATAAACGTAGTGCGGTTTCCAATCTGTAGACTGGCGTTGAGTTGAGCTCTCTAAGTCAACTGGTTCAGTTGTGATGACGATTTCCGTGGAGCGAATTTTGCCGTGATGTTGACAATATCAGAGCTTTTCAGACACTAATTTCGTCTGACGTCACAACAATAACATTGATCCGACGTCTCCTTATTGTTTTCGGAGGTGCGGTGATGCAACAATCGGCTTTGTTTACATGCGTCGGACGCACGGCGTTCAGACCAAGCTGAATAGGCTTGAAAGCTTACTACCTAGTAACAGGACACCCGGGCTCCTGCCCTTATTTCGTGGTGTCCTTTCACATGGACACCCGGGCAGGAAGGGTTGAGGAGGTAGGTGTTATTTATTTGTTTATTTATTCATATATATATATATATATATTAATTCAGTATCCTCCCTAGATCAAGCTTAAAAATACATCCTCAAGATCCCCCTTTGAGACAATTTGTATATTTTTTGGTAGAAAAATGTCCTGGCTAAAGGCCAGTTCATCCAAAATTACAGGCTTGCTATTGCTTGCCAGGAAAAAAACACCAAAATAGCATGAAAGGTCTTAAATTTGACAAAGAAATGGGGCAAAAGGTTTAATAATCAACAGACTAACGGGACGAACGTCCTAAAATCTTAAATCTAATGGGGCTAAACATGAGGGAGAAGGGTGTCCAAAGAAAAAGAAACTACCTCCTCCTTAACCTAAGAACAGGCGCCGGTCTTCCAAAAGGTTTTACTGGTGGATAGCGACCGTCCTCTCGATAGCTGGGATTTCAAACACATACAAAAACTGCGCACGGCTACAAATTGATGTATCACTAGGCCTCTATGACAGCTCTCAATACCGCCACAATACACACTGCGGTCACTCCCACATAGTCAATTATCAAGCAGTTGTCATGGAGCCCTCACGTCCCTCTCCCGCATGTCACGATGACACGACAGCGGCCGTGGGAGACCGAGTGTGGCTATCAAAAAGCCCTCTTACCTCCACTTTTTACTCACAGATATTCTTCTGCAACAAAGAAGGCACATAAGGCACGTGCAATAGGCGGTGCACGTACCAAAAGATCGGTGGCCTTTCATGACACAACCACCACCACTACCACTAGCCATGTTATCACCTACTAACAATCTCTACCATTTCCCTTTCCCTATGTCACTACTCGATAAGGCCAAAATACCGCGCCACTGGACTGTGACCCAGTTCTACTTTTAGATACTGCCGTCAAAGTCTGTCTTCCACAACACAACATCTCTCTCCCCCTCACCTCTTCGCCCTCATATCTATCCTATTATTTCCGTCTTATTTACTGTTTATACCTAGTTATTGGTGTTCACTCTTCACATAGGTCTCCTGCTATGTCTGTATGCATAAATACCAGCATGAAAGTGATCAATATGCGCAATATATAGCAATGTCTCTGTCTTCGTGGTGCAGTGCATAAGTGTGTTGAGTTTTGGTGTGAGCGTCCTGGGTTCGAATCCCCGGACTGCCACATGTGTTTGTTAATTTCATTAATCGAGTTTAGGAGTAAAGTTGGTTAGTGGAGAGAACATAATAATATATAAATATATATATGGTTGGATGCGCGCGCGCACGCACATTTCCTACACGGTGATGTAGTTTTCATCGCGATTTGGATTAGTTCCCAAAATAGCCATACCTTCACCTGGGGCAATGGTAGTCGGGTTAAAGAAGACTTTACGGCTACTGACCAAAAGAAATTTAGAGATTTGCCTGTAGCTGGGTTATGGATTTTTGTTTTTCTGTGTTAATATCATATTTATTTCCTATTACCTTCCCTTCTCAGTTCCATTTTGTATACTTTAGTATCTTGTCTTCTTTATGTTTAGTACTTACTTTCAGATAGCTTGCAGTCTCTTACTCACATTGCTCGATATTTCCCCCTCCCCTTTTCACTCCTCCTTCTCATAGTTATATCTTGTTGTAATATTTGATAATTTACTAAACACCAGTATGTGTCGTACTCTGATTCAGATACAAACTGTTTCTAAAATATTAAGTAATCTTATTATAAATACTTTTTATTCAGTCACTCGAATTCATTAATAAAACACACACTACTATTTCATTAATAAAACACACACTACTATTTCATTAATAAAACACACACTACTATTTCATTAATAAAACACACACTACTATTTCATTAATAAAACACACACTACTATTTCATTAATAAAACACACACTACTATTTCATATTCTTTTGGTAACGCAATTACAATCTTTGAGCTTCGAGTTAGTCACTTGACACTGAAAAGTTAGAGCTACAGCAAATTAAGATGGACAGAACAACAGGAACATTTATATAAGTTCTGTGAGAGCTGTGAAGGCATTAAATACGGGTGTTTTTGTATCCATCATTGAATGTTGGTGTGTATAAGTTTCAATTAAGTGTGGTATATTATTAATACTATCTGCATTGCATATTGGATGTCTTTTTATAACCATTATTTTTTTTTAATACATAGGTTTGTAATAATATTTTATAATATAATTATATTCATCGTATTTTCTGTACTTACTTTTCATCTAACCCTCAACTCCCCCCCCTCCCCCCCTGGAGATTATAATGCTTTAACATTTAGTAGAGGAAAAACACCATACCTTATGTATCCTACTCAGGGTCGTACAAAGTGACTTAACCCGTACTGTACCGTAGGATACAGTAATGTTGAGTAGAGAAATATCTAGAGAAGGGTAAAATGTATGCAGCTTTCATGGATCTAGAAAATGCCTAATCTAGAGTGGAGAGACAAGGAACGTGGAAGTTCCTAAAGATATAATGAAATAGGTGGCAAGTTGCTAAGAGCAGTACAGAACTTGTATGAGGATGCGAAGGTGGCAGTGTGCATAGATGGCGAGTTAGGCAAGTTTTTTTTAATTTGTAACCTGGGTTGAAGTAGGGTTGTGTCATGTATCCATGGTTGTTTTGTGTATTCGTGGATGTAGTTATTAAAGAGTTTCAAGGGAGAGCTGTGGATACTTCAGTGACATTGCTAAGAGAGGGATATAAGTGGAAGTTGCCTGCGCTGTTATTTGCGGATGAAACCATGCTGCTAAGTTATGATGAGTGGGAGTTGCAATGCTTACTAAGTGGGTTTGGAACAGTCTATGAGAAGCAGAATTTTGAAGGTGAATGTGGTTGAGAACAAAATGTTTTGTCTTTGAGAGGAATGAGATATCCAACTGTGAGATATAGCTGAATTGTCAGAAGACGGAGAAGGTGAGATTCTTGAAGTATCTAGGCAATATGTTGAGTAAGGATGGAAGTCTGTATGGCGATATACATGACAGAGTGTAAGGGAGGGGTAGACTAAGAATGAGGTGAAGGGATGGGGTGGAGAGATGCATTTGGGAGAGGAGGATGGATTGGGAGGAGGGACGAGTGTTGTCGGGGGACAGGGCCGCCTGGAAGAGGTATTTTCGCGGCCACATCATCAGGGATTATGACGTCTGGCAATAGATTGATAGACATATAGTAGTCCATCACCCTACAGATCCTATTGTAACAGAGATCTACCAACCACCGATATTATGGTGCCACTGGTGAAAATGTCTTCTCTCTATATTCAAATAATGTCATACTCATATTACACATTCGGCAATACAGGTACAGAATATACAGTTTGGTCTTTGGACATGGATTCTACATAATCAGATAAAACGCGATATTTGAGAATTATATTACCATAATGACGTAAAAAAAATGAAAAAAGAAGACTGCTCTGTCTTACTACAGGATATCTACATAACCCCACCACCTCATTTCTATTACTTTCCTCTCCACACCTTGTCTGAGTCGTCCGCCTACCCCCCCCCCCCCCCATCCCTCCTGTTCCTCCATATATTCCTCTCCCTTCTGACACCTCAGCTCCCTTATCCCCACCCAAATCCTCTTCCCCTTCCAATTATACAGTCCTGGTGAGAAAGTATTCCTTGAAAAATCCCTGAGACTGCGTGGAAGCTTTTTCTTAAATTGTTTGACTTGGGTAAGAAGAAGAAGAAGAAGAAGGTGTTCCATTAACTCAGTCAAGTTATGTGTTCTGGTGAAAATTAACTACCATAGCCTTTATATATTCAATTATAAATTGGATATTAACTGTAAGCTCAATGAATTTACATAAACAAACTATAAAAATGTATGTATATCTATCTATATCTATCTATCTATCTATATCTATATCTATCCATATATCTATTTATACCGACATATAATCATATGGGAAGTGAAAATAGTCTCTGTCTGAAACAATGTTACTTATTCGCATTATACTGGTTTTAATCGTAATGTTACTTATGTTATATTCAGCTACAGGGGTTTATGTTATATTCAGCTACAGGGGTTTATGTTATATTCAGCTACAGGGGTTTATGTTATATTCAGCTACAGGGGTTTTATTTGGTTACAATGTACACGTATAACGCGTTATGCTACCTTATCTACATGTTCCTATAAATGCATTTTCAGTTATTTTATCGGAATAATTATGGTTCAAATTGTTGCAAATGTATTGTGTGTGGTCATGGTGGAGTGTGGTATTGTACTGTCAGGTCACCCACATTACCTGCACTTCTCATCAGCACCAGGGGGAACATATAAGAAGAAACCGTTGAAACACATAGGTAAGAATATTAATGTTATTGCAGTGCAGGAAAATACATAAGTGTAATAGATAATGCATGAGGTTTGCCTAATTGGTTTAGTTATCATAACATTCCTGCAACAACCAGCGTCGTGTATCACAGTGACTGTATTATTAATAACACAACATTAACAGTGAAGGTCATCACAATGGAACTTTGTGGTTGATATATAGTTATTGGAGTTATGCTATCCTTTTTAAACACTGGAAGTTGAAGAATGAATATATACAGTAATGCACACATTTATATGTTGACTACAAATTTAGCTCCTTTTGTGTTCATTGCATACCTTTCATACATCAGTAATATAAGACTGGATATTGAAATGTGTTTGTGTAAAATGCTTGGTGTATATAATACTAGTATAAAAAATATAGGAATGTGCTAATTGATGTATAATATTTTATTTTGAACCCAAGCAACCTTCTTTTTTCACCCCCGTCCCCCCACCCCCTACCCCCACCCTCCTTATTTTATTTGTGTTTATATTTGCTGTACACAGAGTTGCCACACAGTATAATTATATTTTATGGAATACGTTTTCTAATAAATAAATAAATATATACTGTGTATATATATACAGTATATATATAATCATTTTTGTTATAGGCCAGGCAGTTTGGGAGTGAGAAGCGAAAAAAAGTTTTGTAAATAGTTCTATTATTTTAACAGTCACCATTCAAAATGTGTCTATCTCAACAACATGTCTGGTCTTGGTCTGCTTTTCTCATATGCGGCAAGTATTATCTACCAAAACCGTTTCCAATTTATAGACATACATATATACATATATAAATTTAAAGACAGAGTGCTCCACATGATGTACGATTCCAGTCTCAAGTCGTAATGACGGCAATCCAGGCAGCTCTATTCAAAGCTGCCTTACTTGTCAGGTGTTTAGATGCCACGTCTTTCGTCTGCCATTAGTGCAGCTTCCTCCACTTTCACGGACTTGTCTCTTTTCACCCAAGTTAGTTCACCCATCCTCTCCACATGCCCGAACCATCCATGCCTGCTTGTACACATCTCATTACTGATACACTTGCTACCAAACCGTCTCCTCAGTTCTAGCTTCCAGTCTGGCCCCACATATTCATCTCACAATTCTCATTTCGATACCTTCCATTCTGTTGATATCATCCAATTTGACAGGCCTATTTATAAACCTACTTAGCATATTTGACGCTTGAGAATCTCTCTATCTCTCTCTCTGCTCAGACAGGCAGGGGTCAGACAGGCAAATAGTACACGAGCCACAACTTCTAGCATATGGCAAACTATGTGCTATTCTTTTGTCACTAAGATATTGCAACTTTGGAGCTCGTTAAGTGGACAGGCTGCTGGAGAGAAAGAGAGAGAGAGAGAAATATTGGTCAGGTTGGTCTAGACAAAGTGAGAGTGAGGCGACAGCCTGTCACCCAAGTTATCACCGTGTGTCAGGCAGCTATAGTGATAAGTCTCTCTCTCTCTCTCTCTCTCTCTCTCTCTCTCTCTCTCTCTCTCTCTCTCTCTCTCTCTCTCTTTGAGTTAAGTATGTCACACTTTCAGACACTAGTTGGACGGGTAACTGCAATGGAAATCAATATATCGACTATGTTGTTAGGTAGTTTCTCCGTCAAATGCCCAATAATCATGTGTGTCTCGTCCTTTCTTTGGTAAACGCTATTAAAAAGTATTATAACATTATTATATTCAGTAGTCCAAGTTGTAATATATTCTAGTGCCTTGAAACAATCACTATTAAATATTATACCGGTAGTTATATCAAACTTGTAAAACACACCATGATTAACATGTGCCTTAAACTGCCCCCAAAAATGCATTCTTAAGAAGAAAAAAACACAGGCAGTTTAAGAGGGAATCAAGGTCTGCAAGAAATATGTAATGTTCTTGGCGACAGAAGAGTAAAGAGGAGTGGAGGGAGGGCTTACAGGAAGATACAGAAGAACACAGAACAGGAACGTAAGATAAGCAGAATTTATCACTACTGTATGGTTGTCATGTGAAACTACAACAACCTTGATAATCCTTTCTTGCACAAGGATTTAGAATAAAAGTCCAGAGATAAGTTTATAGGTTCTTATTAACCAAAGATATACAGAGCTGGGGTGGCACTGCTATGCTGAGTGCCGACCGGATGTT
>CM064497.1:22136369-22206369 GCA_032716605.1 Paralithodes platypus | reverse complement strand
ATCGATATATGATATTAATTTAATCCGTTAATCATTAATGAACAGAAATATATTTGAATACCCATAGCGAAAGCTAATTATGGGTTATTCTACAAACAAAGCAATGAATCTCTACGGATTCATAGATTCAGAATAGTTATATCTGTTTTGTAATTTTGATAAATATAAGCATTTAAATATTATAAATGCTTCGAATCCTCAAATGTTGCTAATGGTTCTAAACTTAGTGATAAATATTAAAACAAGAGACTCGAATCTTGTTTCACAAACGAGAGATTCGACTCTTGGTTCACAAACGTATTATTGGTGCTGTACCTTTAGCTTTAGTTTTTCGTTTGGTGAGCGATAAATATAGCAAATAAATGAAATAAAGCTCTCAAATATTAGGGACGGCAGTATCAACCTAGCAGTTACCGTGAACAGATCTCCTTAATAGTTCATGGATTATACTGGAGGGTTAAACATCGCACACGACTAATTCTTACATCGTGTGTATACAGCTAAGTCCTTCTATGTTTGTCTTTAAATTATTCTATGATCTTTATGGACAAACTAGTTAGGCTGTTCGACAATACATTATTGGCCAATATGTTGAGTTAGGACGATTTGCTGTTTAATTTCGGGTCGTATTCTATCTATCTATCTATATGCTCAGGCCCAATCCCCATTTTGGGGGTAGCCGACTCAAGACAGAGCAAGAACAGGGAAAACATAAAAACAACATAAAACAAAAAATAAACTCAGATAAAAAACACAAACTCTCACACATCCAGGTCACCCAGGAGAAGACCCAGAGACCAGGGTTACCAAGGTCGCTCCAGCACTCCCCCGGCCCCTGACCACCCGGAGAGGTTCCGATCTCGGCAGGCAGACATGCAGCGGAGCCAAAGCCACAAGCCCTCCCACCACACTTCCAGGCATTATTGGACTATTATCTTGTCCAACTTGCGCCCGACCCCTTACTCCAATACGTCGTATTAAGTCAACATAAATACGTATTCGTTATGAAGCGTGACCTCCAAAAAACAACAGGTAAATAATTATAACCTGTAATTTCGTTATCGTTTTCTCTTGTAATTTCTTAAAATAATTCAGATATAACTAATTTAGTTGCGCATATTTCGTGAATTAAATTGCTTTTACATTCTTTACAGTTACTTGACCATTTGCCACCTTCGCCTCGCTAAAGATAAGTCCACGATTCCCGATAAACAAGTAAGATCTTTCCTTTGTCAGTCTAATTGTTCATATTGTTGTCTCCTCCAGCTGAGCTCTTTATGCGCAGATTAGACTGATTATCCGTTTCACAGAACGGTATTTATCTGTGTGGTCCTTCGTAATAAATTCAATAGACCTAGACAAATTGTGGTGAAGGGTAAGATTCGAAGGCCAGGAATTTGGGTAGGTCGGTTTCTGGAATACCTTGAGATATTTTCCACAGTAGGAAAGATAAATTTTCTAACACTAAACACATGCGTGCACACACCACACACCTTCATTGATTCACCTTGACCAGATTTGAAATTTGGGATTCTAGTAAGAGAGCCTGATGGACATATTAAAGAAGAGCATGTTATAATTATTAACGATAATATATTTTTTAAAGAACGTAAGTTTAGGTTAAATATTCATCATCTCCATTATTACACACATTGATTACTTACATAAAAATTCATTATAAATTACTCAGGAAATTACCCTAACTCGCCCAACACTGCCTAACCTTATTTACCTGCCCAATAACTTATACCTAAAGATTGTCTTAAATGTCTGTTAGTAAGTTTGCTTCTTCTACTGTAAAATGTGTGTGGTTAAGCCGTTTGGTTTGTGTATGTCTCAGAGTTTAATGGGAGAAAGAGGGTTTCTATATATGCCGGTAAATTGCTATCACATATTGTCTTAAATGTAAAATCAATGCAATAGTGTAATTTGAAACGGTTAAAATATCAACAATAGTGCATACTGTTTCCCTGACCGCCAAAAGTACCAGTCAGATATTTGCCATTGAGTTCACTAATAGGCAACGTTATCCTCGTTCAGTATTTTTATAACGGTGGGGGACTGAAACATGTGAGTGTTTTCATAAATGAGAGTTCATGGTCGGGTTGGTGGCCACTGATTCGTATTATTAGTATATATATACAGATATATATTCAGTATAGATATATATATACTGGCAATAGACTCGTTGCGTGAAAAGTGCAGATTTATGACTACCAGTAAAACCAGGGCGTAGACGAACATCTTTATTATGGTAACGTTTATATATATATATATATATACTTTTTTCATATGAATAACTTCATGGGAAATGTGAGGGTTGTGTATATAACGCTTCCGAAGTGTTAGGCGATGTTTTCATTCATAGTTGATTATGGCCTACGGTTGGAGGAGATATATTGTGCTTATATATTATAAAATAACAGTCGGATACCTCATAACTTGTACATGGCAATAACGTTGAAGATATTTGTTGTGCATGTCATTTTTACCCAGGTCAGGTGAAATTAATATGCAGGTCAGTGTTAAAACTATTTCAATAGCAGAGAAGATTGAACTTCGGATAACTCAAATCTTATGAAATCACTGACCGGTGGTATGTAGTCAGTTTATATTGATCTGCACGACAAAAACTGTTCATCTGATTATCAATGATTGCCAATTATGTGATTACATTTCTGTGATGTGGATATATAATGTGTTTGGATATTATAAAGTGGCTACAAAGGAA
The DNA here is from genome assembly GCA_032716605.1 of Paralithodes platypus. Taxonomy (NCBI): domain Eukaryota; kingdom Metazoa; phylum Arthropoda; class Malacostraca; order Decapoda; family Lithodidae; genus Paralithodes; species Paralithodes platypus. Next base: position 22,203,638 of record CM064497.1, on the reverse strand, counting down.
TATAATGGACAGCAAGCAGCAACAGATCTACTGATCCTTCCAAGGGTGTTTGGTGGTAAGGAATGAATATTTCTCGTACTGGTGTAGGGATGGTAAGGAATGAATATTTCTCGTACTGGTGTAGGGATGTGGCGACCCCATCACACGTCATGTGTGTGGCGCAGATAACTCCGGGGGCTGGGCCTGGTAGTTTCCCCTCCATAATTAACTCTCACTGATGGATCAGCAAGCCTCGGAGCTGCGGCGTTTGCCTGCAAAGGACCCAGTTCTGGCCGATTCTCCCTAACCCTTTAGGGGAAAAAGGGTTTGGCTACTGACTGACTGACTTAAGATAACACTACCAGTTTCACACAGGATCTGCGTTTCAATATAAACCACCATATTTCTGACTTGCTACTGTAACATTAGTAATAGTACATCACTGAATAGTATTTTACTCTTCGTTTTGTTAGATGGTCAGTCACTGATGTTTTATTGCGTATTTGTATATTCAAAGGCTGAAGGTAGGGAGTAAACCAGGCAGTATTTTGTTGCATACAAAAAAGTAATTCTGTGAATGTGGACAGCATTACCAGTTAAGTTGTGACATGAGTGTGAGGATACGTATTCAAAAGAGTCTTCTTTTTAACCCTTTCAGTGAAGCGGTTTCTATTCAGATGAATACGATCTGGCAGGAGTTTCCTGCTATTTTCACGCAATATGTCTCCCTAGCACCATATCTGTAACCCCGATTGATTTCAAACGAGTGGAAAGAGCAGGTCAAATTCTCCCTATGATAGTCTACTTCATTCATTCATGGCCATCTTTGCACATTCCGCGAGAGTAGTTAATATTTATTAAGGATCATGAGTTTATGGGTAACTAGATTTTGATGTCATTCCTTTTAATGTAAATCGAATAATACTATGCGATTATTGCATAATTTCAATAAACATTTATTTTGTTTCAGATACCCTACTGTAATACCGGCCTGGCATCATAAAAATAACTCTTTGGGAAATGCTTGTGGAAAGGTGGGTCCAGCCTATAATTAGTTTCCATTTATAAGGGTCCAACCTTACCCCTAGCACACTTCACTATCATATTACAATCACCATTCTCACTCACATCACCACTTGACATTTGTCCCACTCGTGGAAGGAGAGGGTGACCTAAGAGCTCCGATTATTAACGTTTTTTTTTTTTTAGGACTTTACCCAGACCTAATCGTGCTTGATGTTCTTAGGTTAAGCTGGCCACCCTTGTTAAGTGATTTCCGAAGGGAACTGACGAAAATATCAAGCATGACATATATCAAATAAATGAGACCAGAGACATTCCCTGTCTCCCCTTGACCAAGGTTAAGAGATACAACTTGTATCTCTTAACCTTGCCCTTGACCTGTATAAATTACAGGGTCACGCTTTCTCTCCCACCCTTCTCGTGATGATCATTATAGGTTATCCCCTCTATTCTACCCTCTCCTCCACTCCCGCCCTAATGACCGCGTTCATGGTTTGTTAGTCTGTTTATATCCAGCATACGGAAAATTACGTCTTTTAGCAGCTGATGTATCAATACTTAATGGACAAATATATAGCTACAAGTCACTACATCATACTAATGCAAGTTATATTAACAATACATTTTGATACAAAATCTTCGTAATAGCCGAGTATTCAAGAGGAGGATATGTTAATTTACTATTCTCTATTTTTTTATTAATTTCACCACAACACCAAACACCTCCAATGAAATTAATGAAAGCACATATGTGATCCACCAGGATTCGAACCTGGGTTATCACACAGATTTTTAGACACCTTAACTATTACACCACCAAGACGGTTAAGCAGGTATAGAATAACTAGGGAGGCAGCGAATATCATCTATACTTTCATTGTAGTGAGTGGATCCAAACGTTTCGGCATATACACTACGCCAAAACGCCGAAACGTTTGGACACTCACTTCAATGAAAATAAAGATTATGTTCGCTGCCTCCCTAGTTATTCTATTCCGGCTTGAACTACGGTTCCCGAGGAACACACCTATATGTAATTTACTATTAGCTGGAATAAAACAGACTAAGACTATAGTATTTACCATTCACTACCTCCTTAATCACTTCCTTAAAAGGTCATGATCGGAAATGTCTGCTCAGTTTTGCCATACTATTTTATGCCTGGTTCAGCCCCACTGCTTTCACTGTCTTATAATTTGTTATTCTATGTGTATGAAGGAGACAAAATGCAATGTTGCCTGTAATAAGTGTCTCCTTCAAAGTTGAAAGAGTGATAGAGCCAAGTTCAAGGTACGTTAGAGTCACAATGTGTGGACGCACGGAGCTTGAAGCAGTTTAAGCAATAGGATTAGGGAAAGACAGATTGAGCGAAAGTTGTAAAGATGGCTTGTTGTTTAGAAACAAAAACTGGACAAATTGGATCACTCTTGGTTTAGAGAAGTGTACAAAATAGAGATGGGAGTATGTTGAACGATGGGTGACCCCCACTCCCCGTAAGGGAGGAGGTATACACTGAGAAAGAATATATGAACATTGATTATTGTAATAGCGGTAGAAGAGTGAGAGATGCAAAAATGCGACGTGTAGAGAAAGACTGTAAGGAAGGAGAAAGAGGAAGTGAGTTGATGAGTCAACTTGCTTAGTTTCGTTATATACTTGTTTTATCATATTCGGTTTTCTTTTGTCTTCTCTGTGTCATTGAACAATACTTCCTAACCTGCCATGTCTGTGTCCGGTACCTTTCCCTGGGCTCTGTCCTGTCAATGTTCTTTTATATTTCCAATAAAGTGTGTACTTTCCGTGTTTTCCACTGGTTTTTTTTACTATTACGCGTCATTTTGTCTTTGTAATGTAGATATTCCTCTAACCTGTCTTGTTTGTTGTTTTATACTCATTCCATTTACATTCCCTTGCTCTGACTATCCTATTGATGTTTTTCTTGTTGTATCCATTCTTCTCTTTAACTTTAGCGTTTGCTACATGTCACATCCCTCGCCACTGTGGAGCTTCGAGAGTTTCTGCTGTGCTCGACCCCTTTCGACTCGGCACTCAGTTGTTTTGTTGTGCCAGCCAGGGTCGACTATGACGTCTCAGTTGAGTGCGTCAATTGATTAATTTTGTATATTATTTAATGTTCTTAATAATAGATGGCGCTGTACTTGCCAATCTTCTGTTTTCTAGTTACCTTTCTGTACGTGTATAAGGGGTTCAGGCTGTGACTGAGGGTGTTGTAATTCATCTTTAATTCATATGAAATCAGTATATACTCAACCAGCGTCTTGGATATATCGGCTCCTGGAGATTTGTGTGGAGGTGTTCTCCTGTATTGTGTGCTACTAAATACCGCTAGCTGTGCTGATAACCAGGGAGTAGTGTCTTGTCTGTCATAGCCCGATTCCTATTATTACGTGTCATTAGTTTACATTAGTAAATAAGGTTCTTTTCTTTTTTCCTTTATTTTTGTTTGTTCATAGAGATAAATTATTATAATTTATATATTAATATTCATATAAATATATTATTTTCCTTTTTAATCTAGTTACTTGCAATTCTTTATATAATATAGACTCTTTTCTTTTATAATTAATTATATATATATATATATATATATATTAAAATTATCTTTATTTTTCTTAACCATCATATTATGTGCATTAGTTTGGTACAAAGGGGTTAGTGGTGTGGTCAAGTTTATAAGATCAAAGTGGCTTATCATATAATAACTTACATAAATAAACTGCTATATAAACTATAACTACCATCTCTAAAATAGACTACTGAGTCTTGGCATAAGTCTGTTAAACAGACTATTACTCTCCTCACTGAATTCACTTCTAATCTATTCAGTCTAGTGTGACAATTTGGGAGTTACCATACCCGTAGTGCTTACCAGGCCTAATTAAAACAACTCATAACTTCCGGGTTGTAACACGTTTGCTACAATAAACCTTGAAATAGGAGTTAGGTACTAATACCCTGGTTACTAAACTCTCTAATACTGTTTATATTGTTTTTCTCTGTGTACGAAAGAGACAAAAGGCAGGATGCACATACCGAAAGATTGATTGAGGTAGAGAGTTCCAGAATTCACTTGTTGAATAGAAGAAAGACTGAGAAAATCTGCCAATTCTTGGGTTGGAGAGCTGGACAGACTGTTGAAAGGCGGGTGCCTCACACTCGCTGCAATGGAGGGGGAATGCACGGAGAGAGCTATGAAGAATACTGATTGTTGTAATAGGGATAGTAGAGTGAAAGAGATCAACATTGCGGCGTGTAGAGAGAGATTGTAGGGAACTAGTAACAGGAAGTGAGTTGATGAGACGAAATGCTTTGGACTCTACTCTTTCAAGAAGTGTGGTAAGGGTGGAGCCTCCCCACATATGCGAACAATACTCAATACAGAGGCGCACTGTGCCCCGATACAGAGCAAGAAGCTGTGCCGGGGTGAAGAACCCACGGAGACGATTGAGCATACCTAACGTTTGGGAAGCTGATTTAGCAAGAGTGGTAATATGATCTTCCCAAGAAAGGTTGGATGAAAAAGATACACCTAGAATATTGAGAGAAGATGAAGGGTTGATTTGGGTATTGTTGAAAAATAGTTGATAGTCTTGTGGAAGATTGTGATAGAGAGATAAAGGCAGAAACTGGGTCTTGGTAGCTTGAAAGTAACCAGTTTTTCTCTGCCCTAATCAGAAATAATTGATAGATCAGAAGACAGGTGTTGTATGACCTTGTTTTGGAGTGCTTGCATGCTGGGTTGATAAGAAAAACTAGTTGAATAGTGTAAGGTAGAGTCGTCAGCATATGAGTGGATAGGACTAGAGGTACAGTTGAATAGATCATTAATGAATATTATAAAGAGAATTGGAGACAGGATAGAACCCTGAGGAACACCGAAATTGATAGGTTGGGGGAGTGAGCGATGGCCGTCCACAACTGCAGCTATGGAGCTGTCTGAAAGGAAATTTGAGACTAAGGCACAGAAACCGAAGGAGGGTAGTATGGAAGTTAGAAATTTGTGCCAGTCTCTATCGAAGGCTTTCGATATGTCTAGCGCAATAGAGAAAGTCTCACAAAATTTCCAAAATGAGGATGACCAAGAGTTGGTAAGATAAGCAAGAAGATCACCAGTAGGGCGGCCCTTAAGGAAACCATACTGGCGATCTGAAAGTAGATTATGGGTAGATGAATGCTTAAGAAATTTTGAGTTAAGAATAGTTTCCAAAACTTTAGAGATGAGAGCAATTGGATGATAGTTGGAAGGATGGGAGCACTCACTTTCCCTTGGGACAGGTTGAATAAGAGCAAACTTCCAGCAAGAAGGAAAGATGTTAGAGGAAAGACAGAGACAAAAGAGTTTGCCTAGACAGGGAGTCAGAACGGAGGAACAGTTTTTGAGTACAACAGGAAGAACACCATCTGATCTGTATGCCTTAGTTTTCAGCCCAAAGAGGGCAGAAAATACATCCTTAGAAGAGATTATGATATTGGGCATAAGTAAGTGAGAGGGGGGTGGAGAGGGAGTAATAGCACCGGACTCATCCAAGGTGGAGTTTATAGCGAATGTTTGAGCGAAGAGTTCAGCTTTGTCAGAAGAAGTGATGGTAGTGCCGTTAGATTGGATAGGAGGAGGGAAAGATGAGAAAGTAAAACTGTTGAAGAGGTTCTTGGCTAGATGCCAGAAAGCTTGAGAAAAGCTAGAGTTGGAAAGTTACGCATGGCATAAAAGTATAATACAGTAAACCCCCGTTTTCTCGGACTCTTTATATTCGGTAGCCCGTACTTCTCGGAATGGCATCTCATGTCGGACAGTTCGCCGTACATCTCGGTAAATATCTAAGTTGATCAGGTTTGCAGTGTTATAATCTAAACCATTCGCAAGATAATAGTGGAAGCTACCTCTCTGTTTTACCCAATTTCACACATATGTGCTTAGAATAATACTATAGCCCCTGAACTCCAACAGCAGCATACTCACCGTTGAAGCTGTGTAGTGAAGTAAATATCCCAGTTTGGGGTAATATCAGAAGTCTCGGGATATTTTGATAATTTACTGTTACTCATATTTCCGCAAATATATGGCATAACCTAGGTTATATAATATCAGGAGACAAAACTTGCTATCTTGCGATAGGTGAATACTAGAGCTCTACAACAAGTGGTTCAGTTTTTATGGTGTAAATACGAGATAATAACACATTCGCGAGAGCCGATATTTGCACAGAATTCAACAACAACAACAACAACAACAACACAACCACAAGAAATTGGGTCGTCCCCAGCTATTTTGACCAAATACACAGCCCCTGAAGTCATGTTGTTCTCAAGAAATGGGGTTGTCCCCAGCTCTTCTCACCAAATACACTTTAGGTACTACAGATATAAGATCTCTACACAGCCCCTGAAGTCATGTTGTACTAGCAATGGTTGACTGGTAGTTCGGAAATTTAAGTTTCGTGAGAATTAGCTAGAATACCTAACATAATATACCTTCTCCTTCAATGCGAAAGAGCCTCAAAATATTACAAGAAAATAACTTCCTCATCGAAATTCCCGGAAAAAACACTCGTGTGACACCAGCTTCCACTCCCATGACAACAGTGACCAGACAGACCAGGATATAAATACCACAGTTGTGCCACATATTATGTTACACTATACTAAGATGCATTAATATACATCTGTAATACACATTAAATATTTATTTAGAGTATCAATTACTTGAATTACTATACAGACTCTAATATATTTAATTATTTTGTTCATCTTTCTCATGAAATGTGGCATATGAGCACTCGCATGACTGTGTGTGCGTGTCTGTGTGGTTCGATTTGACAACAACTCTCTCGGTGGCGTGGTTTTAGGACGAAACAAATAAAATAAAATAAAATGGAGGAAAATATAAAAAAATATAAAGGAAAAGTGGGGATTGGGCCTGAGCATATAGAATACAAAAATAGAATAGACCTTTTACCTATTGTGTTAAAATTAATTACTATGTACTGTGCTATAATGTACTGTCCCTGAAAACATAATAATGTTCTTATTTGTCTTTAATATGATGAATTTCACATACAATGCTGTAATATAAATTGTAGCAGTGGTCGGGTGATCTCCGTTTGCTATGGTGGCGCGGACTCCACCAATTAAGTCTGTTTATTAACCCTTTGAGCTCGGACATTTCGGAAGTGGACATCCCCCCCCCCCCAATTAGACCGAGAGGGTTTACTGTAGTTGTTTATAAAGTGCACACAGTTTTAGAAACGTACACGTATATATATAAAGAGGTAGGGTGTACAATACAACAGTATGACGGTTGCTTAACCTCACACAGGGAAGGTTGGAGTTAAAATGAAGAGCAAGTTTTCCAACAATAGTTGGAAATTCCAACGGACAGCCCAATATGGCCGTTAGGCCTCTCTCTCTCTCTCTCTCTCTCTCTCTCTCTCTCTCTCTCTCTCTCTCTCTCTCTCTCTCTCTCTCTCTCTGTCTCTCTCTGTCTCTCTCTGTCTCTCTCTGTCTCTCTGTGTGTGTGTGTTTTCTTCCGACTATATTCTATTCATTATTAGTAGGTCAACAATCTTGAACTCTAACCTCTATAGCTAGAGAAACGACTAGAGTAATTGAGTTAATATTTGTACCATTTGGGAAGAATTCGAAAGGGAAGAGGTGTGAAAATCTGCAGCCCATATAATATGATCTAGCTCTCTTTGAGCTACTGTGGTCTCGATTCCTAACCTAATTATACTGAATGGAGCATATTTCTATTTCCTGAACAACCTTCACGGTGAAACGTTGAGTAAACTTGGGTCCTCACTCTGCTACTGTTGTTTTGTATGTATGTATGTATGTATGCATGCATGTATATTCTCAGGCACACGCATAGCTGGGGATGGCTGACTTGAGACAGAGCCAAAAATGAAACTACATTTAAAGTTCCTATTATTAGGGTCCGGGACCACTTTTGCGCTCCCTCACCCCTTATTCTGTCTCGTCTAGTAGGTGAATTTTACAAGGGGAGGAGGATTCCTAGCCCCCTACCCCTAGAAGAAAAAGTAGGACAGTAAAAGCGACAGACAGAAATGGCTAAGGTTGGGTAGAGGAAGACAAGCCTCACTCTGGATAGGACCAGCCCTCACTGTGGTTTTACCCAATAATTATGTATATTCTTTCTTCCTGTCACTCAATTCAACAATTAGCTGGACAGGGTGGGAGTGAAACCTGATTTACTGCCCTTTTCTAATTTTCTGACTTTCGGTGTTATTATCTCTATTATAATTGTATTCCTTACCACCTCTCTAGGAATGTAACGTATGTGTGTCCAGTTTATCTATGATAATCATAAATCGAAGTAAGTATCTATCTATATATCTTCCTATCCAATAAACACTAATTTTGAAAGCTAATTAAAGTTTGCTAAAAAAGAGCTCCCTCACTTAGCATGCAAATCGGCACAGGTGTGTAAACTTCTTCACTATATTGCTTATAACTTTCTTGCCCGAGAGAGAGAGAGAGAGAGAGAGAGAGAGAGAGAGACAGGCAGGCAGGCAGGCAGGCAGGCAGGCAGGCAGGCAGGCGCCTTGGTACATTTTCTTCTAACTCCGTACGGTGCAATGTATCATCGTACGTGTTGCTTATTCCGATGTTCTTCATATTGTTTCTGAAACTGATTAAATCTATTCTTTACATTTTATGTCCTTATGTGCCTGAAGATTTGAACGTTTTTTATTTTCTGTGCTTCAGGAATTAAAATATGCCTTGGTTCTGTAGCTTTGCATTAGACTGGCTATTTTGCAAAATGTAACTGAATAATGGAAATGCTATGGTTTAAACATTAATTGACTGTTTTTATACAAGATCAGTAGTAATGAAACCTTTCAGTACCGTCCCTTATTAACACTTACAGTGCGGGCATATTTCCGCTATGTTAGGGCGGGATTGGGGGGCTCCGTCCCCCTCCCCATGGGGGGTGAGGGAAAAAAATAGCTTAAAACCTATTCTGGCACCCCCTTAGTATGCATGCCAAATATGGGTTCTCCATCTAGGAAACTGGGTGAGTTGTGAGGGCCCCCCCCCCCCCCCCGCTTAAAACCTATTCTGGCACACCCTTAGTATGCATGCCACGTATGGGCTTTCCATCCTGAAAACTGTGGGAGTAGTTAGTGAGCAAAGGGACAAACGGACTCACAGAAAGACACTCACAGAAAGTGCCTTATATATAGTAGATTGTAGATACTACTGTAGATTGAACTGTTGGGGAAGCTATAAGTATTATTCCATATATGCAAATACAGTGTATTATGATTTGTGTGTATTTAATGTTGATTGGGAACAGGCTATCAGGTATAGGTAGCTAGTAAGGTGTGTTCTTGATAACGATTAAAGTCGGTTATGAAAGGGTATTCTGAAGATAATGTTGTTGATATATAAACTTACAGATATTGCAGTATGTAAGTTTTACACATGTAGGACAGCAGGATATAAAATTATACTTACCTATTTGAACTAGCCCAGGTATTTGTGGGACTTGACGGTGATCTTTGCCTTAATTATTGAATAGCTTATAGTTGCGTAGGCTCTAACGGGAGTAAAAATTCATAGTAGAGTACTACGCTAAATTCAGGGAATATTCAACTATATGTACCCTATGTAATTTGAAGGAATACCCGGTATATAAGTTGTTCAGTCTTAAGGAGGTAGTGCTTGTTTATTTGGTCAATATAGTGATTTATTAATTTACTTTTGAGTTTCCTCGCTAGACCTCTTTCAAGCTTACATTTTGTTTTTACATTTTTCGGTAGAAAAATATCCCGGCCGAAGATAGAATTCTTCCAAAAGATCGCCAGGAAAAAATAGACACCTAAATGGCACGAAAGGTCTTAATATTGACAAAGAAATTGGGCGAAAGGTTTTAAAATCGCCAAACTAATGGAACGAACGTCTTAAAATCTGAAAACTAATGTGCTAAACATGGAGGAGAACGGGATCCAGCAAAAACGACTACCTCCCCATTAAGAGTTGCGGGATGTTATGATTTTGTATATTTTATATTGACAAAGGGAGTGTTAATATGTACGGGAAAGGATTGTGACTATCATGTTTTGCTTACGATTGGCTGTTTTATATCCCCAGGATGCAGCAATAAAAATGTGTTACTACAATTAATATTATTTTGTCTTTTGTTGAATATTTGTATTATTAGATATTATTATTATTATTATTATTATTATTATTATTATAAATATTATTGGTAGTAGTAGTAGTAATTGTAGTAGTAGTAGTAGTAGTAGTAGTAGTAACCTAACCTCATCCCCCTAATGGTTTCTTTATAGCTATTGTCCATCCATCCATCCTCAACTTTGCCCTATCCCTTCTCAATACCTCTTATCCTCCCCCCGCTCCCCCACGTGTACCACCCCCTCTCGCCCCCCCTTCATCCCCCCCCCACCCAATCCACCCCTCCCATAAACTGGAAAACACTTGACATCTCTCGCTCTCTATCTCTCAATAACGGAAGGCAATCATGCATCAGATACGTTTCTCTCACAATTAATCAATATAGATACTCATAATTATATAAACCTATCATCTCTTTCTCGTTCTCGCTATCGTTCACTCTCCCTAAAATTAACATTCAAATAAGTAAAAATAAGAGCACACCTGTCGCACCTAACCTCTCTCTCTCTCTCTCTCTCTCTCTCTCTCTCTCTCTCTCTCTCTCTCTCTCCCTCTCTCTCTCTCTCTCTCTCTCTCTCTCATTTCTCTCTCTCTCTCTCTCTCTCTCTCTCTCTCTCTCTCTCTCTCTCTCTCTCTCTCTCTCTCTCTCTCTCTCTCTCTCTCTCTCTCTCTCTCTCTCTCTCTCTCTCTCATAAAATAAAGGAGAGTGAATCTGAGTCATTGTAGGGTACGGAAAAAAAACCCAGTGACCGCAAGGGGATAATCTTACAGTCGAAAACTTCTGAGATATACAGGTTGGATAGGTAGGCTAAATAGGACTCTCTCTCGCTCTCTCCCTCTCTCTCTCCCAATCTATCTATTCTTTTGGGTTCCATGTCAGTTGAACCAGTGCCACTTCAACCAGTGCCACTGTAACCATTGCTAACTCAACCAGTGGCCACGTCAACCAGTGACCATTTTTCAACCAGTGACCATTTTAACCAGTAACCTAACCTACTGGTTAAAATGGTCACTGGTTTAAATGGTCACTGGTTGAAGTGGCCACTGGTTGAGTTAGCACTGGTTAAAGTGGCACTGGTTGAAGTGGCACTGGTTCAACTGACCTGTCGCCATTCTTTTGGATTAATACAGCCTAAGCAGCACTTATCTCTCTCTCCCTCCCTCCCTCCCTCTCTCTCTCCCTCTCTCTCTCTAGCTCTCTTTAGCTTTTTCTCGCTACCTATCTATCTATTCTTTCGCAGTAATCTCATTCTTAGCTAATTCAATCTCCACAATACCTAGTATCCTATCTTCTCATTAACCAAGGTCTAATCCTTATTGGTAATACAACTTCTACAACTACCGCTGCTATTAGTACTGCTAACATTACGGATCGTAAAGGCAATAACGAACATCTTTATTAAAGCCAAAATCTGCCTAGTTGTCCTATCTAGCCGCTTACTCAGTTTGTTTATGTCACGTAATAACACCAAATTGTTCACATACAACACAACCTAATATATAAATCCCACCAGCCAGCCAGGGGGAATATCAAATATGGCACACAACACCGATAGGGAATACACACTCTAGTACAAAATAATCTAGGCACACATACCGAAAAATATTTGGTTGTTTTTACGGAAGTTACGGGCCGGTACTGTAAATAAGATAAATTAAGATCTGGGGGAAAAAAAAAAATAATAATAAATAAATAATTATAATCTAAGTAGCCTTAGTGTAAAGCATAAAAGACATAGCAAGAGAACAGATGGAAGTGTCATTATAAGGGTATAATGGAGGATGATGAAAATTTAGATGAAGACCTATCACAAAGGTCAAAGACTAACAAGTGTTGCATCTGTACAAAGAACGAGCATACATGTACAAAATGCAAATGCGTGCAAAAAAAAAAAGGATGCATAAACTGTAAAAAAGGTTCCCGGTGCAACCCTTATAATAGTGTAATAACAGAGGGAGGGGCGGCAGCCAGCGCCCAGAGAGTGCGAAGGGATGAAGCTGACGGGACACAACACGGCGATGGACAACAACCCGACAGAGCATGTGGAGGTGCGGGACCCTCAAGGGGCCCGAGAGAAGGGCGGCAACCTCATGACATGGTGGATGACGGTGAGCCCAGCGGAGTCCAAAGACACGGAGAAGAGCACCGAGATGCTGGAGAGGAGGGTGGTGTGCAAACAAGGCCAAATATAGCTGGTAGAAACGACGATGTGCCACACAACGAAGAGCCCCGAGAAGCACACCGGGAGGTGGGACCACAGAGGGAAGCAGCCCTGGTGAGACTCGCAGAAGTTGATGGCAGAGGAGGACCCCTTCATTGGAAAGGACTACGGGGAGAGGAGGTAAAAATGTAGACAGAGGCAGCTTACTCAGAAATTGTAGATTGGTCTGCACACAGTTTATTCAACCCACCTAAATGTGATGCCACCACCAAACTGTTGACAGAGATGAAAAAGCTCATTTATAACTATGTCTATGACAGACCTTTAGCCCCGTATGCTCTCAAGTTATTTTTCAGCATTCCACATCTCTTCTTGCAAAAAACGCACCGCAATTCTAGACAAGCGGAAAACGTAACTGCGCTAAAAAATAGTGAAACTGTGGAATGATAACAAGATGGATAACTTACTCAGTGAAGCCAGAGCATTACAAGAGAGACAAGGCAGACGGCAACACAACATAGAAAACACTGAGGACAAGGCCAGGAGATTCGGCGACCAGATGAGACAAGGTAAAGTGGCACCTGCAATACGATTGCTGACAAAGGAGGCAGGTGGTGGCTGTTGCCTATCACAAGAGATCCCATCAAGCTGCTGAAAGAGCAACATCCGCAACCTAGTATATCCGAGAGTCAGAAGTTAGAGGGGGCTTATATACCACCGAACCCCGTCATCTACGAACAAAGCATAGGCGAGAAGATTTGGAAAAAGGCTCTAGGGACCCAAGGCAATGCAGGATCCTCAGGGCTGGATGCAAACGGTTGGAGAACAATCCTGAGCAGCACACTTTTCGGAGTTGCAGTGACCGATTTACGCAGGGCGCTGGCAGATCTCGCAAGAAAAATGGCCACTCATGATTGTCAACGCTTGGAGGCCTACACAGCTTTTCGTCTATACCATTGGACAATAATCCAGGGTGCAGACTTGTAGGGGTGGGTGAAGTGTTAAGAAGAATCATCGGAAAATGCATAATGGAGCTGGTGAAGGACGATGTGCGGTCAGCGGCTGGAAATCTCCAAGTGTGCGCTGGCCACCATGCAGGGGGAGAGGCAGCAATTCATGCAATAAGAGAAATATATGAGCAAGGAGAATGTGAAGCCGTGCTGTTAGTGGATGCATCAAATGCCTTTAACACGATCAACAGAAAGACCGTAATACACAACATCAAGGTAAAATGCCCCAGCTTAGCCACCTATGTAGAGAATACCTATAAACAGCCTGCGGACCTCTTCATAGTAAACAACCAAAACTCACGACATGGAACGGCACTGAAATCAATGGAAGGAACCACACAAGGGGACCCAGTAGCAATGGCGATGTACACATTAGGTCTCTCGGTGTTGCAATCATTAACAAGACATGAGACGACACATGTTAAGTAGGCGGCCTATGCAGATGATCTCACTGGAGCAGGGAAAGTCAACAATCTCAAGAGCTGGTGGGAGCAAATATCACAAATGGGACCAGAAATAGGATACTTTCCAAATGCTAGTAAGTCTATATTGATAGTAAAACCAGAACATTACGAAAATGCCTTAGAAGCTTTCAACGGTAGTGAAGTGGTCGTAACAAAGGACGGACAGAGTCATCTAGGGGCAGTGATTGGCACAGAAGAGTTCAAGAAGCAATACATGGAAGAGAAGGTCAGAGAGTGGGCAAACTAAATAGAAATACTAGCCAAAATTGCAAAGATGGAACCACAGGCTGCATGTTCGGCATTCACATATGGAGTCAAACACCGCTGTACCTACTTGATGCGTACCATTCCAAACGTGGGTCCACAACTTGAACCGCTAGAAGATGCCATCAGAGACCAACTCATCCCAGCTTGGATGAAGTCTCTCACCCCAAATGCGTCAGAGAGGGAGTTGCTCGCACTTCCTTCTAGGTTAGGAGGGCTTGGAATCATCAATCTGGTGAGGAGGGCGACAACGGAACACCAGAACTCAGTAAAGATAACAGAATCTCTCACTGAACGCATCGTAGCGCAAGATCCTGATGGCGAAGTGAACCAGGCGGACATCTACAACATCAGAAAGACCATCACGTCAGAGAGACAAAACTCACAGAAAAATTACCTGGCACAAATGATGCGATAACTTTCCCCGAGACTACAAGAAAAGTACAAATAGCACAAGAAACGGGTGCTTCAAATTGGCTGACAACACTACCAATCAAGGCAAAAGGCTTCAATCTAAACAAACAAGAATTTAATGATGCTATTGCACTGAGGTATGATTGGCCGATTGAAGGACTGCCCGATCGATGCGTTTGTGGAATCAACAACGATGCAGACCACAGCATGATATGTAAGTAGGGAGGATTCATCAGCATCAGGCACAATGAAGTAAGAGATGTAACGGCGAACATGCTCGGGGAGGTGTGTCGAGATGTGGTGCGCGAACTATCACTCATTCTCTTGGAGGGAGAGATCTTGCAGCACAGGACGGCCAACACATCCAACGAAGCACGAGTGGACGTTAGTGCAAGAAGTTTTTGGACGAGCACAGCGAGCTTTCTTTGACGTAAGAATATTTGACCCAATGGCCCATAGCTACAGCGGGCTGTCTCTGGAGGCTGCACACAAGAGGAATGAACAAGAGAAGGTCAGGGCATATGGGGAAAGGATCTTCAATATCAAACATGGCAGCTTTACCCCACTAGTCTTCACCACATCTGGAGGGATGGAACCTAGGGCCCAGTGCTTCTATTCAAGGCTTGCAGAGATCATCGCAGAGAAGAAGAAATAGCCCAGGAGCCACGTTGTAGCCTGGATGAGGTGCCGTCTATCTTTCTCATTGCTCAGATCAGCACTACTATGCCTGCGGGGAACAAGACTGTCTGCACCACAACCAGCGACGGTGGCAGAAGTGGACTACGAGGCAGCAGTGGCAGAGGGTCGCATAGGAAGGAGACTGGATTGAAGTTGCATGGTGTAGTATAGTAATATCTGATGCTTGTAAAATAAAATGTATGAACAATATTAAATAAAAATCAATGTAGTAGTAGAAAAAAAAAATAGTAGTAGTAGTAGTAGTAGTAGTAGTAGTAGTAGTATACTTTTGGTTTTCCTTATATATGGATCCTCACAGAGTTTATTATGATAGTGCAATCATCTCGGGATGTTGAGAGTCTTGGGACCACTCGTGAATTGTTCACTTAATGGCACTCTAAATGGCAAATAATCTCAAATAATTGAATGTTTTTAAGTCAGAGAAATTGTTTGTATTTTAGTAGTGATAATATGAGCTACAGTAAGCTTTTCAGATAGTTGTAAACATTGTATCAATGTATAGTGTACAGGCTGTATTGTGACGAAATGTGTGGATTGATGTCAAATGTTTGATAGACATCAAACTGATGGGAACCTTATGACTGATGGGAACGATTGATCTCATTGATATGAACTCTCACTGCTGCCACTTGTTTACCCGTAATTACTCCATATTAATTACAAACCAAATAACAGCAATCATACGAATTATGAACTATTATTTCTGACAAATTGTGGTATTTGAGTTTTATGTGAATGCAATAGTGTGTTTATATAGACACTTAACAATTCTGATTTGCATTTATTACTTGATTTTGTTCTCTTAACCTTGTACCTTTCTTAAAACAATTTTATATTCCTAAATTTTTTCGTGTTTGAAAACATCACCTACTTCTCAATTTTGTATTTGTTTGTACCTATGTTTTTTCTCCTTCTATTTACTTTTTTACTTACTTTATTACTGTCTGGCAATCATTATCTCCCTAGTTCATATTTCTTGTTCTTTTCATCTCTTTTTATGTTTCGTCTATTGTGTCAATTAAGTTAACGATACAAGTTTCGGTATACAGTGTATGAAGATAGTGTGTGAGAAACTATGTAAGCTAGTTCAGAATACATACATTATACGGGATGGTTGTTTTGCGCTCACAAAATGTATAATCATGTATCTGTGAAGCAATAATATACAGGTTTTTCTTGTCTATTGTCTATTCTTCCAAAGAAAATGTTCTTGCTATCTGTGTGAGCTAGTGAATGCTATTAGTCTTTTTGTTTACGCTCAGTACGCGTACATATTATGTTATCACTATTTTTCGCATATGCAGTTTATTATCTCCTTCATCTTCCCCTTTTCTTTTCTCACACACCATTCTTCCTTCTTTCATCATTTGCCTGTTCGACCTTGTAAGAATCATTCTCTCTAACTCGCTGTAATCCTCCCAAGGACCTACTGCCCGGTTTCCTTTGTTATCGGTATTGTTTTGTCCATCCCTTCCATTAGAGGACAGGAAGCTGTGCTATTCTGTAATGTTAATATTTTACCTATCCATTTTTCCCCCAAAGTATAAAACTTCAAGAATATCGCTTGTGAAGATCTACCTTGCCGATTGGATTGTATTTATCACAACATCAACAATATATTTTGTTCTTGTATATATATTTTCCCCATAGGGACTATTGTACCCTTTACCGGTATTGTTTATGCATTGACATTCTGAAGCCTGAATTGCTTACCCTAGTTTTGTCGCTCATGAAATTCATATTTTTTCTTCCAGGGTGAAGTCCAGGAATGACAGCGAAGATTATACTGTAGCAGCGAACATTGTATTTCACCTTCAGTAGCAGCAGCAGGCAGCGGATGGGAGTGCTGTCCCTCGATGGTATATGCAAGTAAGCGGTCTGCTGTTAGGGAGTACAGGTAGGTGTGCTTTTGCCATTTTGGTGAGGTTTGATGCTTGTGATAACTAGTTTTAGTCTGTTCAATGGTGCAATATGGTATGTTGATTGTTTTCCCTTTTGCCTTAGTAAAAGGTTCTATTTTACTTCTAGTGAGCTATATAATGTAGTGCTTAACGTTTAGCTTGTGTGTGTTTGGCAGAAGACACAAATTCTAAGCGAGAAGTATTGGTTGTTAAAGAGAACATAACGCATGTGGCAATTGTTAATGATACATTATTTAGATGAGGAAAACAGAAAGGCATACATGAGGAACAGCAGGATTGTGTTTGTGTATGTGCATCTATCTATCTATCTATTGCCTGACGCCATGATCCCCGAAGGGGTGGCCACGAACGAACCACCCCCAAGCACCTCTGTCCCCAGTCAGTCGACGCCCCTCCTCTCAACCAGCACCGCCTTCATTCATATACTTCCTCACTCCATCCTTCCACCTCTCCTTCGGTCTACTTCTCCCTCTCTGTCCTTCTACCTCGCTCTCGTACACCCTCTTAGTCATTCTCTCGCTTCCCATACGTTCCATATGGCCGAACCATCTCAAGTTGTTCCTTTTCACACTTTCCAGCACATCTACCTCCACACCACACCTTCTTACTTCCTCATTCGTCTGTCTATCCCTCCATGTAACTCCGCACGCACTTCTCAAGTAACTCATTTCCACCGCTCTCACTCTTGGTCTGAGTCTCTCCACGAACGTCCATGCTTCGCTTCCGTAAGTTAGTGTCGGGATTACCACACTGTCATGCAAGGATTTCTTCACTTCCATACTGACCACTCTATTTCTTGTTACTGCTTTCAACGTTCCTACAACCCTCTTCCCCTGTTGCACCCTCTCCCGCACTTCTTCATCCACAGTCCCATCTTTACTCAACACACTGCCCAGATACTTAAAAGAGCTGACGATCTCCATAGCCTGACCGTTCAACTTCACCTCACCTCTGTGACTTCACCCCTTTCGAAGACCATAACCTTGCTTTTCCCCGCATTTACCTTCAAATTCCGTTTTACGCACACTGTTCCAAACTCATTTACCAGACCCTGCAACTCCCATTCATTATCGCTCATCAGAATTGTGTCATACGCAAACAGCAGTATAGGCAGCTTCCACTCATTTTCTTCCCTTTTCAGCGATGCACCAACATCCACTGCTCTTCCTAGTATTTCCTTCATGACTCCATCCATATATACAGTAAACCACGGGGACATCACACACCCGTTTCAACCCAACACTCAGGTCAAAGAACTTGCTGTGCTCATTCTCCACACGTACTGCCGCCTTTGCACCCTCATACATGCTCTTCACTGCTTTCAGCAACTTGCCATCTACTCCGTATATTCTAAGTACTTTCCACATGCCTTCTCTATCCACTCTGTCATAGGGCTTCTCCAAGTCCATAAAGGCAACATACACCTTTTGTTGCTTCTTCAGATATTTCTCCACAACACAATTCAGGGTAAAAATCTGATCTACACATCCTCTTCCCTTCCTAAAACCTCCCTGCTCGTCGCCTATCCATTTCTCCATTCTCACTCACTCTCTCAATCACTACCCTACTGTACACCTTCCCTACTATGCTTAAAAGACATATTCCTCGGTGGTTACCACACACTCCTCTTTTCCCTTATATATGGAGACTATTATGGCACTCTTCCAGTCATCGGGTGCATTCCCCTTCTCCATTGCTAGTTTGCACATTTTCCATACCCATTCGATCACTAGCTCACCACCATACCTCAACATTTCCCCACACACTCCATCTGTTCCTGGTGCTTTCCCCAACTTCACTCTTTTCATAGCTTCCCACACTTCTGACCTCCTGATCCCCACCTCCTCCTCCACTACTTCTCTTCTCCCTCCCATACCATATCCAACTATGTTTGCTGGCTCTTCATTCCTTACATTTAGCAACTCATTGAAGTACTCCCTCCATCTTTCGACTCTCTCTTGCTTCTCGGTTAGCATTCTCCCATTCTTATCTTTCACACTCTTACTGTTTCCCTTGCTACCTTCCCTAACTTTCTTGACTTCTTTCCAGAACAGTTTCTTACACTCCCTCCATTTTATGTATGTGCATGAAAGAGATAAAAGGCAAAGCTGCCCGCTACAAGTGCCCCCCCCCCCACCCCCCCCCCCATGGTTGAACGAGTGACACAGAGCCAGTATCAAGTTACGCAAGAGGTAATTTAGGTGTGCTGGAAAGAAGTGTGGTGTTCTTGTTAAGTGTAGTGAAATGAATAGGAGGAGTGTTTGTGAGAGCTATTTGGAATACTCTCTGTGTAGGAGACGCACACATAGAAGCAGTGGAGGAAGTCGGGCAAATGAAACAAGAGTTCCAGCAACTCCTTATCATTTGCCTATGTGACCTACCCTGGGTACAGTACTGCACTGCTCGATCGGTGCCTACAATCTTCCCAAGTTAACACGATTTTAAATTTAATGTTGTTTAAGTAATTGATATGCATTTTAAAGTGAAATAGGATCTGCTGCAATAAAAATGAAATCAAGTGCTTAATACTTCCTCCAACAAAAGTTATTAAACACAACCTACTTCCGCCTACGAGTGTTGATGGATATACTGAAATGGAATGGTGTGTGTGTGTTTGTTTTCAAACATTGGTGGGCTCATGAGTACACATTGCATTATATGTAAAAGAAGATTAAGCCGACAGTTTAAGACTCTGTGGCTGCCGGGTTCATTCTGGTGTATTGCAGAAATCCACCAGGTGTTGGCGGTCTGCTGGCGGTTGAAGGAACCGGGAGGTTCGTGCCATGTGTGGGGGTCAGAGAGCCCCGCCCACCACTCAGGTACAGGTGTCCTGAACGAGGCCGCCATCATCTCTGAGAACGTGGGGGTGGTGAAACATGGGGACCCACGTGGTACCACAGACGAAGGTCCTGCCTGCTGGGGTGGGGTTGGTAGCTTGGGTGGTTGTGGTGCTGTGGTGGCCTGAGGCGAGAGAGATGGTTGAGAGGGTGACGCCTGTGGGCTGGCATCCATATCTTCCCTAGCCTGGAGCACGAGCATCATTATTTTTCTTGACAATGTGTCACCTACTTGGTTAGACAACATGTCCAGCTGCTCCTCCAAGTAGGAGACGAAGTGGGAGTACCTCGTCTGCTTGACTGCCAGGGTCGACATCAGGCCGGCCATGTCTCTCCTCAACTCGTCCCGTTTCTGATTCACCTAGAAAAACAAAAATTTGTTGGTTAGATACATGTTGTTATTATATATTAATATATTCACGCAATGGGAAGTCATAATCATTAACAGTTTATCATTATCTTCCACCACAGTTGACGCCTGTTCTACAGCCATTATTATATAAATAATCTCGTTATCAATGATATTAACAATGCTTTCATATTTACCTCCACAGGTGGGCTCGTCTCAGCAACATACAGCATCCAACAAATGAGATGTTATATGAATACACTATTTATGACTAATTCTTTACAATGCTTTCATAATTACCTCCACAGGTGGGCTCGTCTGGGCAATATACAGCATCCAACAAAATAAATTTTATATGAATACTATAGTTATGAATTATGTTAACAATGCTTTCATATTTACCTCCACAGGTGAGCTCGCGTCAGCACTTTTGCGGCGCTTCTTATAGCTGGAGCCAGCAGTCGTAGCTGTCCCGGATGGTGGGGGCATGGCGGAGTCCTCTCCACCAATCTCTGGGTCGTCTACCACCACAACCTCTGGCGCGGAAGTAGGGGCCTGGGCGTCCTGCTGGGACTCTTGGAACTGAAAGAAAGGCTTAAATATAGTATTTCAAAGCAATAATTAAAATATATATACTGTATATATATACAGTATATATCTATATCTCTATATATATATATATATATATGACGCACAATTAATTTATCGGAGATTTCTCTATGATTGATAGCATATGTTAACTTGATAATAAATATTAATACATAAAGACATGTGATGTTTATATAAATCCTTCTTTATATTATGTATACCTACACGTAGAATAAATCACAAATTATTTATTGAAACTTTAGATATGTTACAACCCACAATATTATATAAATGGGAGCATATTATTACAATGTTCTTTTCTTAACAGGAGAACTTATATATTTTCTTGCTGGTTATAACTTGGTCTTATATTTTCCCATTTATTTATTATTGTCACAAATGTTAGGTATGTATATTAGTGTTCTCATCACCCGGGTCTTGACACGGGCAATGTGCCCTTTCAGGAAGGAAAACTTTTCGAGTATCCAATCATCACGGCCCGACCTTGGCCGCCCATCGCTGGTCCCAGGGGTGCCCGCACCACTCTTCTCGTCGGTGAGCTTGGCATACCGCGTCCGCATTCCCGTCACCCATTTGTTCAGCTGGGTTCCTGCGGACACAGAAAGATTAATTGGGCATTGGACACATTGTATAAATGCTTCACATATCGTCGTGAGCAGGTAAAAGATAGGTACATAATCAAATATAGATTCAAGGATGTAAACAGACATTGAATGGAATGTGGGTGATATTGGCAGCACAGCATTTCACATATGCAACTCTTAACATATTTTAACTAATGCAGGATGAATTTAACGTATGAAACACATACAATCGAACCAAGAACACAACAAGAAGGTATTAAAACACACATTATCACTACAATAACATAATGCACGCTTTACTTTGGGGTACTTACCTGTGACACGAGGTACCAGGCTGTAGGCCTTCTCTTCAAACATCCGCACCTTCTTGCGGCTGTCTTTGTACTGCTTGAGACTTTTCTGGTACAGCATGGGGTTGTCCTTCACCCATTCTACCAGCATGTCCTCATTCTCGTCGTCGAACAGGATCCGGGTAAGTTTGTTTTTCTTGATAGCCCCATACACAGGGATATCATCGGCCATGTCCTGTGAGTCACCACCAGACATGGCCTCCGTATCATCGGGGTCCTCTTGGCTGTCGTCCATCACAGCCTCGTCCTCATCGATAAAGGTAGCATCTGCATCGGCTATGTCATGAGAATCAGTACTAGTTGCAGGGACCTGGCTGTCTGGTATGATCTCATCTGAGCTGGGCGATGCACTACGTTGGTTGTGCTTGGGCGGGGGTGGGCGGCGTGGGGTGGCTGCTGTGTCACGTGCTTGGCTGGGCCCAGGCGGCGGCTTGGCGACACGCTTGGCCAGCGTACCCTTCAGCACATGTCGAGGGTTGATGGACTTGGAAGGGACCTTCTTCTTTTCTGGCTTTTCAGGGGCCATGGCGAAGGGCAGCGTGGGTAGATGGGCAGCAGATAGGGAGGTCAGAGAGGCAGGTCAAGGTTGTGGTCGGTCACTGGTGCGGCGGTGGACTGGGACGAGGCAGCGTGGGAGGGGGAATTTTATAGGGTGTGGGAGGCGTCTGTGTGAGCGGCGCTGGTGCCAACTCTTCACGCGGTGTTTGCCAGCACTCGGGCTACACTCCACGACTCGTGAAGCTTCGTGTAGGTACGCGTTGACTCTCGTTGGATCTCTGTTGTACACGTGTTGACTCGCGTTACATCCGTGTAAACTCTTGTAAACTCGTTGATTCGTCCTACATTTTTGAAATAACGGTATTTCAAATGATACTCGTTTTTTCGTGTTACACACGTGTTTTTTTCTCAGTGGTTCGTGTATAGTCTTGTTTACTCGTGTTTTTACTCGTCTTTGAATCATGTAAACTCTTGCATCATGGGGCCACCAAATTTTGGCACTCACATTCGTGCTTTGTACTCTTGTTGGTACGTGTTGCATGTGTGTCACATACGTTTTGTTACGTGTAGACACATGTTGATTCGTCAACGTCGAAATGATGACGAAAAGCGACGAATCACTAAAGAGTGTTACACAGGTTTACACGAGTCAACACGAGTTAACACGAATAACGAAGAGTTATTGAGAGTCAAACACGAGTTAACACGTATGTACACGAGTCTACACGTATTTAGGCAACAATCGTGGGTACTCACCACGGGGCCCAAAAATGTCATTCATGCATGACATTTTTGGACCCCGTGGCGAGTACCCACGAGTGTGTCGAGTAAACAAAGAGTATACACGAGTGTAGCACGAGTCAACACGAGTGTTGAGGAGTATCGACGAGTCATTGCCGAATAGCAAAATTTCATCACTCGTGTTGGACTCGCGCACCGACTCGGCTATGTGTGAACCAGCCTATATTATAGTTTAGAATCTCGTATTTGACTGGGCCTCCCAGAAGGGCCCAAATGACCAGTTTTTGGACTTTAAAAGTCCTCTGTAGCCCAAACTATAAGTCCTAGAGAATTCTACTTGGTGCCATTCGATTTTTCTCGACGAGCAGCTTCTATACATGGTCGTAGATTGCAATTTCGACCAGCCATTCGGCCAGAATAAAAAGAAAAAAAATCCAAAATCCCTGTCTAAAATTTAAGCCCAGGAAAAAAATTGCACTTGGCGGGCGACTTTCGAATTTCGAGTTTTCATGGGTATATATGGATTCGTCTTGTCATTACGATTCCAACGGTCTATGAATTTTTGAATTTTGACAATTTTTTAGGCCCAATAGGCCTATTTTAATGTTTAAAAACTCGATAGACGAGTTATCTATGTACGGATTTTGTTCAAATTTATACATAAAGTACATTTTGACACGCTGAATCGAATGGCGCTACAGAATTGAAATCGGACCATTAGTTTAGAATTTCGTATTTGACTGGGCTGAATGAAACCCAGTGATTTTGGAAAAAAATATATTTGATTCTGGCCGAATGGCTAGTCGAAATTGCAATCTACGACCATGTATAGAAGCTGCTCCTCGAGAAAAATCGAATGGCACCAAGTAGAATTCCCTAGGACTTATAGTTTGGGGTACAGAGGACTTTTAAAGTCCAAAAACTGGTCATTTGGGCCCGTCTGGGAGGCCAAGTCAAATACGAAATCCTAAACTAATGATCCGATTTTAATTCTGTTTGCGCTACTCGATTCAGCTTGCCAAAGTGTCCTATATGCAGCTAATCAAAACTTCCAAATACCTAATCTAAATTAGACCATGTGTTTAGAACATCCTAAGCCTGAAGGTAATGCGGAAGTTGATTAAATAACTATCTAAAAATTTGAACATGACTCGTGAATCAAAGGCAAGAATAATCTAATAAAGATAGAGCTCTTAAAGGAGCTCCCAATTGATCCCTAGTCTTTACCTAGTCGTCACCCCTGAAGATGGCTCTGCCATCGGTGGTACATCGTCTCCACACTTACAAATTTCACTGGGAGCTGACAGATGGCGTGGCGGCAGATACAAACACGGCACCAAAACAACACGGTCACAGCTGTGTTGTTTGTGGAAAATTCAAGCAAAAGCAAAAGCATTTCATATGTCACTTCTTTCACAAAGGTAAGGTGAAGTGCTTAGTCATAAGTAGGGTGTATCTACGAGTATACGGTATATAGTATACTCACATACGAGTAGGCCTATATACAGTATAATCATGGCTGACTGAATCAAGATTCCAGAAACATTATCTTGGTAAATAGCTGACTCATAAATGCTGGCATTTGTGTCATTACAGATGTTTGTTATGGCTCAAGAACCTTGACATCAATCTGAAGACGAAAACACCTGATCAGCTGTACAGTCCCGTGTTGTGTGAAACGGCCACTTTTAAGATGACTAGTATAGCGGGGTTGGTCGTCTGACGTCTGATGCTCCACAATTTACATATGTTTTAAGTAATATAAATAAATAGCTTAATCTAATCACGTTGTATTATATGCCATTCATATGATCGGTTATCTTTAATGTAAGACATACCCTCAATTTTGTGTTCTTAGTTTTTGTGGAGTGTGAGTTTGGAATTACTTGCTTATATAATGTTATTCATGAATACACAGAAAAGCAATACACGGTAGTGGAGAAATTCCCCTAGCATTGTATTGTGCTGCAGTGGTCGATCTGAATAGTAAACACGTAACATCGAGAGAAAATATATTTATAAACACTTACAACATGAGGCAAAAGATGTGTTCCACACTTTTGGTAATGTTGTTGCTGAAGGTATGTGTATTTATTAGTGTATGACGTGTATGGGTAGAGCTGCAAAAACATAAATTACTCGAGAGACAGTCACTGGGATGATTGCTGTGGTTGTCTCGCATATTCCTTCGTGAGAGTCTGAGAGATAATTGTGTACCGGTATGTCTTTATTTACTCCTCACCAATTAAGCAGTGCAAGAAATATGAGGACCTGTATGATTCACAGTGTGTGTGTGTTTGATTATTTACTTTTCAGTAAACGTACGAACACTATGGGGAACTTATATGGACGAAATCCATACAGATACTGATACAAATTTAAATGTAAGGAACAAAACCAATACAAGATATAGACGTTGAGTAACCTACACATATAGCAAATGCATTATATTAGATAAAGTATTCTATACAGAAAACGGTGAAGTTGCTGCACATATACTAGATTGTATACATGGAATGTAGCACAATATATTTAGTTGTAGTAGCATATGGACTATAAGGAAGGACAATAATGATAATGACAGAATGAGGATCACAATTAAAACATCATGAGTGACAACAGTAGCCTACTATTTAGACATGGCCTATAAGAGCTATTATGGAATGTGAACAATTATGAGATATTGAGTACTGCAAGCGGTAGCCTATCTATATTAGAAACTATATAGTTATAGCTTAAATATAACCGTTTTCTAAAGAACGGTACATTCCCTATTGAGGGGTATGAACTGTATAGTTACTGTTCGAAATTAACCGTTCTCTATTGATGGGTGCTTGACGTTAGATGGGGTAAGTATCAGGGGCCTACAACCAAAAGCAGGGACAGAGATTGTGTATAGGAGATAGGAGTCTTCCTATGTATTCTATTAATAAAAAGGTGCCTCTAAACGTTGCCAGTTACCCTTTTTCTTTTTCTTTTTCTCAGCGCCATCTATTGCAGGGTTCCAGAACTACTCAATGTGAATAAATCTACGGATGTAGGCCTACCCTCCATTCTGGTTTTGTTTTTAATTATATGTACCGGTACACTACTTCTCTCTCTCTCTCTCTCTCTCCATCTCTATGTATATATATATATATATATATATATATATATATATATATATATATATATATATATACAGTATATATATATATACAGTATACTGTATATACGATCTATCTATATATATATATATATATATATATATATATATATATATATATATATATATAGGCCTATATATATATTATATATGTTTGACCAAAGTTTGAGTGTGGCTGTGTACAGTGTACTTCCAAATTAGTAACTTATATTACAATGTAAATACTTGTCTTCAATTGAGATTAGTTTTTCATATAGGCTACATTCATTGTTAATAAATTTACAGTCATATCAAATAATCATCAACAGCCTTCATGATCCATTGCAAACCATATCCTTATTCTCAAGGTCAACCACAGCCTCCTTACATCATCACGGAGGCTTGGTTCAGCTTGGTAAGCTATGTAATTAACCCCTTCTATACCGACGACGTCTTTTGATTTTATTCTGGCTCCTACTAATCGATTGTATTAACTTTAGGAAGGATCTTTAGCAATTATAAGGCTTCGAACTATCTCAATCAACCCTTTTAACTACCACAGATCCTTTCCAAGCTGTATAAAATCGTCTACATAGGCTATTGCTAGAATAAAATATACCATACGACGACGGTACAGAAGGGGTTAATGGAGTATTGTTCACATTTCAGTGTAGGCAATACTTTGGAGTGCTTTTGCATATCAGTGTACTCTTAAATCATTGTATTCATAATGACTATGGCTGATATGGTGATAGCAAACAAGTTACATGAGTTTCTATAGACTCTACATGAGACACGTGTACACCATTGCAGCAAGGGAGAGGAACTGTCAATAAACAGACGACATAAGTATTTTCCCGCGATAGGGAGGAGCTATGCGCTACCGCCATCTATTGCAGGGTTCCAGCCAAATCTGTAAATAATGGCCAACTACTATTAACACGGCTGATATTCCAAGACACCCCTCTTAGGTATTCTTACTCTATGAGCAGAGAGTCACCTCTCCTTCTATACTCTCCTTGATAAAAGGGGAGGGGCAGGTTGAATATGACGTCAGTATTCAGTGTTGACAGTCGACTGGAAGGGGCAGGACGTTGCGGCGTTGGTTCATCGTATTTCACCGTATATAAGGTGTGTATGGGGAACTTTTCGTGTAAATATGGGTGTGTTTTGAAATTCTATGATAGCTAAGGTGGTCAGTCATGTAATTTATTAGAGTAATATAAGAATATTGTGAACTTGTGACTGTTTGAGCCGGTTCTTGTATGTTGTGTCGTTTGCATGTATTCTAACAACCAGTAATTACGGGAATATTGTTGACCTTTAGGACATTTAGGTAATAACAGAAACTATTTGGTGTGTGTTCATTGCGTTGGTGAGGTGTGTGAATATAGAGGGGGTCATTACCTAATTAACGGTACAAACTAGCAAACGAGGTGACATCACTGTTGGCTACCCTTACCCCCTCCGTCCCCCCCTCTCGCCAATTCCCAGTCCTGCTCGTTTCTCCCCCCCCCCCCCTCAATCCTCTCCTTTCCTCCTCTTTATCTCTCCTCTCTTCTCCTCTTCCTTATTACCTACTTCTCTTCTGACCCCCCCCTCCCCCATCTCCTCTTCCTGACTTCCTGCCTCCTCCTCTCCTCCTTTACCCCCCCCCCCCCCCCCCCACCCCCCATCATATGCTTGCGCCTCCCCCACATGACCACTCGTTCTCAATTTTGTTTGTTTTTGTATCGTAATACCGTACTAATTATGTTTGTGTTAGCTTAGGCCTTAGAGGATGATTTCGATGCTTCCCAATAAAGTGTTCTTGATTACCCCCACCCTCCCAAGTCAGTCTCTCTCTCTCTCTCTCTCTCTCTCTCTCTCTCTCTCTCTCTCTCTCTCTCTCTCTCTCTCTCTCTCTCTCTCTCTCTCTCTCCTTTATTAATATCAGTATATCTTTAAATGGTTAGATTATTATGGACACTTGAATTATTCTTTTTATTCCCATTAATATTTACAGTGTAGTCTTGCCCAACGATACATGTTGATAAATTATTAAGTGTTTACGTTATTAGAAACCCGACTATATTACTAATTATTTAATTGCTTCCTTCCAGAATGTTTGGGTTTTAGTGCTTACCTATAACTGCCACTGCTACCACAACTACTGCCACCACTACCACGGCTACCACAACTACCAATATTACTACCACAACCACCATCACGACTGCCGCTACCACAACTGCCACTAGTACTACCCCCCTAACGGCTACAACCACCACGACTGCTACTACCAAACTACCACGCCTACCACCACGACTACCACTATTAACATCACCAGTCAAGTATTTCCACCACTGCTACCACCACCACCACCACAACTATTATTTCCACGTCTACCACCACCATCAATGCTATCGATGTGACCACTGCAATTAAAGGAAAACAAGCAACAACATAAATACTGACCTTCAAGAGGCTGTTTGTAGATTGTCTAACCAACCACTGGGACAGAGATAAACAAAAATATACAGTATATGACTATGATACTGTCAATATTAGTATTATACCACTACCACCACCAATACAACTACTACAACCTCGACTAACACCACATATACTACCACCACAACCCTAGCTACCACTGCCACCACCACTACCACAACACCCACCATCACTTCAACAGATAATAAAGGGAATAAAATAATATATATCCATTGATCGTAACGAGTCTCCATCTCTACCACAACTACCACCATCACTCCTACCACAACTACCACCACGGTTCCTACTTCAACTACCTTCACTAATACCACAGCTACCACCAGTACCACAGCTACCACCAGTACCACAGCTACCACCACCACATCTACCACCACCACAACCACCACCACTACTACCACCACATCTACCACCACCACTACTACCACCACCACAACCACCACTACAACCAACACTACTACCACGGCATCTACCACATCAACCAGCACCACAACCACTACTACTGTACCTCTAACCTAAGGTGAGTCCCTGATCACTTGATTATTGGTTCAAATACTTCCAAGTACAGTTGCCCCCATAAATTACGATTCTCTCCGTGATCTTATATACTTAGAAATATAATGCGCATTATTAAATTACGAGTGTATTTCTATATGCAGTAGTTAACTTGGTAATTATAGGGAATAGGCTCGCACCTTTATTTTTCATGTTTTTTCCTCCAGATTTTGAGAAATTAGTGTTCTCATGGTCTTATTTATAATTCTAATGTGGGATACACGATGGGTTGAGGGGAGGCTTTGCCCCCCTCAACCCCCCATGAATGATTGTAATCGTCATCTATGTTGCCAGCAGGGGGTAAATATCGATTATACTGCATAAAGGCATTTGTAAACAGTGAGGATGTCCGAAAGAGCTCTGAGTTTGATTAGAATGGGCGTTTTTTCTATTATTATCGGGTTTTATAAATGTGATCACAATTATTCTCCCACAGTGGATTATACATGAGTACAGTATAAGGATTCCATAGACCTACATTGTCCCTAATAATGCGAGCCTATTCCCTGTAATTATCGTGAACTTATCTGGCTAGTCAAGTGATAATTAAAATAAACCATAATCGCAATTCATTTATACCATTTTACTTTCATACATAAGATCACGACTAGGAACAGAACTTATGTGGCCAACTGTACGGTATTATAATTATGTAGGTGTTGATCTGAAACGGAGTGTATACGTATAATTATATGATTAGCAAATTGTGTAAAAACAACATATAATTTCAGCCGTATTAAAGGCCCATTAATTTGGTGATTTTAAGACGTTTTCCCCATTAATTTGGCGATTTTAGTTTGGCTCCATTAATTTGGCGATCTTAAGACCTTTCGTGCCCTTTAGGTGTCGATTTTTCCTGGTGAGCGAAAGCGAGTCGGAAAATTAGTAGGAATAGGGGCCTTTCGGGCAGGACATATTTTTCTACCGAAAAATGTACACATTTATCTCGACAAGGGGCTTTCTGAGTATTTCTTTAAGGGAGCACTCTAAAAACCTAACCCCTTCAGTAATCAGTATTAGAAGACGCATTTCTTAATGTTGCACTGTCTATCACTATATGATTGAATTAAGATTAGGAAGGAACTGTGGAAGACAGGGTTTTCCAAATCTGCATATAATCCTCTAATGATAGCCTGATTAACCCCTTCAGTACCGGCGAGTTTTTTTATTTTATTTTAGCTACTATTAGACGATTTTATTCAGTTTAAAATGATCCTCCAGTAACTAATAGGCTTCGAACTATCTCACTTAACCCTTTTTACAACTTCAGATCCTTCTTAAACTGTACACAATCGTCTAAATATTGCAAGAATACATTTTAAAATACGTCGCCGGTACAGAAGGGGTTAAAGTAACAAAGGGAACCCTAATACTGGCACTGAAAGTTACGAAATCATGCTTTAGAATGCGTGGATAGTCGGTGCTTAACACTATTTGGTACAACGTCTTGGGGTTATTATGGTATTTTGTTTCATTATTATAGAGGTTTTAATTGTTTTGTCCGAGCAATGTGTTTTTAGTTTACCTGCAAGACTTGCAAAAACGCCTCTCCAAACCCCCTTCAAACTAAAAAAAACGTCCCCCAGACCCCCTTCAAACTAAATGTGTACATTTTTCGGTAGAAAAATTTCCCGGCCAAAGGCCGGTTTCTCCCAGGAAAAATCGACACCTTATTGGGTTGAAGCATCATATAATCGCCAAAATAATGCAATGAAACGTCTTAATATCTCCAAGCTAATGGAGTAAAACAGGGAGGCTCCAAATTGGCCCACCCTGCACCTAATAGGGTTAAGGGGGAGTTAGTCGCCTTTTTCTGGACCCCCTTCTCCCTCATGTTTAGTGTATCAGTTTTGAGATTTTAAGACGTTCGTTCCGTTAGTTTGGCGATTTTGAGACCTTTCACCTCATTAATGTGGATAGTCAGTGTTTAACCCCTTTTGTAACGGCGACGTCTCATTATTTCTATTCTGGCTATATTTAGACGATTTTGTGGAGCTTAAGAAGGATCTGTGGTAGTAAAAAGGGTTACGTGAGATAGTTTGAAGCCTTGGTTTTTGAGCTATGTATACTGTACGTTTAATTTATTTACTTTTTACTTTTCTCGCTATACAGTACCTCCATCAAGCTTAAAATAGCACCCCCTAGACCCCCTTTCAAGATAAATTTATATATTTTTCGGTAGAAAAATTTCCCGGCCGAAGGCCGGTTTACTTCTAAAATTACAGGCTCGCTCTTGCTCGTCAGGATAAAATCGACACCTAAATGGTACGAAAGGTCTTAATATTGACAAAGAAATGGGGTGAAAGGTCTTAAAATCGACATACTAATAGAACGAACGTCTTAAAATCTCAAAACTAATATGCTAATCATGAGGGAGAAGGAGGTCCAGAAAAGGCGAGTGCTACCCCTTAACCCTTACAAGATACGATGCCACATTTCGTGTTTGTGTTCTGGCTGTTATTAGGCGATTTTACTCAGATTAGGAAGGGTGTTCGGAAGTCAGAGGGTTAATGGAGATAGTATTTACCCTTTTAATTACCTACAGATCCTTCCTAAGCTGTATACAATCGTCTAATGATCGCCAGAAGAAACCGCCAAAATGCATCATATTCTTCATAGGGTTAAGTTTGTTATATCTTAATATCCATTACTTAGTTACATATTGGTGGGGGAATGTCGCTCTTAATTCAATCATATCTTTCGTAAAACTCAAAATGTAGACAAAGCTGAGCAAATAATTTTCTCAACACAATTGGACTACCTATTGTCAAAAGTTTTAACCCTGTAACTGGAAAAATGCAAAAGTTACTGGACTTTGAAATTTGTGCCGGAAAATTTTGATTTGTGGCTCAGGGGAGGCGAATACGGAGAATGTGGAGTCCAGCCACGATTTGTTTTGTTCTTGCTAAAATGGGTAACATGATGCAGTAAATCGAATGGAATAGGTTAGAAAGGTGTAGCGTTAATTTTGGGCGTAGTAAATTCGGGCGTTTTGGGAAGTTATTGGCTGGACTTGGGCCAGGCAACCGGACTGGGCCAGAGCGCGTGGATCACCAAGTCCTTCAATATCTACTTTACTCGGTTATTATTCTATTGAAATTAATTTGTAAGTGTTTATATGGAACGGAATATATAATTGAGTTCATATTAGTGTGAATAAACCACTAATTTCAACCACATTTACTTATAATTCATGTTTTATGAATAAAGCGGCACTAATATATTCATAACTTTCTTAAAATACAAAAAAATAAAAATCTGAAACAATCCATTTCTAGAAATAAATCGAACTACCTATTGTCAAAGTCTCAACCTTGTAACTCGAAAATTACAAAAGTTACTGGACTTTCAAATTTGTGACTGAAAATTTCGATTTCTGGCTCAGGGGAGGCGAATTTCGAGAAACTGACACAAGTCCAACAAAGAAAAAAGTATATAAAGAAAGTATAAAATGATGCGGTAAATCCATTGGTGTAGGTTAGAAAGGTGTACCGTTATTTTGGGTGTGGTGATTTAGGGCGTTTTCGGGCGTTTTCGGGCGTTTTCGGGCGACTCAGGCAGCCAGCCAGTCCCAGGACCAACGCGCGAGCTACCGTTTTCTATACAACCCAGTTCTGTAGAGATTTTTAAAGGCAACTCGGTTAATGTACTGTCAATATATCCCGCACTTTACTGTATATATATTTTATAGTTTAACATTTTGATGTTTACTCAATACTTTTATTATCTTTACTAAAATAGTAGAGTATTTTAGATTGATTATATAATTAGTGTTTATATTCCATACTTAGTAAATATTTCTTAATCAAATGTTCTAATCGATAATTAATGAATATGTTCTTCTCTTTTCAGGATTTGAGTTCGTGTTTGTGTCACACCACCGAACTATATAATTATGGACTCTGCCAACACGCCACAAGCTACCAACACCAAAACCGAACTACGGACTGCCACACACCACAACCTACCAACTGTCTGGGGTAAGTTACTGCCCAACTCACTATACTATTAGCTCCTTGAGGATTATGACGCATTTTGACAGTTTATTCTGGCTATCATTAAGCTATTTTATACAGCTTAGGAAGGATCTGTAGGCACCAGAAGTGTAAATACTATCTCAATTAGCCCTCTTACTTTCATATACCCTTCTAATCTTTACAAAATCGTCTATTAATAGCCAGAATATACTGTTGAAGTTCGTCATAATCTTGAAAGGGTTAATATATGATAATATATTTAAATTGTCCTGTTGGTATACTGTTCATAATAATAAGTAATCAGAAAGTATATACAGTAGCTGCTCATTCTTTCCTTATAATTGTTTGATAATTAACATCGTATTTCCTTGCTTAACTCTTGTAACTAAAATACTCAAATTGGAAACATTAAAAATCAGTATTTGCCTACTTGTTGTGAACAGTATAAGCAGAATAATATAGTTATGTATTTATCTAAAGATCCTAAATTAATTTGTTTTATTTCTTGTTTCCAGGATTGGAGTTGCTGCCTGTGGACTCTGCCGCCCGTGGACTCTGCCGGTTGCTGCCTGTGGACTCTGCCGCCCGTGGACTCTGCCGGTTGCTACCTGTGGACTCTGCCGGTTGCTGCGAGAAACTGCCCACGCCACTACCATACAAGGGGAGTGATATTCCTGTTTTGTTTGTAGTAGTAGTATGTAGTCGTAGTATGTAGTCGTAGTATGTAGTCGTAGTATGTAGTCGTAGTGTGTAGTCGTAGTGTGTAGTCGTAGTCTGTAGTCGTAGTCTGTAGTCGTAGTCTGTAGTCGTAGTATGTAGTCGTAGTCTGTAGTCGTAGTCTGTAGTCGTAGTCTGTAGTCGTAGTCTGTAGTCGTAGTGTGTAGTCGTAGTGTGTAGTCGTAGTCTGTAGTCGTAGTTGCATGGTATGAATGGTGTGTGTTAGGTTAGGCTAATTTATTATTCCCTTTCAGACGAGATAGGTCATATTACATTTACTCTAATCTTTGCTATTTTTCTCATTACTTCACAGTTTTGTTGCTTTGATGATGTCCCCCCCTCTTCCCCGAGTTGGTTCCCTCCTTCAGCTTCAATATTTTGCTTTGCTTTAATTTCAATAATGATTGTATTTGCCTTAAATGTAACTTATGATATATTCTATCACTTGAATTCATAACTCTGTATTTGCTATTAACTTCACTTGATATAATATTGTTATATATCGTCTTTGTCACGCGAACTTTGCTTAATAAAAAAAAAAAAAACGAACTTCTATCTTTTATTGATCACTATATTATAAGCTATGACTTTTATAACTGATAAAACCTTAGAAAAATAGTTCTCAATTATAAATAAAGTTCCAATATATGGACTCAGAAAACAAAATTAAAAGAGAACTTAGAAAATAAAACAATTAACTTAGAAAAACTCTAGTTCTCAATTATAAATAAAATTCCAATATAAGGACTTGGACACAAAAATAAATAAAATATGAAACTACACATAAGAGAACTGAGAAAATATACTGAATATGAAAAGAGAACTTAGAAAAAAATAGTTCTCAATTAAAAATTAAGTTCCAATATATGGACTTAGAAAATATACTGAATATGAAAAGAACTTAGAAAAATAAAACTATTAACTTAGAAAAACTTTACTTGAATAACTTAAAGTAATAGTAATATGAAGAGAACCAAGATAATTAACTTTAAAAAAAAACTATACTTGAAGACGGACTATATAAACTTGTAATAACAAACAAATTAAAATGGATATTAAAAAGAATATATCGACTTAGTATTTTATTGATCAGTCAGACATACATTTGTATAGTATCTTACAAAACACTGTACATACAGTATATAAACTTTAAATAACAGGAGAAACAAAAATATAATGGATATTAAAAATAATATATAGACTTAGTATTTTATTGATCAGTCAGACATACATTTGTATAATATCTTACAAAAATCATATACTTTTAATACTTCCGTTATTTTTGTATTACCCATACTGGTTTTATATTATCTTATACCTAATGAACAAAGTTTTGCTTTTATATTACGTACCTAAAGTACTTTATACCGAACTCGGTTTTGTGACCATAGTATAACTTTTGGCTCCACATTATTTGCCCAATATTTATATGTACAGTAATTTTCTTTAAGTACATCTTTATAATTATTAATTTTCCAATAACCATTGGGCTTTCGGTAATTTTTCATATAGATTTATTTTGGATTTTAAGCTTATATCGAGTTTCATTGGCAATGCAGTTGGCATTTTTTTAAATTATTGATTTCAGTTTAACTTTTGTTTAATAGCCAAGCTGTTAAGTAATACTTTTATAATATTTTCAATGTTCTTAAGTGTGCTGTCCTTATACAATTCTTCTCAGGTTCAATCTAGTTCATCAGCCAAGTTAACAAAATCTACACCTGGACTATCTCCCTCTCCCTCCAGGCAGTACGGAGGTAAGCCTGTGTTAACTATCTAGTTTATAGCTCAACTAATCTGTTTTGTTTATGAAGTAGTGTTTAATACTTTCGAAACTAGTGTGCAGCTTTTGGAGAGAGGTTCGTTTTCAGAATTAGTTTCCCTGTTGTGTATGAGAATGTGTAGTACTAAGTAGGGATGTTGGTAAAATGAGAAGTCAATTAGCATAGTGTATTGGAAGTGTGATGGAGTTTGTGGATGTTGGCAGAGTAAGTGATCAAAGTAGGGGAAGGATATATTCATTACGGGACTGATTAAGTGTGTATGATTAGGTGTTAAGGGGAGGTTTTTAGTGGGTTTCTCAGACTTCCATCAAGCTTGAAATTACACCCCTTCGACTCCCTTTCAAGATAAATTTGTACATTTTTCGGAAGAAATATGTCCCGGCTAAAATCCGGTTCCTCTTAAATTACAGGCTCGCTATCGCTCGCCAGGATAAAATAGACACCTAAATGGCACGAAAGGTCTTAAAATTGACAGAAATGGGTTGAAAGTCCTTAAAATCGTCAAAATAATGGGGCAAACTTCTTAAAATTAGAAAAACAATGGGGCTAAGCATGAGGGAGAAAGGGTTCAAGAAAAAAATCCCTCAAGTGGATATCTCCCCTTAACAGTGTACGGTCAAATTAGGGGAAGGTAGTGATATGCCGATTAAATGTGTGTACGACTGTTGGCAAAGTAATGTGGATTGTTGGCAAGGATAAGAGTATAATCATTGAACCTAAATGTTGGCAGTGTGATTTAGTGTGTTGGCAGTATTCAGTGGTCTTTATAATTACGTGATGTTGGCCAAGTGGTGTATAGGTGTTGGTTAATTTAATAATTGAAGGTATAATGTAACTGGAGCCATGTACAATAAAGAAGCACGTGTGTTGGCAGTGACATTTGTTGAATAGGTAGGGTTATTGAAGTGTTGGCAGTGGCAGTGAAGTTAGGTCTGTTGGCAGTGAAATTTGGTGTTGGTAGTGTACTTTGTGTGATGACAGTGGCATTTGGTGTGTTC
Source organism: Paralithodes platypus (assembly GCA_032716605.1). Lineage (NCBI taxonomy): Eukaryota > Metazoa > Arthropoda > Malacostraca > Decapoda > Lithodidae > Paralithodes > Paralithodes platypus. The sequence goes on along the minus strand of CM064497.1, from coordinate 22,166,911 downwards.
TAATATTTGTTGTGTTCGGTGTTCTCAATATGACATGGGAGTATCAAAGTATTGCCTATGCCAAAGTTAATTATCGAAATGCTAAAGTTATCGTGTGACTGGAGCTATGTGCAAGTTAGGATTCAATCTCACTTATCCCCATCTAATAGTTTTTACTGGCTGTATCCCATATTACTGTTAATGCTATTTTAGGTTATGTACTGTATATATTTAAGTTTTATTAGGATTATGTGTTATGTAATTTGAAACTATTGTATATATGTAATTACTGGGGTCACTAAGCTATGTATTCCAGAACTACCTCTACTGATCTATTCTTCCCATGTAACAGGTGTATATCTACCAATGTAACTATCATGATCTATCCCATGTAACCTATTGCTATTTGCCTGCATATCCCAAACCCATATAGCTCTTCCTACCTACCTCTCCATGGATCTAGATATATTAGGTATTGAAAGACATCCCTCCTCACCCAGACATTTTATTTGGTAGTTCGTTTCGTGAACTTACCGTTTCTATTATCTGGCAATGTATTCCAATATTTCAAATTTGTATTGATAATAATGTGTAAAGTTTTCTTTAAATTTGTCGAGGGTATTGGCGTGTAGTAATTATTATAACTAATTTTTCTATTCATTCCAAAATTAAGACTAATATTTCTGCGATATTACATTACAATAATTCGTTCAATTTTGTGCACTCAAAGTTAATATGAATAACTATCAGAAATATAGAAGATTGATCTACAATATTGGATTACATCAACAGGTTGGAATCAATAGTCAAGACTCAAATATTTCTTCTTTATTTTTGTTTAAACAAATAGGTAGTGTTGTCCATTAGTCCAGGGTCCTTAGTCTGGTCACAGCAACACGTCATATCTGTAAAAAGATGAAAATATTGAGGCACCAGAAATACAAGAGTTTCACGGAGGGGGTCGGGGTCCTGAGGGGGATAAAGGGGGGGATCCTGAGGGGGGTCCTGAGGGGGGGTCGAGGTGGGGGTCCTGGGGGGGGTGGGGGGGCTCCTGAGGGGGTAGAAAGGGGGTCCTGAGGGGGTAGAGGGGGGGGAACTCAGGGGGTAGAGGGGGGGGGGGGGGGTCTTGAGGGGGACCTAGGGGTTGGGTGGGGGGGTACCAGGGGTAGGATGGGGGTCATTGGGAGACTCGGGAGGGTGGGGAGAGGAGGGGGGGGGAGAGACTCGGGAGGGTGGGGGGGGTTCTATTTTGTTCTTATATATTCATATTTTTCGTTCAGTCTCCTACATAACCATCCCACACCCGCTACGAGTTTTTCCTTCCCTTCCCTGGTAGTTCATCCTATCCCCATCCCAGGTAGACCTTCCCTTTCAGCCCTAGTCTGTTCTATTATGTTCTATTGTGCACACTAGTTCTATTCTGTATTCTGGCTAAACCTATTCTGTCCTCCCTCCTTCCCAGGTACATCAATACCCTCCCTGCAACACGCCCCCAAACACACATAAGAAAAGTCAGGAATATATTTTTAATGTATATTTTATTTGCAGGAAGAAGTCAAGAAGTCGTCGGTGTCAAGTATGGGATATGAGCAGACAGTATCAAGGACAAACGGTAGGAGTAAAGCAGATGCAGTAGACAGCAGAAAAGGCTAGGCACAGCAGAACGGGTGACAACAGACAGCAGAACTGGTGACAGCAGACCCAGTACATCGACAACAGACAAGGAATTAATAATGAGGTAGGAGCGAGCTTGCTTTGGTTGGTCAAACAAATTGATCTGTTTTGACTAAGATTTGTTTGGTATATTATGTCTTTATGAAGATGTTAATGTGATGAATATATATATGGAAGATATATTGAGTGAGCTGGAGTATTCAGTATGAAGTTTTAGGTATTCCATTTGAGTTGATGGTCGTGAAGTGTGAGCATAAATTGGCGGATGGTGATAAGTCTAGTTATTGAATATGACTGTATTCAGGTTGAAAGGTGGGATTCAAACGAGATATGGACAGACGAGAGCAAGGACACTATTGGACACACATCAACGACTGCCACAGCATCAATGGACCCTTCAACAGTGGTGATTGATTAAGACCTCAACAGGGTAGAGAGATAAAGCATCATGAGGAGTCGAGAGAGGCACCATTGCAGCGAACAGCGACGATTCGGTGAGCAATACTATATTGTTGTATGGGAAAAACAGGTCAGTCAGTCAGTCTACCTAACTTCATTAATAAGTCAAGGGGAACAAGAGGCCCCTATAGAAAAGGAAATAAATTAGATTGAGATAGACAACTGTGTCTTCAACAAAGTAGGCCACACTTCATTCACTCTTTGATATATTCCAAATCACCTGCATCAACTTAATTACAAAATTTACTTTACATTTACAGTATAGATCTGTATTATTGGAAATATGAAAGCTATTACATATATTAACAGCTAATTAAATTGAAATTTTATTCTTTAACCAATGAAATTATTTATAACTAGTTAAATTAGATCGTAAATTCAAATTTTTATCAAGAAATTACTGATATTATTCAAGAGTTGGGCAAACACTGGAGAATAATGGTTAGGGTTAAAATGTACTCTTCTAACAGGATTATGCAACACTTTCTCGTAGCAAGAAAGCTATTACTGAAACAAATGATCACGCTACAAACAATGCCAGCTGTAGAACAAATTGACCAAAGACTTTAATATCGGTTATCAATATTTACCTAAACAAATGGACCTTGTAAGTAAAGCATTAGGACTGCTATTATTCTAAAGACAGGAGTCATAGGTCTAAAGTTATATTCGTTGTACGAATAGGCTTGAATACCTTTAAAGTAGTCATAAGGAAATAATCCGATTTACAGTACAGCAATTTACGCTTTTGAATATTTATCACTAGGCATGTAGGCTTGACGTTAAGTAATTCTATAACTAATACAAATAAATTAGAAGTACTTAGCCATGGAGGGACTGATAATTGAAGATGTATTGTTTGGATCATGGGGATAACTGCTTAAAACGAGGCATAAGTGCTCATAAAAAAACTATCTAAAAGCTTACAGAGTCCACCTAGGATTAACATTAACAAATCAAACTTTGGATGGACCTTGGTAACAATTTTGTAATCAATGCCCTGTTGGTAGTCGTCAGTGAAAATTGGGACAGTATCTGACATTATGAGCAGCCTGGTTTACATATTACAGTAGAGGCCTATATTATGGTTCTTTAGTATTTTAAATTGATTTCATAGTTATATGTTTATCTGGGGTTACTTTGGACACAAGGTTAAACCGATTTCGAATTTACTCAAAGCTGGTCTATGATAATCTTCATCTACAGTGGCATAACTATCTCAGCAGGGTAAACCAACATTTAGTGTGTTATATTGGTCACATTGATACAAGTGAATGCAGTTATATAGTAGATTCAAATAATTATATTTTTCTTAGTCTCCAGTGTTTTCCGTAACTTATATAAAACTTACTGTATTTACTTAAAGACTAAAGTGACTACATATAAACAAGGGTACAGTCAATATAAATAGCTCGCCGACACTTATATGACTTTAAACAAATCTTGCTAGGCACAGGTTATTGGAAGCAATTGAGAACTGTCAAAGACAAATTTATCTAACTTACAATTACACTGTATTTGAGCAGGATTTTGGGCGAACTATTTTGGTTTCGACTAACTAGCAGCATTTTTTATATATCCAACTAGGTCTAAAGGAATATTCGTACATTTGACAACACTGATATTATAATAAAACTTTATGAATTTATAGAACTTATGCCGAGGAATAATATTTTTGTCTTGAGAATATACTTTTTAGAAGCATATTGATATTGCTAAATCCATTTTTTTTTTAGGATAGAAAGGTACAGAGTTGGAATCCCGTGAGGACCATATGCTTTCATTAGTGTATTCAAGTGCATTAGGGTTTGTAGTTGATTAATGTTAAAACTGAGTGTTAACTTTATTTATATCTAATAATCAAGGGTAGGTCGATCTACAGTATATACAACTACTGTATTATATTTAGTTTATAGTCTAGTCAATCAAACCTATTTTGATATACTCAAGACCCCTCCTGGGAAACTCCCACTACAAGATGGCCAAGGCAAATATTCCTCAAGGTTACTTAAACAGACAACTTCTCAGGATCTTTGAAGAGCTACGTAATGTGAACACTAATCAGATGTGGAAAACTGGAATTCAGTAATAGTCTTAAGAATCCGTAATTATCAATATAATTTTACCCAATTCCATAACCCATTTAAGCAGAGGACCTAAATGTTTGTTTTTATCATAGCTACCTCCAGACGATTTTAGTTAACTTTAAAAAGAACCTGTCAAGAGTTTGAGGGTTAATTTGGATAATCTTAAGCACTTGATTCCCCGAGTATAGTAAATACCTGTCAGTAATTTTGTTTTTAGTTATACTGTCACTATGATTATTTACTTTGTTATGGGTACCCATAGACAATTTTACTCAGTTTAGGAAGGATCAGTTTGATTCTAAGGGTATATGTAATGTGTACCCCATTGATTCCTTGTGGTCCTTAACCGATCGATATCTTCTCGTGAAAGCCAGAATATCTATTAGATGTACCTAATCATCAATCTTAATGCTTTCAATGAAATTACGCCAAATTAAGTTATATGTTTGCTACCTCGATTTTCTACAACCCAGGAAAGACCTGTCAGAGTAAGATGATTAATTTCATATTTGCTAGCCCTTTCATTCTCAGTAGTTCTTCCAAAGCTAATTAAGAAATTATCTGGTAGCATTGATCAAGAAATAGTCGCACGATTATAAGTCAAATATTCTTAATTCAATTAACCTGTAATCCCCAATTTACCTTAAACACTTTTTCCTCTTTGTTTTTGTCACTACAATTAGTTAAAATTACTTGTGATAAATACTAGGAATTTCTAGTGTCATAAGCACCAGTTCTCCACATCAGCGGATTCAGTAGCGCTCACATTACTTATATGTATATATATATATTAAAGTTTGGTTCCTTAATTCACGATACATTCTTCAGTACCTTTAGCTCGAAATCAATGCCTCTACTTAAATTGCCATCCTAAAATGAATACTGACAACAAAATATTGTACGAATTTCGAAGAAAATGTATTGCAATTATATTTAAAACTATGTTCAATAAATATACACATTACTAAATCACAAGCATCTCTGCCTACCTATAGTGAACCGAGTTTAGTTAATTAAGCCTGTTTTCACCATTTACCCATTTCCTAAACATTTCAGTTTGGAAAGTATCTGTTGCATACTATATAAACAGTGTTGCCATTTGTACGAAATCACTTTAAATTGGTTAGATAAAGCTGCAGCCTATATCTTGTCCACCACTTATGATAGTCTATGAAATAATTTGAAGTTTCTTAGGCATTACTAAACTAGTCTATTTCAGCCAATTTGTCATTAAAGTGTTTTGGCCAATGTAGGTTAAGTATATTATTATTATAGTCTTATAATAGTTTAACCAAAGAGTTTTGACAAATTAAAGTTATACAAATTAGCTCCGATATTACATTATAAGAACTGCATTGAAAGTTACCAAATCCCATTTTGAGAATTGTGATAGTGAACATTTCTAACTTAAATTTTAGGATTATCGGATATCGTCGACCAGTTACAATGATAATAATTTAAACTGTAGCCAGCAAAATTAATCCTACTTTGGGGGATAAGGCACAAGTTTAAATATTTAGGATTTATAAAGGCTACGTCCACGAAGACAAAAGTCAGCCGCCTGTGTGTACTCCAGGACAATTATTATTCAGGCCAAAAGGGCACCAATCATTAATTCAGTATCCATAGCTAGCCTATTGGTCAAATTTAAGATCCGAATCATTAAAACTGACTTTATAGAACAAACTTCAAAATATTACATTGCATAGACTTTCATAATAAGATTGTATTAAAACATTTTAGGGACACACCTGATATGATGGCTGTTGCAGAGTTGTGATGGAGAGGTGTTTGACCACAAGTGTCCCATCCGTCTGTTGTCCCCCCTCAGGCTGGACGTCTACCATACATCTGAAACATTAGGTTAGTATTAGTTAACATCCTGATGTATAACGCTAATAACTATAGTCACCACTGCATTATGGCCTTTTTCTGGACCCCTTCGCCCTAATGTTTAGCTCGGTTTGAGATTTCATGACTGTCTACTATTCGTTTTGACTATTGCAAGACATTTTGCCCCAATTTGTAAATTTTAAGGCCTGTCATGCCATTTAAGTAGCTAATTTCTCCTCGCGAACGATGGCAAGCCTGTTATTTTGGAAGAAACTGGCTTCGACCGGGATATTTTACTACCGAAAAATGTACACATTTATCTCGACTGGGGGGGGCGGGGGGTCTTGATGGAAGTCTAGGGAGCAAACTAAACACTTCCCCTTAACCCGTGATGTTGAGCAACTAGTCAGTCCTCTACCGTATTGTCCAAGGTTCAGGTTTTGGTAACTGTACATAAGCCTGCATTGATAAGCGTTATATATTTTATAACCTTTATTATTGAAATTATCTGCAGTGTAGTTTATGAATATACAGTATACTTCTGAATTTGTTAAGGCAGGGGGGAGAATTTAATGCAGTGGCGGGAACTGTTATTGACCCTTCATGATTTTTTTCTTCTATGCGAGTGAGGGAGACAAAAGACAGAACTGCCTGTATCGAGTGCCTCCCCCCAAGAGTTGAAAGAGTGACAGGGCCAAAATCAAGGGACGGCCGAGCCAAAATGCCTGGACACACTGAGTGTGAAGCAATTTAAGTCATATGATCATAAGTTGTGCCCTACCTATAAAGAAGGTCAAAGTTTATAATTTCTAGTAAAAATAACCATCCGACTAAATTCCACAATATTATTATTAAACCTTTAACGCATAGGACGCAATTTGCGCCCTTTCTGGGATACTTAAACGCTTGACCATCAGGGGTGTTTAGAAACTTTGTTTAGTTACTTCAACCTCTGCAGTTGTCTTTGAGTGAGTGGTGGTCATTAAACTAATTGTGGAGAGGTAATTATAAGATCGAGAGAACCATTTCTGAATACAAATAAGGTATTTGTAATGAACCCTATGTTTTAGCATTAATACAGTATATGAAACGCCAGAATTTGTTCTAGAGGACCCAGCCCTAAATACACAACTTAAAAAATAGGTGCTCATAATATAATGAATACAGTATATGAAAACTTAGAGACAACTATACACATGGTAACCTAAACTTTTAATATTGTTAAGGAGAGAAGTCATTTTTCGGGTCCCCTTCATGTTTAGCCCCATTACTTTGCCGATTATAAGACGTTCAGCCCATTACTTTGGCGATTTTAAGACCTTTCAACCTATTTGCGTCATTATCAAGACCTTTCGTGCTATTTAAGAGACTAATTTTCCTGGCGAGTGATACCAAGCCTGTGATGTAGGAGGAACCGGGCTTCGGCCTGGACAATTTTCTACCGAAAAGTTTACAAATTTGTCTAAGGGGGATCTTGGGGATGTTTTCTAAGCTTGACGGATGTCTAGGGAGGAAACAAATTTACAAATAATTAAATCTATATACCAATAAATAAACCATTAGCCATTAACCCTATTAACCCTTTCAAGCTCCAATACGCGTTTCTGTTCTGCTTTTTGGCTACTATTAGACGATTTTATTCAGTTTAGGAAGAGTATATGGAAGTCAGAGGGTTGATTGAGATAGTCTTTACACTTTTAATACCCACAGGTCCTTCCTAAGCTGCATACAATCGTCTAATGATAGTAAAAATAAACTGCTAAACCGCGTCAGAGCTTCAAGGGGTTAATATTGTTGTGTTCTTACCATAGTTTGTTGGTGAAGGTGATTAAGGCTCCGTTTGTGTTTCTCCAGTTGGTCTCAATGTCTTCCTCCGCCGAGCCTCAACTGTCTCTCCCTCACATCTGTTAGAAAATCCAATATTAATATTACAGCTTAAGGGGAGATTTCCACTAGAGGGATTTTTTTCTTGACTCCTTTCTCCCTCATGTTTAGCCCCATTGTTTTTCTAATTTTAAGACATTTTCCCATTATTTTGACGATGTTAAGAACTTTCAACCCATTTCGGTCAATTTTAAGACCTTTCGTGCCATTTAGGTGTCAATTTTATCCTGGCGAGCGATAGCGAGCCTGTAATTTAAGAGGAACCGGCTACCGAAAAATTTACAAATTTATCTTGAAAGGGGGTGTAATCTTAAGCTTGAAGGATATCCAAACTAAAAATCTCCCCTTAAGGAATTGACCACATGCGAGTTTCAAGCTATAAGGAAGTTGAGTTTTTCTATATCGACATTTAGCAGAATTAAGAGCTAAAATATGAGTTGTATTGCATATATAAACACATAAAACCAAATTCACCGTACTTTCTATCCATCAAAAACCTACATCACTGCATTTCTGTTTAATAACTTTGTATACGGCCCAAACTTCCTTATAGCCTGAAACTCACAAGTAGTCAATTAGGCCAATATTTCTGATATAATGCAGATTTTCAAAATTTATCAATTCATAAATATGTTTGCAACAACAACAAAACATTATATCTCAACCATAGTCAAGGTGGTCGTGATGCCTGGAGTATCGGGTCGTCTTGGGTTGGGCAGGGTCGGGTAAGATCGCGACGGGCCTCCCATCTTCAACCTGTTGGGATGATTTAAAGTTACATTAGTCACAGTTTCACTGTCATACCTTATTTCACCGTTGTTCCTCCGTCGGGCCATCCAGCTCATGCCTGTTGATAAAATATTTAATTATTACAGGAGCGCCGTTCTGCCAGCAACAACATCGGTCTGCAAATCGGCCACAGCGGGTCTGCAAACTGCCACATCAGGTCTGCAAGCCGCCACATCGGGTCTGCAAGCCGCCACATCATCTGAAAACCTGCAACCTTCACAACCAACGAACAGACGACCAGAATTCTACCGGCCGGATTTCAACCAACAGAAAAAAACAAACAACAAACCATTGTAACCGTATACTAACTAACTAACTAACTAACTAACTAACTAACTAACTAAGCTTCTACCCAAACCTCTAACAGGAGACTAACCAACCTCCTCAGGGGACCGAATAGAGCAACACCTAACCAATACTAACCTAGAACAGACTCCTACCTATGCCTACCCCTTGAACTAACTAGAGCTAACCCCCTCTACCCCCCCCCCCCCCCATCCCAGCATCCCTACCAGAAACCTTGTCTAATTCGAAGCCAACGACGTTAGGAGAAAAAGATTAGTGCATGGATTAATTATATTATATTTCAATATATATATTTAATTTTACAAAAATGATGTTACGTTATTGGAAATATTATAGTTATAGCAAATGTAAAAAAATATATATACCAGATTTATTTATATATAAATTATTGCAAAAGAATAAGTAGATAATTTACACTGAAATGTATTAAAATAGAATCTTACCTTAAAGTTGCCGCCTATCTAACGTAATGTCTATACACATGTTAGTAGAAGGGAGGTAGTTTAGGTGGTGACAAGGACAATGGAAGAAAGGGGGCGGGGGGAGAGGATGGTTAGGATTAAAGGGAAGTTTGCTCCGGCCCCTTTCTCCATCATGCTTAGCCCAGGTTATTTTGAGACGAAGACGTTCACCTTCTAGTTTGGCACTAAAGACCTTCTGTGCCATATAGCGATCTATTTTGTTCCTGGCGAGCGCTAGCGAGCCTGAAATTTATGAGAAACTGGCCTTATTATTAGTATTATTTTTATTATTTTTATTATTATTATTATTTCGGCTGGTACATTTTTCTATCGAAAAATGTACAAAATTATCTCGAAGGGGGGTCTTCGAGGTATTTTATTTAAGCTTGACTGAAGGTCTTGGGACGAACAAAAATATATATATACAAAATCAAAATAAAACTTCCCTTTACAGAGAACACAACGGGAAAGGATGGTTAGGATTAAAGGATATTGTTGCCGTGGTGGTGGTAGTGGTAGACTGGTTGAGTGGTCTGGTTGGAGTTTCCATCATCGTTCGACATCTGTAAAAGAAAAAAATACATTGTTAAAATATATCTCAATCAGCCAAGTATACTGTATACAATTTAGGTAAACATTGAATTGACCCCGGACAGCATTTTTACTTAACCTAACAAAACGACAACAATAACATAGTCTTAAATTTTTACCATAATTTGTTTGTGTTAGCATTATTATTATATGTGTGTATATTTAGAAACGGTCTTTTTGATAGATCTTGCCTTGTTTATTAGATATACCTTTCTATCTCTAGAAGAGTTTATCAATATTAATGTGGGTAAGATCCTGTGTAGCGGGTAAACATGTATTTATACCTCAATAATTTGGTAATGTTAAAATATATTTTTAAGTTTTACATTCATCAATTAGTCCACTAATATACTAGGTTAGGTTAGGTTAAAGATATTGTTCAAAGTTTCTTAGTAAATAGGCATCTAAAAAACAGTTCTACCCGCTACACAGGATCTTACCCTAATGTGCTTCCAAAAAGGTATACTCTCTCACTTTAATTATTCCTTTGTATACTTTCTTTAAATTCATAAGTTGGTTGGTGTTAAAAACATAATTCTGGCTATCATTAGACGATTGCATATACACTGGCGCTAATAAGTGATGTGTCTGCACCAAGTATATTTTGATTAATAATTGGTATCAGCAATATCTAAGCTTTATTTCTTCATATCTAGTGAAATATACAAACATGTTCCCACACTTACCCACCCTATTCAACATCTGACAGACATTACTACAGCACAGAGGAAGCCAAACGTAATGACAGCTGGGACATGACTTATTAGCGCGACTGTACTTCAAAAAAGTCCCCTAGGAATCAATGGGATAAAGTAGCTCTAAAAATCCTTAAGGGGAGATGGGTCCTTTTTCTTGACCCCCTTCTCCCTCATGTTTAGCCCTATTAGTTCTCAGATCTTAGAAGTTTGTCCCATTAGTTTGATTTTTTTGTTTAACTTTCGCCCCGTCTGTCAATATTTAGACCTTTCTTGCCATTTAGGTGTACATTTATTTTCCTGACGAGCGAGAGTGAGCCTATAATTGTGCAGGAACCGGCCTTCGGCCGTGAACATTTTCTATCGAAAAATTTAAAAAATAATTTCGAAGGGGGATCTAATGGACGTTTTTTTTAAGTTTGGAAGTTTAGTGATTAAACTAAAAACAAATATGACAAAATAGACCAACAAATTAGATCCTTCCCCTTTCATTATATTGGTGTTCTCTAGGTTATTCTTATGTGGCCTTAAATTGACATGTAAACTCAGCCTAATAAGTGATGTCTCGGCACCAATTATATTTTGATTAATAATTGGTATCAGCAATATCCAAGCTTAACTTCTTCATATTGAGTGCAATATACAAACATGTTCCTACACTTACCCACCCAATTCAACATCTGGCAGACATTAATACAGCACAGAGCGAGCCAAACTAAATGACAGCCGAGACATTACTTATTAGCGCGACCGTAGCTATCTTTATTATTCAGCTATTACGAAGATTTGGTAGCTAAGCATGTTAATGATGAAAACTTCACATTATTATGATCCAGAAGCATTTAGTACTTTCAGATTTGCATTAATTATCGATAAACTTTAAAGTCAGATTTTGTTTAACATTACCAACATTGTACTACCGTCTTGGTGGTGTAATGGTTAAGGTGTCTAAAAATATGTGTGATAACCCAGGTTCGAATCCCGCTGGATCACATATGCTTTCATTAATTTAATTGGAGGTATTTGGTAATGTGGCGAAATTAATACAATATAGATTAATAAATGAATTAGAAGAGCTAAATGCACTATGAAGAAGTTATCCATAGTCTGCTATATTTCGGCCAGCGGTAAATTGTCATGCTCCCATGTTCACTACTCCGCTAATAAAATGTTATAGCGAAATATGTTTTTGTTTATGAGAACTTTGTATTAATAGTATGCAGATCCACAACTGTTCATTGTTTGGCGCTAAGCAAAATTTTCCGCCAGGTACTAAATAGATCTGGCCTTATCCTTAAAATATAACCGGCCATGTGGTTAATTGGGGCCCTGTGAGAGACGGCCATCTTTTTCTTTGGCCGCCATTTTGTTGTCCTAATTATCAAACAACGGGGCGATATTTCATTTGTAACAAAGTAGAAATTTAGATCCATGGAGTAAATTATATATATCCTGTTACTACCAGTATTACCGAATGTTTATGGGTATGGAATCTATGGATATATTGGTGTAAAGAGGATCGCCACCCTACTGGTTACCAAAATGGCGGAGGTTGGCTGACCGTTTCCTGCCCCCAAATCACTGCCTTTGTTGCATTGTTAGCGTTTCACTGAACTATATTTAAAATCTACTCTACATACCTTTAATTTTAACCTTTAACTTAAGTGATTCGATAAAGCATGTATTGACCGATTGATTTAATGTTATTAATGATCGCATATACTTAACCCCATCTGTACCGGCGACGTCTTTGTACTTTTATTCTAGCTACATTTAGACGATTTTATGCAGCTTAAGAAGTATATATGAGAGCTAAAAAGATGAATTAAGACACTCTGTAGCCTTTTATTGCTTACATATCCTTCCTAAGCTGAACAAAATCGTATAATAGTTGCCAGAATATAATAAAAAGTAAATCACCGGTACATAAGGGGTTAAGTAGATTTCTATTAGGCTACTATTTCGTAAATATCCCTAAATAACTTGTGAATAAAACAATGAATATGACCATTTATACAATATTGTAGTGTTCTTATTGTGAAAAAATATTCATAGGCCTACGTCGATCATTGGGTTTGGTGCCAAGTGTATAATCGATTCGCTAGTTTGCCTAGTTTTCAAAATCCAATTAAATTACTCTAACCAAATCATCCACGTTATCATTATGGTTAAGGCATCTATTACTCGTGGGTTAATAGGTAATTAATCAATATATAAATTCTATTCAGGTGAAAAAATACTTAGTCCAACTCAGTTTAGAAAAGTCACATGGGAATATAGCCTAAGTTTATGCCATAAATTTATAATCTGGATCTCAATTTCTTCCTTAATGAATAAAATCTAGTGATCGCCATAATATTGAGACATATGGTTGTATTGGAAGGGTTAAGGAGGTAGAACTGAGCGAACGATCAAGTGCCGGCTTCCAGAACGTTCGTTAAACCTGCCGGCTTTTTCCGTCACATTTCTGGCCTTATTTAATGCAAACTTATGAAGTATTATGGGAAAACAACAAGCTCTTGTCCACAAATTCGGGTTTGACGGTAAAAAGGTCACGTTATTTAGCTATTACACCTTAATTTCTTGTATTTTCAGGGGAAACAATGGGGGAAAATGGGTGCACACGAGACTTACCTCCTTTAACCTGGACGACCGGGAACAAAATGATCGAATGAGGCGAAAATGAACAGCTTATATACCCTCGGTTGTATTGCTGGTAGTTGACGGAAACTATTGGGTGACAGATGATCGAGAATTTCACTCACAAAATCGTCAATATCTCCCTAACTATACATTTCTGAATAAAATTTACTTAATATAAATTATGCGTATTTGTATCCTCTATCTTTTGGTATAAGTTTAACAATTCTAACATACATATTTTGTGAATAATTAATGGTTGTCGTCATATTTCCTTCACATGGGGCTAGAGAGAGACAGAGAGAGAGAGAGAGAGAGTTCCTATGCCAAGTGGATTTTTATGTAGTTTATCAATGCTCTCGTGTCCTAAAAAAAAAAAAAACTTTTTGCCACGCATTAGAGCCCTCGATCCCCCCATAACCACCTAGATCCCCGAGGGGATGGCCACGAAGGAATCGCCCTATAATGTATGTTATTATAGAGACGTTATAATTCAATAAAGGTGTGAATAGGAGTTTATTATGGACTATCTGTATACTATTATAGCTTAATGTAATGTATACGATTATAGAGGGCCTTTTCATAATATTCTGGAAACTATTAAACGATTTTATTCAGCTTAGGAAGGACGTCTATCTATGCAAAGGCTACGAAATATGTCACTTAATCCTTTTAGCTGCCACATAGCCTTCCTAAGCCTTATAAAATCGTCTAAATGAAGCTGATATCAAGTTAAAAAAAAATATATATATAGCGTAGAGAGTGGGAGAGCAGCGATCTAGCCTGCCTCCCCTCAGCTCTTGTCTCGAGTTACAAGGAGAGACAGCCCCCCCCCCCCTTCCCCCCAAAACCCTCAACCTCCCTTCTCACCCCCCCCCCCCCCCCCAGCCCCTTTCGATGACGGGACAAACCGGACAACTTCTCCTCCGGTCGCCATTTTGGGGCCACTTACCTTAAGCATTAATTATTTGCTATGTATAGGTATGCCATATATAATAAACTGTTCTCCGTTTGAATGTACACTAACCAATGATTAAATAAAAGGGACATTATGTTTATTGTATACCTATCCCTTTTTTTTTTTTTTTTTTTTTTAGTTTGTGCTCTTTATCTGTATCAAACTTAAGAAAAACAACAACAATCAAGATAAATTTGTACGTTTTTCGGTAGAAAATGTCTCTGCTTAAGCCCTCCTAAATTGCAGGCTTGCTATCGCTCGCCAAGAAAAAAATGAAACCTAAATGGTACGAAAGGTCTTAATTAATATTGGCAAATATATGGGGCGAAAGGTCTCAAAACTGCCAAACTAATGGGGGCGAACGTCTTAAAATCTCAAACTTAATGGGGCTAAGCATGAGGAAGAAGGGATTTCAGAAAAAAAACTCTCCTTAATATTTCCAAGCACTAGTTACTTGTGTCTACACTACTGAATGGATAAAGGTTTGGGAAATTGGTTGTAATAAATTCATCTTTATTCATATGCATACACTTCATACAATAAATACATCATACACGAATACAATCAAATAAATTGCAAACACATATACTTAAGCTAAAATGATTAAATTAATACATCAAATAAATTAACTAAAAATATCAACAAAGCACCTAATTAGACGATTTCATTCAGCTTAGGAAGGACCTCAATTAAAACGTTACACATGATCTCAATTAACGCTTTTAATTACCCCAAATCCTTCCTAAGCTTCATAAAATCGTCTGAATGTAGCCGAAATCAAATACAAACAAGACGTCATCGGTACAGCAAGAATTAACTATCACAGGTCCTTCCTAAGCTTCATAAAATCCTCCAAATGTAACTATGATAACAAAAGACGTCGCTTAAACTAAAAGGGTTAAGAACATAAACACCATTATTTTTATTACATTTTGGCTTTCATTGGGCAATATTATTCAGCTTAGGAAGATCCTGTAGAACTTAAGAGGGTCTTTCCGAAGCCGAATAAAATCATTTAGTATATACCCGTAATAAAATAATAATAATAATAATAATAATAATCCATACTCAAGGTAAAAATAAAAGATAACTATTACTTTGTTTTATTATCCCTAAATGCCTGTTACCCATGAGAAGAACTATTTTCAAGTATATTATTACTAGTAGTAGTAGTAGTAGTAGTAGTAATAGTAGTACAAATAATAACTTTTAGTAGTAATAGTAATACGTAAACATAGGAGTACATTTTCCGTAGACTATTTCCATATACTACAGGCAGACTACCCTCACCATGTTCTTCATAGTTGCTATGTAGAAGAGTTGCCAATTATACAATAAAAACGAGTAATTATCAATCCCATTTCAAACTATTGCCTAATTGACCTATTTAACAATATACTAATGTTTATTAATTGACCTATTTAGCAATATACTAATGTTTATTAAAAGCATATTAGTGATGTTGTTATTGGCCTTATTAACCCTGTACCTTGCAAAATTAAATTACAGTTGCATGATTACCATTTCGTCTTTCCCCGCCCACCCAGACTAGGGTAACACACATTAACATAGTTCACAACTTGATATTTTACCACCATCTTGACTCCAACTCACGCTGTGAGTTTGGTGTTTCGTTTAGTTTCGAAGCAGGGTCATAGTGGTGTTTTTTAATTATCTCGCGCCCGTCTTGCCATTAACCCCTTCTGTACCAGCGACGTACTTTTTAACTGTATTCTGGCTACTATCAGACGATTTTACTCAGTTGCTTAAGGGCCTTCAACGAATTAACAGGTTTCGAACTATCTCACTGAACCATTTTCACCACCACAGATCCTTCTTCAACTGCACAAAATCGTCTAAACATAGCTAGAGAAAAATGCTAAAGACGTTGCGGTACAGGAGTTAACCCTTTGAAGATTATGGTGCAGTTTGACCATTTATTCTGACTATTATTAGACGATATTATACAGCTTAGGAAGGATGTGTGGGGGTTGTACAGGTAAAACTATCTCAATTAACCATCCGACTTACAAGTGAACTCTGGAACTCCCTCCCTTTATCAATATTTCCTTCATCCTATGACTTAAACTACTTTAAACTTCGTGTGTCCAGGCATTTTGACCCCAATGTCTCTTGAATTTGGCTCTGTCACTCTTTTGACTTTGGGGGACACACTCGTTACAGGCAACCTGTTTTTTGTCTCCTTCATACACAAAGAAATCTTGTTTTAGTCTACCCTTCTTAATCTGAAATGCGTAATCGAATCTTGAAAGCGTTATTTGAAAGTAGACCTAAAATTAATAATCTTAATAATTCTTATGTTTACTGTAAATATATTACTGTAGGCCTATATAAAGAAAAATGGGTAAAATTCTAGTTTCACGTACACAGCGACAAAAGGGAGGCGCCGTTGTAAAGGCATAGCTTCCCGACCAACTATGAAAATCAGGGAAATTGTTGCGTAAAAGACGTAATATAATGATAATAAACTACATTAACGACATTAGCCTAACCTAACAACCTTACCTAACCTAACCTAGTATTATGTAATAGCTATGGTGCCGCATATGGGGAGATTTTTTTTTTTTTTTTTTACAGTAGGTATAATTCCTTATAATGCATTTCCGCCGCTTTGGACATATATAGGAATTAAGTATGGTATATGACAACTCTAAAGTAGCCATAGAAATTTATGAGTATGCTGTGAAAGCGAAACTAGAATTAAACAGAAAAATTATATGTACTTTAAATATATATGTGTGGACAAAATGTGTTAGTAATTGTAGTAATATATAACTAATGAATCAAATTGTGTTTCAGATTCGTGTGTTTTCAAGCCGAGCCTGTGTTCATGGTTCGAGTCCCAAGGTTAACAGAGTATGTAGTTGTAGAAGTTCCGGCCGCCATCTTGATTCCATACTCACTTCCTGCCAAGCACTCTTTTCAGTCAGGGTACATTGATGGATAGGAATATAGAAATAAGTATACATATTAATAAAATAAACATCATATGCTCACAATAAGATGGATATACATTAATGGTGAGGTATATTCTACAGCGTGAGTTGGAGTCAAGATGGTGGTCAAATATCAAGTTGTGTTAATGTATGTTACCCTAGTCTGGGTGGGCGGGGCAAGACGAAATGGTAATTATGCAACTGTAATTTAATTTTGCAAGGTACAGGGTTTAATAAGGCCAATAACAACATCACTAATATGCTTTTAATAAACATTAGTATATTGTTAAATAGGTCAATTAGGCAATAGTTTGAAATGGGATTGATAATTACTCGTTTTTATTGTATAATTGGCAACTCTTCTACATAGCAACTATGAAGAACATGGTGAGGGTAGTCTGCCTGTAGTAAATGGAAATATTCTACGGAAAATGTACTCCTATTTTTACGTATTACTATTACTACTAAAATTTATTATTTGTACTACTATTACTACTACTATTACTACTACTACTAGTAATAATATACTTGAAAATAGTTCTTCTCATGGGTCACAGGCATTTAGGGATAATAAAACAAAGTAATAGTTATCTTTTATTTTTACCTTGAGTATGGATTATTATTATTATTATTATTATTAATATTATATTACGGGTATATACTAAATTATTTTATTCGGCTTCGGAAAGACCCTCTTAAGTTCTACAGGACCTTGCTAAGCTGAATAATATTGCCCAATGAAAGCCAAAATGTAATAAAAATAATGGTGTTTATGTTCTTAACCCTTTTAGTTTAGGCGACGTCTTTTGTAATCATAGTTACATTTAGAGGATATTATGAAGCTTAGGAAGGACCTGTGATAGTTAACCCTTGCTGTACCGATGACGTCTTGTTTGTATTTGATTTCGGCTACATTCAGACGATTTTATGAAGCTTAGGAAGGATTTGGGGTAATTAAAAGCGTTAATTGAGATCATGTGTAGCGTTTTAATTGAGGTCCTTCCTAAGCTGAATGAAATCGTCTAATTAGGTGCTTTGTTGATATTTTTAGTTAATTTATTTGATGTATTAATTTATTAATTTTAGCTTAAGTATATGTGTTTGCAATTTATTTGATTGTATTCGTGTATGATGTATTTATTGTATGAAGTGTATGCATATGAAAAAAGATGAATTTATTACAACCTATTTCAAAACCTTTATCCATTCAGTAGTGTAGACACAAGTAACTAGTGCTTGGAAATATTAAGGGGATTTTTTTCTTCTGAAATCCCTTCTTCCTCATGCTTAGCCCCATTAAGTTTGAGATTTTAAGACGTTCGCCCCGATTAGTTTGGCGGTTTTGAGACCTTTCGCCCCATATATTTGCCAATATTAATTAAGATCTTTCGTACATTTAGGTTTCATTTTTTTCTTGGCGAGCGATAGCAAGCCTGCAATTTAGGAGGGATTAAGCAGAGACATTTTCTACCGAAAAGCGTACACATTTATCTCGATTGTTGTTGTTTTTCTTAAGTTTGATAGAGATAAAGAGCACAAACTAAAAAAAAAAAAAAAAAAAAAAGGGATAGGTATACAATAAACATAATGTCCCTTTTATTTAATCATGGTTTAGTGTACATTCAAACGGAGAACAGTTTATTATATATGGTATACCTATACATAGCAAATAATTAATGCTTAAGGTAAGTGTCCCCAAAATGGCGACCGGAGGAGAAGTTGTCCGGTTTCTCCCGTCATCGAAAGGAGGGGGGGGGGGGATGAGAAGGGAAGTTTGGGGGGGGGGGGGGGGTGTCTCTCCTTGTAAGTCGAGACAAGAGCTGAGGGGAGGAAGGCTAGATCGCTGCTCTCCCACTCTCTACGCTATATATATATTTGTTTTTTAACTTGATATCAGCTTCATTTAGACGATTTTATAAGGCTTAGGAAGGCTACGTGGCAGCTAAAAGGATTAAGTGACATATTTCGTAGCCTTTGAATAGATAGACGTCCTTCCTAAGCTGAATAAAATCGTTTAATAGTTTCCAGAATATTATGAAAAGGCCCTCTATAATCGTATACATTACATTAAGCTATAATAGTATACAGATAGCCCATAATAAACTCCTATTCACACCTCTATTGAATTATAACGTCTCTATAATAGCATACATTATAGGGCGATTCCTTCGTGTCCATCCCCTCGGGGATCTAGGTGTTCATGGGGGGATCGAGGGCTCTAATGCGTTTCTTTTTAGGACACGAGAGCATTGCTAAAGCTACATAAAAATCCACTTGGCATAGGAACTCTCTCTCTCTCTCTCTCTGTCTCTCTCTAGCCCCATGTGAAGGAAATATGACGACAACCATTAATTATTCACAAAATATGTATATTAGAATTGTCAAGCTTATACCAAAAGATAGAGAATACAAATACGCATAATTTATATTAAGTAAATTTTATTCAGAAATGTATAGTTAGGGAGATATTAACGATTTTGTGAGTGAAATTCATTATCATCTGTCACCCAATAGTTGCCATCAACTACCAGCATTACAACTGAGGGTATATAAGCTGTTCATTTTCGCCTCATTCGGTCATTTTGTTCCCGGTCGTCCAGCTTAAAGGAGGTAAGTCTCGTGTGCTCCCATTTTCCCCTATTGTTTCCCCTGAAAATACAAGAAATTAAGGTGTAATAGCTAAATAACGTGACCTTTTTACCGCCAAACCCGAATTTGTGGACAAGAGCTTGTTGTTTTCCCATAATACTTCATAAGTTTGCATTAAATAAGGCCAGAAATGTGACGGAAAAAGCCGGCAGGTTTAACGAACTTTCTGGAAGCCGGCACTTGATCGTTCGCTCAGTTCTACCTCCTTAACCCTTCCAATAAAACCATATGTCTCAATATTATGGCGATCACTAGTAGATTTTATTCATTAAGGAAGAAATTGAGATCCAGATTATAAATTTATGGCATAAACTTAGGCTATATTCCCATGTGACTTTTCTAAACTGAGTTGGACTAAGTATTTTTTCACCTGAATAGAATTTATATATTGATTAATTACCTATTAACCCACGAGAAATAGATGCCTTAACCATAATGATAACGTGGATGATTTGGTTAGAGTAATTTAATTGGATTTTGAAAACTAGGCAAACTAGCGAATCGATTATACACTCAGCACCAAACCCAATGATCGACGTAGGCCTATGATTATTTGTTCACAATAAGAACACTACAATATTGTATAAAATGTCATATTCATTGTTTTATTCACAAGTTATTTAGGGATATTTACGAAATAGTAGCCTAATAGAAATCTACTTAACCCCTTATGTACCGGTGATTTACTTTGTATTATATTCTGGCAACTATTATACGATTTTGTTCAGCTTAGGAAGGATATGTACGCAATAAAAGGCTACAGAGTGTCTTAATTCATCTTTTTAGCTCCCATATATACTTCTTAAGCTGCATAAAATCTAAATGTAGCTAGAATAAAAGTACAAAGACGTCGCCGGTACAGATGGGGTTAAGTATATGCGATCATTAATAACATTAAATCAATCGGTCAATACATGCTTTATCGAATCACGTAAGTTAAAGGTTAAAATTAAAGGTATGTAGAGTAGATTTTAAATATAGTTCAGTGAAACGCTAACAATGCAACAAAGGCAGTGATTTGGGGGAAGGAAACGGTCAGCCAACCTCCGCCATTTTGGTAACCAGTAGGGTGGCGATCCTCTCTTTACACCATAGATTCCATACCCATAAACATTCGGTAATACTGGTAGTAACAGGATATATATAATTTACTCCATGGATCTAAATTTCTACATTGTTACAAATTAAATATCGCCCCGTTGTTTGATAATTATATAAGTCAACAAAATGGCGGCCAAAACAAAATGGCCGTCTCTCACAGGGCCTCCATTAACCACATGGCCGGTTATATTTTAAGGATAAGGCCAGATCTATTTAGTACCTGGCGGAAAATTTTGCTTAGCGCCAAACAATGAACAGTTGTGGATCTGCATACTATTAATACAAAGTTCTCATAAACAAAAACATATTTCGCTATAACATTTTATTAGCGGAGTAGTGAACATGGGAGCATGACAATTTACCGCTGGCCGAAATATAGCGGACTATGGATTACTTCTTCATAGTGCATTTAGCTCTTCCAATCAATGTATTTAGTTTGGATTACTTCATAATGCATTTAGCTCTTCTTATTCATTTATTTATCTATATTGTATTAATTTCGCCATATTACCAAATACCTCCAATTAAATTAATGAAAGATGTGATCCAGCGGCATGCGAACCTGGGTTATCACACATATTTTTAGACACCTTAACCATTGCACCACCAAGACGGTAGTAGAATGTTGCTAATGTTAAACAAAATCTGACTTTAAAGATTATCGATAATTAATGCAAATCTGAAAGTACTAAATGCTTCTGGATCATAATAATGTGAAGTTTTCATCATTAACATGCTTAGCTACCAAATCTTCGTAATAGCTGAATAATCAAGATAGCTACGGTCGCGCTAATAAGTCATGTCTCGGCTGTCATTTAGTTTGGCTCGCTCTGTGCTGTATTAATGTCTGCCAGATGTTGAATTGGGTGGGTAAGTGTAGGAACATGTTTGTATATTGCACTCAATATGAAGAAGTTAAGCTTGGATATTGCTGATACCAATTATTAATCAAAATATAATTGGTGCCGAGACATCACTTATTAGGCTGAGTTTACATGTCAATTTACGGCCACATAAGAATAACCTAGAGAACACCAATATAATGAAAAGGGAAGGATCTAATTTGTTGGTCTATTTTGTCATATTTATTTTTAGTTTAATCACTAAACTTCCAAACTTAAAAAAAACTTCCATTAGATCCCCTTCGAAATTATTTTTTACATTTTTCGATAGAAAATGTTCACGGCCGAAGGCCGGTTCCTGCACAATTATAGGCTCACTATCGCTCGTCAGGAAAATAAATTTACACCTAAATGGCACGAAAGGTCTAAATATTGACAGACGGGGCAAAAGGCAAAACAAAAATCAAAATAATGGGACAAACTTCTAAGATCTGAGAACTAATAGGGCTAAACATGAGGGAGAAGGGGGTCAAGAAAAAGGACCCCTCTCCCCTTAAGGATTTATAGAGCTACTTTATCCCATTGATTCCTAAGTATTTTTTTTTTTTTTAAGTACAGTCGCGCTAATAATTCATGTCCCAGCTGTCATTACGTTTGGCTTCCTCTGTGCTGTAGTAATGTCTGTCAGATGTTGAATAGGGTGGGTAAGTGTGGAAACATGTTTGTATATTTCACTCGATATGAAGAAATGAAGCTTAGATATTGCTGATACCAATTATTAATCAAAATATACTAGGTGCCGACACATCACTTATTAGCGCCAGTATACATGCAATCGTCTAATGATAGCGAGAATTATGTTTTTAACAATAACCAACTTATGAATTTAAAGAAAGCATACAAATGAATGATTAAAGTGAGAGAGTATACCTTTTTGGAAGCACATTAGGGTAAGATCCTTTGTAGCGGGTAGAACTGTTTTTGAGATGCCTATTTACTAAGAAACATTGAACAATATCTTTAACCGAACCTAACCAAAACCTAACCTAACTTAGTATATTAGTGGACTAATTGATGAATGTAAAACTTAAAAATATATTTTAACATTACCAAATGATTGAGGTATAAATACATGTTTACCCGCTACACAGGATCTTACCCACATTAATATTGATAAACTCTTCTAAAGATAGAAAGGTATATCTAATAAACAAGGCAAGATCTATCAAAAAGACAGTTTCTAAATATACACATATATAATAATAATGCTAACACAAACAAATTATGGTAAAAATTGAAGACTAAGTTATTTTTGTCGTTTTGTTAGGTTAAGTAAAAATGCTGTCCGGGGTCAATTCAATGTTTACCTAAATTGTATACAGTATACTTGGCTGATTGAGATATATTTTAACAATGTATTTTTTTCTTTTACAGATGTCGAACGATGATGGAAACCCCAACCAGACCACTCAACCAGTCTACCTCTACCACCACCACGGCAACAATATCCTTTAATCCTAACCATCCTTTCCCACGGTGTTCTCTGTAAAGGGAAGTTTTATTTTGATTTTGTATATATATTTTTGTTCGTCCCAAGACCTTCAGTCAAGCTTAAATAAAATACCTCGAAGACCCCCCTTCGAGATAATTTTGTACATTTTTCGATAGAAAAATGTACCAGCCGAAATAATAATAATAATAATAATAATAATAATAATAATAATAAAACTAATACTAATAATAAGGCCAGTTTCTCATTAATGTCAGGCTCGCTAGCGCTCGCCAGGAACAAAATAGATCGCTATATGGCACAGAAGGTCTTTAGTGCCAAACTAGAAGGTGAACGTCTTAGTCTCAAAATAACCTGGGCTAAGCATGATGGAGAAAGGGGCCGGAGCAAACTTCCCTTTAATCCTAACCATCCTCTCCCCCCGCCCCCTTCCTTCCATTGTCCTTGCCACCACCTAAACCACCTCCCTTCTACTAACATGTGTACAGACATTACGTTAGATAGGCGGCAAATTTAAGGTAAGATTCTATTTTAATACATTTCAGTGTAAATTATCTACTTATTCTTTTGCAATAATTTATATATAAATAAATCTGGTATATATATTTTTTTACATTTGCTATAACTATAATATTTCCAATAACGTAACATAATGTTTGTATAATGAAATATATATATTGAAATATAATATAAATAATCCATGCACTAATCTTTGTCTCCTATCGTCGTTGGCTTCGAATTAGACAAGGTTTCTGGTAGGGATGCTGGGATGGGGGGGGGGGGGAGGGGTAGCTCTAGTTAGTTCAAGGGGTAGGGATAGGTAGGAGTCTGTTCTAGGTTAGTATTGGTTAGGTGTTGCTCTATTCGGTCCCCTGAGAAGGTTGGTTAGTCGTCTGTTAGAGGTTGGGGTAGAAGCTTAGTTAGTTAGTTAGTTAGTTAGTTAGTTAGTTAGTATACGGTTACAATGGTTTGTTGTTGGTTTTTCCTGTTGATTGAAATCCGGCCGGTAGAATTCTGGTCGTCTGTTCGTTGGTTGTGAAGGTTGCAGGTTTTCAGATGATGTGGCGGCTTGCAGACCCTATGTGGCAGCTTGCAGACCTGATGTGGCGGCTTGCAGACCTGATGTGGCAGTTTGCAGACCCGTTTTGGCCGATTTGCAGACCGATGTTGTTGCTGGCAGAACGGCGCTCCTGTAATAATTAAATATTTTATCAACAGGCATGAGCTGGATGGCCCGACGGAGGAACAACGGTGAAATAAGGTATGACGGAGAAACTGTGACTAATGTAACTTTAAATCTTCCCAACAGGTTGGAGATGGGAGGCCCGTCGCGATCTTACCCGACCCTGCCCAACCCAAGACGACCCGATACTCCAGGCATCACGACCACCTTGACTATGGTTGAGATATAATGTTTTTTTGTTGTTGCAAACATATTTATGAATTGATAAATTTTGAAAATCTGCATTATATCAGAAATATTGGCCTAATTGACTACTTGTGAGTTTCAGGCTATAAGGAAGTTTGGGCCGTATACAAAGTTATTAAACAGAAATGCAGTGATGTAGGTTTTTGATGGATAGAAAGTACGGTGAATTTGGTTTTATGTGTTTATATAATGCAATACAACTCATATTTTAGCTCGTAATTCTGCTAAATGTCGATATAAAAAAACTCAACTTCCTTATGGCTTGAAACTCGCAAGTGGTCAATTCCTTAAGGGGAGATTTTTAGTTTGGTCCCTGGATATCCTTCAAGCTTAAGAATACACCCCCTTGAGCCCCTTTCAAGATAAATTTGTAAATTTTTCGGTAGAAAAATTTCCCGGCTTAAAGCCGGTTCCTCTTAAATTACAGGCTCGCTATCGCTCGCCAGTATAAAATTGACACCTAAATGGCACGAAAGGTCTTAAAATTGACAGAAATGGGTTGAAAGTTCTTAACATCGTCAAAATAATGGGGAAAACTTCTTAAAATTAGAAAAACAATGGGGCTAAACATGAGGGAGAAAGGAGTCAAGAAAAAAATCCCTCGAGTGGAAATCTCTCCTTAAGCTGTAATATTAATATTGGATTTTCTAACAGATGTGAGGGAGAGACAGTTGAGGCTCGGCGGAGGAAGACATTGAGACCAACTGGAGAAACACAAACGGAGCCTTAATCACCTTCACCAAAAAACTATGGTAAGAACACAACAATATTAACCCCTTGAAGCTCTGACGCGTTTTAGCAGTTTATTTTTACTATCATTAGACGATTGTATGCAGCTTAGGAAGGACCTGTGGGTATTAAAAGTGTAAAGACTATCTCAATCAACCCTCTGACTTCCATATACCCTTCCTAAACTGAATACAATCGTCTAATAGTAGCCAAAAAGCAGAACAGAAACACGTATTGGAGCTTGAAATGGTTAATAGGGCTAATGGTTTATTTATTGGTATATAGATTTAATTATTTGTAAATTGGTTTCCTCCCTAGACATCAGTTAAGCTTAAAAAACATCCCCAAGATCCCCCTTAGACAAATTTGTAAACTTTTCGGTAGAAAATTGTCCAGGCCGAAGGCCGGTTCCTCCTACATCACAGGCTTGGTATCACTCGCCAGGAAAATTAGTCTCTTAAATAGCACGAAAGGTCTTGATAATGACGCAAATAGGTTGAAAGGTCTTAAAATCGCCAAAGTAATGGGCTGAACGTCTTATAATCGGCAAAGTAATGGGGCTAAACATGAAGGGGGACCAGAAAAATGACTCGCTCTCTTTAACAATATTAAAAGTTTAGGTTACCATGTGTAATGTGTATAGGTGTCTCTAAGTTCCCATATACTGTATTCATTATATTATGAGCACCCATTTTTTAAGTTGTGTAGTTAGGGCTTGGTCCTCTAGAACAAATTCTGGCGTTCCATATACTGTATTAATGCTAAAACATAGGGTTCATTACAAATACCTTATTTTTATTCAGAAATGGTTCTCTCGATCTTATAATTACCTCTCCAAAATTAGTTTAATGCCCACCACTCACTCAAAGACAACTGCAGAGGTTGAAGTAACTAAAAAAGTTTCTAAACACCCCTGATGGTCAGGCCTTTATCCCAGAAAGGGCGCAAATTGCGTCCTATGCGGTAAAGGTTTAATAATAATATTGTGGAGTTTAGTCTGTGGATGTATTTTTTTACTAGAAATGATAAACTTTGACCTTCTTTATAGGTAGGGCACAACTTATGATCATGTGACTTAAATTGCTTCACACAGTGTGTCCAGGCATTTTGGCTCGACCGTCCCTTGATTTTGGCCCTGTCACTCTTTCAACTCTGGGGGGATGCACTCGATACAGGCAGTTCTGTCTTTTGTCTCCCTCACTCGCATAGAAGAAAAAAAAATCATGAAGGGTCAATAACAGTTCCCGCCACTGCATTAAATTCTCCCCCCTGCCTTAACAAATTCAGAAGTATACTGTATATTCATAAACTACACTGCAGATAATTTCAATAATAAAAGTTCTAAAATATATAACGCTTATCAATGCAGGCTTATGTACAGTTACCAAAACCTGAACCTTGGACAATACGGTAGAGGACTGACTAGTTGCTCAACATCACGGGTTAAGGGGAGGAGTTTAGTTTGCTCCCTAGACCTCCATCAAGACCCCCCCCCCCCCCAGTCGAGATAAATGTGTACACTTTTCGGTAGTATAATATCCCGATCGAAGCCAGTTTCTTCCAAAATGACAGGCTTGCCATCGTTCGCGAGGAAAAATTAGCTACTTAAATGGCATGACAGGCCTTAAAATGTACAAATTGGCACAAAAAGTCTTGCAATAGTCAAAACGAATAGTAGACAGTCATAAAATATCAAACCGAGCTAAACATTAGGGCGAAGGGGTCCAGAAAAAGGCCATAATGCAGTGGTGACTATAGTTATTAGCGTTATACATCAGGATGTTAACTAATACTAACCTAATGTTTCAGATGTATGGTAGACGTCCAGCCTGAGGGGTGACAGCAGACGGATGGGACACTTGTGGTCAAACACCTCTCCATCACAACTCTGCAACAGCCATCATATCAGGTGTGTCCCTAAAATGTTTTAATACAACCTTATTATGAAAGTCTATGCAATGTAATATTTTGAAGTTTGTTCTATAAAGTCAGTTTTAATGATTCGGATCTTAAATTTGACCAATAGGCTAGCTATGGATACTGAATTAATGATTGGTGCCCTTTTGGCCTGAATAATAATTGTCCTGGAGTACACACAGGCGGCTGACTTTTGTCTTCGTGGACGTAGCCTTTATAAATCCTAAATATTTAAACTGTTGGGCCTTATCCCCCAAAGTAGGATTAATTTTGCTGGCTACAGTTTAAAATATTATCATTGTAACTGGTCGACGATATCCGATAATCCTAAAATTTAAGTTAGAAATGTTCACTATCACAATTCTCAAAATGAGATTTGGTAACTTTCAATGCAGTTCTTATAATGTAATATCGGAGCTAATTTGTATAACTTTAATTTGTCAACACTCTTTGGTTAAACTATTAGAAGACTATAATAATATACTTAACCTACATTGGCCAAAACACTTGAATAACAAATTGGCTGAAATAGACCAGTTTAGTAATGCCTAATAAACTTCAAAATATTTCATAGACTATCATAAGTGGTGGACAAGATATAGGCTGCAGCTTTATCTAACTAATTTAAAATGATTTCGTACAAATGGCAACACTGTTTATATAGTATGCAACAGATACTTTCCAAACTGAAATGTTTAGGAAATGGGTAAATGGTGAAAACAGGCTTAATTAACTAAACTCGGTTCACTATAGGTAGGAAGAGATGCTTGTGATTTAGTAATGTGTATATTTATTGAAAATAGTTTTAAATATAATTGCAATACATTTTCTTCGAAATTCGTACCATATTTTGTCAGTATTCATTTTAGGATGGCAATTTAAGTCGAGGCATTGATTTCGAGCTAAAGGTACTGAAGAATGTATCGTGAATTAAGGAACCAAATTTAAATATATATATACATAGAAGTAATGTGAGCGCTACTGAATCCGCTGATGTGGAGAACTGGTGCTTATGACACTAGAAATTCCTAGTATTTATCACAAGTAATTGAAACTAATGGTAGTGACAAAAACAAAGGAAAAAGTGTTTTAGGTAAATTGGGGATTACAGGTTAATTGAATTAAGAATATTTGACTTATAATCGTGCGACTATTTCTTGATCAATGCTACCAGATAATTTCTTAATTAGCTTTGGAAGAACTACTGAGAATGAAAGGTCTAGCAAATATGAAATTAATCATCTTACTCTGACAGGTCTTTCCTGGGTTGTAGAAAATCGAGGTAGCAAACATATAACTTACTTTGGCGTAATTTCATTGAAAGCATTAAGATTGATGATCAGGTCAATCTAATAGATATTCTGCCTTTCACGAGAAGATATCAATCGGTTAAGGACCACAAGGAATCAATGGGGTACACATTACATATACCCTTAGAATCAAACAGATCCTTCCTAAACTGAGTAAAATTGTCTATGGGTACCCATAACAAAGTAAATAATCATAGTGACAGTATAACTAAAAACAAAATTACTGACAGGTATTTACTATACTCGGGGAATCAAAAGAGCTTAAGATTATCCAAATTAACCCTCAAACTCTTGACAGGTTCTTTTTAAAGTTAACTAAAATCGTCTGGAGGTAGCTATGATAAAAAAACAAATTTAGGTCCTCTGCTTAAATGGGTTATGGAATTGGGTAAAATAATATTGATAATTACTGATTCTTAAGACTATTACTGAACTCCAGTTTTCCACATCTGATTAGTGTTCACATTACGTAGCTCTTCAAAGATCCTGAGAAGTTGTCTGTTTAAGTAACCTTGAGGAATATTTGCCTTGGCCATCTTGTAGTGGGAGTTTCCCAGGAGGGGTCTTGAGTATATCAAAATAGGTTTGATTGACTAGACTATAAACTAAATATAATACAGTAGTTGTATATACTGTAGATCGACCTACCCTTGATTATTAGATATAAATAAAGTTAACACTCAGTTTTAACATTAATCAACTACAAACCCCAATGCACTTGAATACACTAACGAAAGCATATGGTCCTCACGGGATTAACTCTGTACCTTTCTATCCAAAAAAATAAAAATAAAAAATGGATTTACCAATATCAATATGCTTCTAAAAAGTATATTCTCAAATCAAAAATATTATTCCTTGGCATAAGTTATATAAATTCATAAAGTGTTATTACAATATCTTTGTTGTCAAATGTACGAATATTCCTTTAGACCTAGTTGGATATTTAAAAAATACTGCTAGTTAGTCGAAACCAAAATAGTTCGCCCAAAATCCTGCTCAAATACAGTGTAATTGTAAGTTAGATAAATTTGTCTTTGACAGTTCTCAATTGCTTCCAATAACCTGTGCCTAGCAAGATTTGTTTAAAGTCATATAAGTGTCGGCGAACTATTTATATTGACTGTACCCTTGTTTATATGTAGTCACTTTAGTCTTTAAGTAAATACAGTAAGTTTTATATAAGTTACGGAAAACACTGGAGACTAAGAAAAATATAATTATTTGAATCTACTATATAACTGCATTCACTTGTATCAATGTGACCAATATAACACACTAAATGTTGGTTTACCCTGCTGAGATAGTTATGCCACTGTAGATGAAGATTATCATAGACCAGCTTTGAGTAAATTCGAAATCGGTTTAACCTTGTGTCCAAAGTAACCCCAGATAAACATATAACTATGAAATCAATATAAAATACTAAAGAACCATAATATAGGCCTCTACTGTAATATGTAAAACAGGCTGCTCATAATGTCAGATACTGTCCCAATTTTCACTGACGACTACCAACAGGGCATTGATTACAAAATTGTTACCAAGGTCCATCCAAAGTTTGATTTGTTAATGTTAATCCTAGGTGGACTCTGTAAGCTTTTCGATAGTTTTTTTATGAGCACTTATGCCGCGTTTTAAGCAGTTATCCCCATGATCCGAACAGTACATCTTCAATTATCAGTCCCTCCATGGCTAAGTACTTCTAATTTATTTGTATTAGTTATAGAATTACTTAACGT
>CM064497.1:21980021-22136269 GCA_032716605.1 Paralithodes platypus | reverse complement strand
TTGGCCGTGCACGACATCGACGTAGGGGATGCAACTCCCATTAAACTATCCCCCTACCGTGTCTCGCCACAACGCAGGAGTATACTGCAGGTCGAGCTTGACTTAATTTTTTCAAACCAGCTGATCACAAGGGCCTTCAGCCAGTGGAGTAGTCCGGTCATACTTGTGCCGAAGCCAGACGGGAGCCATGGTTTTGTAGGGGCTATAGGCAAGTCAATGCTGTCACAAAGAACGATACCTACCCACTGCCACGGATCAAAGATTGCATTTACCAGGTTGGCCTCATGCAGCAGTAAGTTTAATTTAATGAGAGGATTTTGGCAATTAGCTCTCCCTTGTAGCGAGGTAAATATCATGCTTTTGTAGTGCGCTTTCAAGCCTTCAGCTGTGAGATAATGCCTTGCAGTTCGAATAACGCTCCAGCTACGTTCCGGCTATGTTCTGATGTGGTACCTGGAGACGTTGCCTACTTTGGGTGATATCCTTCTTATATCCTCATTTATAATCTTGCTGTTGCCAATCTGGTGGTGAATCTATTTATGTATTATGTTTAATATTATGTACTATACTCCTTAAACTCTTTTCTAGGGGGGAGGTCTGACATACGGAGCCCTGTATGTTAATTTAAGAGTTAGAATTAGAGTTCAAGGAGCCAAACTACCCAAGTGGTGAAGCAGACTAGCGAGCGAACGAGCGAGTGGGCAAACCAGCTCGCCCCATACCTCGATGACCGATGCTATGACGTATGATCGACGCCAGGAGCTGTGAGTGGACCAGGCACCTGTTATGTGATTCGAGGAGCTATGATTGGAGCGCGCACCATCACTCGCCTCCTGATTCGTTCCTACACCATCATTGTTTGGTATATAAGACCCGAGTTGTGGGCATTCAAATCAGTCTCATTTGGAGTTGGGGAAGGTGAACTTGCAGCTGGAGGAAGACGGGGTGAAGTATTATAATGGGATTGTGACTGTCAGTCAGATTATATAAATGTGTGTTAAGTGTGTTCGGTGTAAACACTTACGTTATGTTGGTTAGTGAGATATGTGATTGGGAATTAACGTGATGTGTTTAATGTGTGTAATGTGTTTAACGATTTAATTGGGAATTAACGTGAACGCTACTATTATGTGTTTAACTATTTGATTGCGAATTAACGTTAACGCTACTATTTATGTACTTAACTATTTGATTGGGAATTAACGTTAACGCTATTATTATGTACTTAACTATTTTAGTTGACTAACTTGTGGACTAAAGCAACTCTTTAAGTAATTGGGTTATGATGAAAGTAATACTATTGTTTTATATTAATACTTACGAGTTCTTTCATTTTCTTTGAATTAAGCTTACAGTGCTTAATGGTGCTTAGTACGGTGATGCTATTGTCTCGTATTAGTAATATCGCCTTAGACTAACATGGCTGTGTTAATATTACTTCTAGTGATTTCCTAAGCTGAAGAAAATTCTTTTGCTTCAAAATATTATATTTTGCTTTTCATATTATTTGAGTGAGACCTGAATCGAATCTATGAAACGATCCTGTAACTTTATTTACTCATAATCAAACCTCAATGTTACGTGGTTAAGAAATACATTTAACTAATTATTAAATATATCTAACTTTTTATGTGACTTTGATATTACTCCTGATGATAATAATAATATAATACTATTAACGTAAGACAAGAACCAAGAATAATTACATTAAATATAAATAAAAGGACATAGAAGAAAACTATCTATTCATTTCAAAAAGGGTAAGAGACAGAAATATTCTTACTTTAATATTTATCTTTCAAGACTTTTTATAAAATTAATAGTCCTTCTTTAGCTATAACTTATTCGGTTCATAACCATAGCCTACTAAGCTTCGGTTAAATAATAATTCTTTATAAATACTACATGACTTTAATTAGTTTCAGTATTTTTCATAATTAAAGAGTATCAGTCAATAAAGGATACCAAGTCCTAAGATCCAAAAGGAAAGGAAGCAACAACAGGAAATTATTTTATTAGATTTTACTTTTGTTTTGCCTTCAGCTGACTGATACCTTAATATATATCTCTGTGCTATCTAGATTCATCAAGTTAACCACTTGAGGATCAAGATACGTAACAATATATATATATATATATATATATATATATATATATATTAAAGGTAGTCTTGGGAGGCGTTGTATTTGTACTTGTTATATTTATTTATTTACAAGGGCAAACACGGATTATGACATATACATGGAATATCTGAAGGGAAATATCTGAAGGGAAAAACCTATAGACAAAAACCTGAGAATGGTAGAGACCACTATGCTATGCCAGCACCAATAAAATACGAAGGAAAATATTTTGATGGGCATTAATTGGACCTTAAATCATCTTGGTTTGAGCATGGCAGATTTAGAACAGAGCGAGTTACGGAGAGCCATAATTTACGGGAAGTTTGTAAGCGATTAAACAAGATAAGTCAAACTGGGATAAACTGTGAGAGTGGTGGTGGAGGTGATGATAGTGAGCATGGTGATGATTGTAAGAGGAGTCAGAATGGTGGTGATGGAGAGGAGTGAGAATGGTGGTGATGGTGAGAGTAAGAATGGTTGTGATGGTGAGAGGAGTGGTGATGGTGAGAGGAGTGAGAATGGTGGTGATGGTAAAAGGAGTGAGAATGGTGGTGATGGTGAGAGGAGTGAGAATGATGGTGATGGTAACAGGAGTGAGAATGGTAGTGATGGTGAGAGGAGTGAGAATGGTAGTGATGGTGAGAGTGAGAATGATAGTGATGGTGAGAGGAGTGAAAATGGTGGTGATGGTGAGAAAAGTGAGAATGGTGGTGATGGTGAGAAGAGTGAGAATGGTGGTGATGGTGAGAATGGTGGTGATGGTGAGAGGAGTGAGAATGGTGGTGATGGTGAGAGTGAGAATGGTGGTGATGGTGAGAGGAGTGAGAATGGTGGTGATGGTGAGAGGAGTGAGAATGGTGGTGATGGTGAGAGTGGGAATGGGAATGATGGTGAGAGTGGGAATGGGAATGATGGTGAGAGTGGGAATGGGAATGATGGTGAGAGGAGTAAGAATGGTAGTGATGGTGAGAATGGTGGTGATGGTGAGAATGGTAGTGGTGAGAGTGAGAATGTGTGATGGTGAGAGAGAAATGGAGATAGAGTAAAATGTAGTGAGAGATGGTGATGGTGAGAGTGAGAATGGTAGTGATGGTGAGAGGAGTGAGAATGGTGAGAAGTGAGAATGGCGGTGATGGTGAGAGGAGTGAGAATGGTAGTGATGGTGAGAATGATGGTGATGGTGAGAGGAGTGAGAATGATAGTGATGGTGAGAGGAGTGAGAATGATGGTGATGGTGAGAGGAGTGAGAATTATGGTGATGGTGAGAGGAGTGAGAATGGTGATGATGGTGGTGATGGTGAGAGGAGTGAGAATGGTAGTGATGATATTGATAATGGTGATGAGGAGAGAATAGAGAATGTGATGAATGAGGAGTGAGAATGGTGATGATGGTGGTGATGGTGAGAGGAGTGAGAATGGTAGTGATGGTGAGAGGAGTGAGAATGGTGATGATGGTGGTGATGGTGAGAGGAGTGAGAATGGTGGTGATGGTGAGAGGAGTGTGCAAGTGGTAAAGGTAGAGAGAAGAGGCTAAGAGATGTGATTGTGGTGCGAAGGGTACGAGTGGTGGTGATGGTAGGTAGTGGTAGTGAACAAAAAGTGGTAATAGGGGTTGTGGCCATGAGAACAAAATGAGAATGGTGATGTTGATGGTGAGAGGAAAGTGAAAAGTGGGTGAGTATTTGGGTGGTGGTTAGATAAAGTAAAAGTAGGACGAGTGATGATGATGATGATGATGATGATGTTGATGCTACAATGAGGGAAGCAAAATAGCACAGGACATTATATACGTATACACAATCCGTATACGTGCCATCCGCAAGGATGGCACTCATCTAAACCCTGTGGGTTCAGCACGCATGGGTCGTCTCCTACACGAAGCAGTCCGCAGCCATGGATCAAAAAACGCCATCCGAGAAGAAGCAGCAGTGACATAAATCATCCAACGCCAAGAAAAACACAGAGGCAACCGAGGACCACCAGCAATAAGGACCGGAGACAGCGAGGACCGAGGACAGCCATGAACATAAATGTAGATCTGACAAGAACCAAAAATATTATTAAAGCGCGTTCCGTGAGTTCTAAAATAAAAAATTTAAAGGTTTTCTATGCAAACGCTCGTAGCATACGCAATAAATTTTCAGATTTAGAGGAGCTAGTGTTTACAGAAAATTATGATGTGATTGGCATAACAGAATCTTGGCTCAATACAGAAGATAGAGACTTTTTAGCAGAGTATTCACTTCCCGGTTATGTAATGTTTGAGAAAAGCCGAATAAATCAAAATGGAGGTGGCGTTTTACTTTATATCAAAGAAAGTCTTAACCCTACCCTCTTGTCAAAACCTCAAATTGTGAACGTCGACGCATCTTTTGTGCTAATAAAGAATAATAAAGGTACCAAAATAATACTTGCATTAATATACAGACCTCCAGCTCAATCAGTGCAAACTGACCGAGAAATTTACGAACAAATTGCAGATGTAAGTAACTCACAAGATACCGTAATTTTTGGTGACTTTAATTTACCTGTGACCAAGTGGGGCGATACTCTTACTTCACACTCCGGACATGACTTGTATACGAACTTGCAAGAGAGTTCGCTTTATCAATTTGTTGGAACGCCGACCCGTGGTAATAACGTTCTTGACATTGTACTTGCAACAAAAGAAGAATTAATAGAGAATTTGAATGTTGGTGATGAATTCAGTAACAGCGACCATCATACGATAACTTTCACTTTAAAGTTTACTAGTAACGAACCAAATAGTAGCATCGAAAAAGTCCCTAATTTCAAGAAAGCAAACTTCCATAAACTTAGAGCTATGTTTAAAGAAACTGACTGGAGCTTTTTAATTCACAATAACGACATAAATACATCTTGGAAGTTATTCGAAGCCACTTACCTAAAAGCAGTGCAAGACTGCATACCATCGAAAACTCGGCGTCCAGGCCATAATAATAAGCCCAAATGGTGGAATAAAGATATTTCAAACTGCCTGCTTGCTAAAAAATTTGCTAATGATAGATTAAAATCCTCACAAAATGACGAAGAACGGCTGAAATTTGTAGAGCTACGACGCAAAGCCAAAAAGTTAATTAAGCAAAGTAAAAAGACCTTAGAGTTACATATTGCGAATCAAAGTAAAACAAACCCGAAAGAATTCTATAGTTATATCAGAAAGAAAAAAGTAGTTACTTCAACTGTTGGACCGTTAGTCGATGAAAATGGAGAATACACCAAAGACGAAGAACAAATGAGTAATGCCCTCAATACCTTCTTTGCATCAGTTTTTACAACAGAAGACCTCAGTGATATCCCTACACCATCGCCGATTCAGATTGATAATTCGGATGTTTTAAGCAATATCACCGTTACAGAGAGAGAAGTATTGAATTGTTTAGATAAACTCAAGGTAAATAAAACGCCTGGACCTGATACAATCTCGCCTAGAGTTCTAAAGGAAGCTAAGGATGAGCTCTCTAAACCACTGACATTACTATTCAATAAATCCTTGCAGTCTGGAACTATGCCCGATCAGTGGAAGCTAGCCAACGTAACACCGATATTCAAAAAAGGCAGCAAATCCCTATCCAGTAACTATCGTCCAATTAGCTTAACCTCAGTTGTATGTAAAATGCTAGAAACGGTCATACGAGACAGAATCGTAAATCACTTAGAGGAAAATAACATACTTAAAGATACTCAACACGGCTTTCGTAAAAAACGTTCCTGTTTAACAAACCTCTTAGACTTCTTCCACGATATCCTCAACCTCTACGATGAGAGTAAAGCTGTAGATATTATATACCTTGATTTTCAAAAGGCCTTTGACAAAGTTCCCCACAAACGTTTACTGCTAAAACTAAAAGCGCATGGAATACAAGACGGTGTGTTGAAATGGATTGAAAATTGGCTCAGCGACAGAAAGCAAAGGGTAGTCATAAACGGTAAGGCATCAAAATGGACCAATGTAAGTAGCGGGGTACCCCAGGGATCGGTACTAGGACCAATTCTCTTTCTAATTTACATCAACGACATAGATGAGGGTCTCACCTGTACAATCTCAAAATTTGCTGACGATACAAAAATTGCAAATAGCGTACTCTCAAAAGAACAAGTTGACGATATGCAACACAATCTAGATAAATTGTCATGTTGGGCCCAAATTTGGCAAATGAGTTTCAATGCGGATAAATGTAAAGTACTACATATCGGATACCTAAATGAGAAAGCAAACTATTCGATGAATGGCACTCAGCTTAAGAATGTAAACAGAGAAACCGATCTGGGAGTAACAATATCGAGTAACCTAAAACCGAGTCAACAATGTTCAGAAGTTGTTAAGAAGGCAAACAAAATAATTGGCTTTATAGGCAGGTCATTTGAGCATAAATCCAAAGAAGTTATCCTAACCCTTTACAATTCCTTAGTCCGCCCTCTTCTGGAATACTGCGTTCAATCCTGGTGCCCTTATTACCAAAAAGATATAAACAAGCTAGAACGAGTTCAACGTAGAGTTACCAAAATGATACCTAGCCTAAAGAACAAACCATACGAAGAGCGTCTTAGAGAATGAAATCTATTTCCTTTAACCCAGCGCAGATTAAGAGGCGACTTAATTCAAGTGTTCAAAATCATCAAAGGCATCGACAATATGAACTGTAGTAAGTACTTCACTATCGACCAATCTAATTACACGCGGGGAAACGGTTGCAAAATTATTGGTAAATCTTTTAACTCGCACGAATCTAAGAATTTCTTCTTCAATCGAGTTGTCAACTTGTGGAATGGGCTTCCCCAAAACGTTATAGACTGCATCACCGTTGATTCATTTAAACTCCGCCTAGACAAATATCTCGCATCAAACCCGCGACTGACTGCGTTTGTAAATGAATAACTTTATTTTATCCCCCCCTCAGTTACTAACCCATCTGTCCCCTACTAACTTCCTAATCCTGCCACGGACATTAGTTCCAGGGCAGTAATTCCCTTTCCAATGTTCCCTTACCCACTCTAAACCACTGTTTGGACACTTGATCCTCAGTGTTTTGGAGGACAAGCAACCTAGAAGGGTCACTGGATCTGTTGTTGCTTGATTTCCTTTGTACTCCTTTGTACCCTTTGTAATATATTGTTAAATCATATACAGTAAATTCACTGTTGAACACATCAAAATAACACACTCAGTATAGAATGAACACATTATTTATCGGACGGTAAATATAGGACTCAAAAGCGGCTTACACAAGTGGGACTAAAGAGTGTGAATCAAAGGCCCTAGTGAAAATATTTAATTATACCTTTTTTCTCCTCCTCCCCCATTATCTCTCCCTTAACTCTTTCTTCTTCTTCCTTTTCCCACTTACTCTTCTTAAAAATACAAGATATGCTATACCTGGAATCAAACTTCACAAGGAAATTGTAAATAGATTTCCTGACGAAAAGTTGGCTGGCGCCTATTACAAGCATTCTTTCCCTGCCATCCCTCTTCCCTTTGCCAGGTTTCATGCTAATCTTCCCTACCCTTTTAAGGGGACATGGGCCGGATTTCTGGACCACTGTCTCCCTCATGTATAGCCCCATTAGTTTTCAGATGTTAAGATGTTTTCCTCATTAGTTAGTTGATTTTAAGACCTTTCGCCCCATTTCTTCGTCAATATTTAGACCCTTCGTGCTATTTAGGTGTCGATGTTTTCCCTGGCGAACGATAGTGAGCCTGTAATGTTGGAAGAGCCGGCCTTCGGCCTTGACATTTTTCTACCGAAAAATTTACAAATTAATCTAGAAGGGGGATCTAATGGATGTTCTTTTTTTAATTTTGATGGAGGTCTAGAGAGGAAACTGGAAAAATTACGAATACATGCAAAAATCGTCCAAAAAGTGCACCAATTCCCCCCCCCCCCCCCCCCGCCTTTTAAGGGAGTGCGGGTTCGGCTACTGAATGACTTGCATACAAACAAATACTGTTTTCATTCAACCAACATATAATACTCTTATTTCTTAATATTGCAAGGGAACTTTGGTGACTGATGGTAATACCCCAGCATACCATTATAACTGGTAGTTTGGTCATGCACCAGGCCGCACAGTTATTACTTCACTCAATATATAATTATCGATATTACAATTGCCAAATCAGCTGTTATAAGCTTCGCCAACTGTGCTACACAAAGAAAACAGTTAATCCCCTATACAAACTTTATAGGCTGACTGAACACTTAGAATAGGTTATACGAACACCTGGCTCGTAAGCATAACATAAGCTTCCATAGCAATAACATTTGTCGTCAAAGCTTAAAAGTAATAAATCATTATGCAGTTTGGAACTAAGGAAACAACATAAAAAAAAAGCACATCGGCCATTCACAGAATGCCGTCATACATCCTTGTAATTCAATTGAGCTGATGTGTCACCCAAAATAAGAACAGTAATGCCGATTAGTGATGGGATGACACACCCAATGTTATACCACTCACTCTCACTCTCTCTCTCTCTCTGACACTGAATCATATATTTTTCTTCTAAATTGTTGTTATTATTATAGTAGCCGAGAAGATGCCCTTGATGGGAATACCGCGGCACCCAGGTAGTCCCAGGAGTTGCTCCTCCCCGGGGGGAGGTAGTAAGATCCGTTTGTGAGGGGGTAGTGGTTGAGTTTCTTCAATCCACAGCCCTCCCAGCAGCGCCACCATTGCAGGCGGATCTCTGGGCGCATCATCGCCCCCTTTTAGCCTTGTACAACACGCACTAGGATACGTTGGGCATATTTGTTTCCTCTACTAATTATGGTGGACCCCCTTAACCCCCAGGAGGTTAGTGCTCCACACCTTATTGTAATACATACATATTATGAACAAATGGCTAAATGTATAATAAGAGAGAAAGCCACAACCTCATATCATATTCTCACCCCGTCTTTTTAGTGAAATATCCCAGACAAAGACCCTGGAAGGCAGGCTAAACTTTTGACGTGTCTTTCACGGTGGAACCTGGGGTGACTCAACAAATCTTGGGTTGATAACATACGTTCGTGGTAAACCAAAGATCGTGGTATTAATGTCACGATCATATTATATTTTCATACACATTCCTACATTGCCATACAAGCAATTTCACTTTAACATTCACGAACAACTTTAAGGGGGGATGGGCCGGTTTTCTGGACCACTTTCTCCCTCATGTTTAGCCCCATTAGTTTTCAGATGTTAAGATGTTTTCCCCATTAGTTAGTTGATTTTAAGACCTTTCGCAGCATTTCTTCGTCAATATTTAGACCTTTCGTGCTATTTAGGTGTCGAGTTTTTCCCTGGCGAACGATAGTGAGCCTGTAATGTTGGAAGAACCGGCCTTCGGCCGGGACATTGTTCTACCGAAAAATGTACAAATTAATCTAGAAGGGGGATCTAATGGAAGTTTTTTGTATTTAATTTGATGGAGGTCTAGGGAGGAAACTAGAAAAAAACCGAATACATGCAAAAATCGCCCAAACAGTGAACCATCCCCCCTTAAATCAGATTAAAGACAAAATATTTATTCTGTAATGCACACAATCAATCAAGCTGGATTATTTAGTGAATGTCCAAGATATTTGTACTGGCAAGATGCAGTCAATTAGTTCAGCATAACAATGACAGACATTCAAATTACTTGGGTATGAATTACACGAAAAACTAAAATAATATTAAGAAATAGAGTTCTCTCACCCTTATAATTACCTCTCAAAAATTAGTTTTCTGCTCACAGCTAACTCAAAGACAACTGCAGAGGTTGATGTAACTAAACTAAAGGTTTCTAAATTACCGCTGATGGTAACAAAGGGTTTAAAGTATCCCTAATAGGCTCAAAATCGCGTCATATGTCGGAGAGGGTTACAAAACAAACACCCATGAGAAACTGGGAAATACAAGAAGACCTGAACTATTTATTGAATGGGTTGTATGATGAACTGTGACAAATTAAAGCGGTAAGTTATAGTCTATTCGCTGGAGGTAGGCGAGAAATCTTGACCTCTAGCCTCTGTAACTCAAAAAGGGCTAGAGCAAATGGGCTGTAAATTTCCACATCTATTCCTTGACTGACTCTTCCCAAATGATAGACATATTAGCTTGATTACTCTAGTCGTTTTTGAGTTACAGAGGTTAGAGGTCATGATTTTTCGCCTACTTACAGCAAATAGATTATAGTAGGTGCAAATGAGCCAGGAACAGAGTGGGCAGGTATTGGTTATGGTAATCTAGACCTACAATAGTACAGCAAGTATGGCTA
Source organism: Paralithodes platypus (assembly GCA_032716605.1). NCBI lineage: Eukaryota > Metazoa > Arthropoda > Malacostraca > Decapoda > Lithodidae > Paralithodes > Paralithodes platypus. The sequence continues at coordinate 22,125,877 of CM064497.1, read as the reverse complement.
GTGGATGAGTGGGAAGAGGGAAGAGGAGTTTATAGGAAGGAGAGGGAAATGGAAGAAGACTGTGTGTGAAAAATATTTAGAACTATAGTTACGAAGAGTACGAATTAAGGACAAACATCATAAAAATAATAATCCTGTTCCTGTCTATCTTGAAAAACTACTGTACAAATAATGGAGCTCCTACGTAAACTATATCGTAAACCTAAGTATGTGTGTGAAGACTGGCAAACAGTAAGTAACCTGCAAGTGACAAAAAACATTAACTTGTAGAGGAAATCATAATTGCATCCGGGGGTGTCATAAATTAGTGTGTGTAAATACTGAATGTTAGCTATATTATGGAAAATGGGCTTACTGGTTTGAACTTTCAGTATTTATATTAGCTGTTTTTATTAGACTTATTATTAGTATTACCACGGATGTTGCAGCAGACAATATAATATTATGCACATAATAAAGATCATGAAAACCATTTAAATGTGAATATTTGACAATGGAGAAAGTAATATATCTGCGTGACTCAGACTTTTACTTCATGCTCGACTTCGTGCTGGATTCCATCGTCTGAGAGAGAGAGAGAGAGAGAGAGAGAGAGAGAGAGAGAGAGAGAGAGAGAGAGAGAGAGAGAGAGAGAGAGAGAGAGAGAGAGAGAGAGAGAGAGAGAGAGAGAGAGAGAGAGAGAGAGAGAGAGAGAGAGAGAGAGACTTACAAACGTGAAAGCCTCAGATTCAGTGTTATTCATAAAACTATGTATTATAATACCCTTTGAACTAAAGATTATGTACATATCCTTCTCATAATTACAACCTGTCAGTTGTGTGGCCTCTCATGAACTCAATAATTCCATATCTATGTGTGATATGCGCTAAAACAGGGCGCTACACATTAACCCCTTCTGTACCGGTGATGTGCTTTTCATTTTATTCTGGCAACTATTAGACGATTTTGTTCAGCTTAGGAAGGACGTCTACCCATTGAAAGGCTGCAGACAATCTCAATGTATCCTTTTAGCTACCATATATCTTTCCTCAGCTTCACAAAATCGTCTAAATGTAGCTGAAATCAAATACAAAATACGTAGCCGGTACAGAAGGGGTTAACAATTGATAAATAACAACAGTGAACTTTACAGCTGAATAGCAAACTACCCTCCATTAAATTTGATTATTACTAATTGTGTCTGATGAGTGGAATGCAGGGGAAGATAAACGATATAAACATGGAAAATAGGGGTAATAGCGAAAATATACAGAGGTGAGTGTTCTTAATACCAACGATCCACTGAACAAAGAGCTGTTGTTGAAAAATATGCATTGCGAATTCCAGATGTAATGCTAACGATTATTGCTTCTCGAGTATTATGATGAAGTGCAAATGCTTAATGGTACAATGCAGTACAAAGGAAATCAAGCAACAACAGATCTAGTGACCCTTCTAGGTTGCTTTTCCTCCAAAACACTGAGGATCAAGTGTCCAAACAGTGGTTTAGAGTGGGTAAGGGAACATTGGAAAGGAAATTACTGCCCTGGAACTAATGTCCGTGGCAGGATTAGGAAGATAGTAGAGGACAGATGGGTTAGTAACTGAGGGGGGATAAAATAAAGTTATTAATTTACAAACTCAGTCAGTCACGGGTTTGATGCGAGATATTTGTCTAGGTGGAGTTTAAATGAATCAACGGTGATGCAGTCTATAACGTTTCGGGGAAGCCCATTCCACAAGTTGACAACTCGATTGAAGAAGAAATTCTTAGATTCGTGCGAGTTAAAAGATTTACCAATAATTTTGCAACCATTTCCCCGCGTGTAATTAGATTGATCGATAGTGAAGTACTTACTACAGTTCATATTGTCGATGCCTTTGATGATTTTGAACACTTGAATTAAGTCACCTCTTAATCTGCGCTGGGTTAAAGGAAATAGATTTAATTCTCTAAGACGCTCTTCGTATGGTTTGTTCTTTAGGCTAGGTATCATTTTGGTAAATTTACGTTGAACTCGTTCTAGCTTGTTTATATCTTTTTTGGTAATAAGGGCACCAGGATTGAACGCAGTATTCCAGAAGAGGGCGGACTAAGGAATTGTAAAGGGTCAGGATAACTTCTTTGGATTTATGCTCAAATGACCTGCCTATAAAGCCAATTATTTTGTTTGCCTTCTTAACAACTTTTGAACATTGTTGACTCGGTTTTAGGTTACTCGATATTGTTACTCCCAGATCGGTTTCTCTGTTTACATTCTTAAGCTGAGTGCCATTCATCGAATAGTTTGCTTTCTCATTTAGGTATCCGATATGTAGTACTTTACATTTATCCGCATTGAAACTCATTTGCCAAATTTGGGCCCAACATGACAATTTATCTAGATTGTGTTGCATATCGTCAACTTGTTCTTTTGAGAGTACGCTATTTGCAATTTTTGTATCGTCAGCACATTTTGAGATTGTACAGGTGAGACCCTCATCTATGTTGTTGATGTAAATTAGAAAGAGAATTGGTCCTAGTACCGATCCCTGGGGTACCCCGCTACTTACATTGGTCCATTTAGATGCCTTACCGTTTATGACTACTCTTTGCTTTCTGTTGCTGAGCCAATTTCTATCCATTTCAACACACCGTCTTGTATTCCATGCGCTTTTAGTTTTAGCAGTAAACGTTTGTGGGGAACTTTGTCAAAGGCCTTTTGAAAATCAAGGTATATAATATCTACAGCTTTACTCTCATCGTAGAGCTGTACACAGTACAGAGGAGAGCCTGCACTGTTGAAACTGTGAGTACCAATAATGTTATAATTTGAATCCAAAACCACAGCTACAACATTAAATAATAAGTACACCACAAGAAATATGCATTTAAAAACATTCATAATGCTCATAGCAAAATAAATCCACAGGCATAAACATTGGAAAAAAATAAATGGTTGAACGTTATTGCTTACTTATCTCTACTACACATTATTCAAATATATGTATCCTTCAAAGCAGACACGAGACATCCCTTCGTGTGTGTGTGTGTGTATATATATATATGGAGTTGTGGAGATTGTAGACACCAATCAAGCAGAGCAATAACCAGGAGAGGCATCATTGCCATGTGATAAGGAGTTGCTGGAACTCTTGTTTCATTTGACTGGCTTCCCTCACTGTTTCTGGTTTGTCTACCTACATAGAGAGTAATCCAGCTAGCTCTCACAAACACCTCCTCCTATCAATTTCACTACATTAAACAAGCACAAGTACTGTACACCAATACAAACAGTGCATTATTTTGGCTCTCTCACTCTTTCAACTTTGAGGGAGAGACTTGATGCAGGCAACTTTGTCTTTTGTCTCCTTCATACACATAAGAAAAATTAAAGAACATTATATATATATATACTATACATATATACAGTATATTCAAACTTATTATATTACATAGTAGATTTTGGTTCCAACACATGTTAGAATGTTGAAAGCACCCTGTTGACATTGATAGTAGCATTTAACTAAAGTGGAGTGATCACGCACTAGCCTTAAGGGGGGTGACCTTTTTTTGTTATTTCTGTCTTTTTCTCTCTTTCTCTGGCTTGTATCCATTCGGCCCCATTCAACCAACTATTTTAAGACGTTTATCCCCATCTAGGTGTCGATTTCTTCCTGGCGAGCCATAGCGAGCCATCATTCTATGAAGAAATCCGGCTTCGCCGGAGAAATTTTTCTATCGAAAAATGTACAAATTTAGCCTGCTGTCAAACAAAAATAAAAAATATGCTGGCTCGCTACCGCTCACCAGTAAAAAATTGACACCTGGATGGGGATAAACGTCTTAAAACAGTAGGCTGAATGGGGCCAAATGGATACAAGGCAGAGAAAGATAGAAAAGGACAGAACAAAAACAGGTCTCCCCCCTTAATGGTAGTGACATGAATCTGTGGTGTCACATTACTGAACTCGAATCTATCTCTCTCTCTATCTCTCTCTCTCTCTCTCTCTCTCTCTCTCTCTCTCTCTCTCTCTTAGCATTATGGTCTTGGAATTTAAATTCCTGGTCAACTAAGAGCCTTTGATCCTTTCATTACCGAAGTTTAATAGCATTTTTAAAATAAGGCTTGAAATATTTTAAGTATATTATATACTGTGTGATGAGAAGACTGGTGGAAGTTTCAAAAAATAGCTATTGAGTGTATATTGTTAATAATTATATAATGGTTACACCTGTTATAGGAGTTAGCCTAATCTAGTAGAGAAGGAAAACATAGTGTATGTTCTTATAATTATGACATTGCATTAACATAACTGTTTATATAGACAGCAATTACATATTTTAAACCTTTCCCAGTAGTATTTGTTCTCCTTCCTTTCCCTCTGCATTCCTTCTCTGCATTCCTTACGAAGGAAAGCAAGCAACAGTAAAATCAGGTAATGAAACACTGGAACAGGAAACACGAAGCTGGGCAATTGTTAGGAGGATAATAATTATAAAAGACCTTCAATCACAAATACACATGCACCCACACACTGTACTTCCTTCCTGTTTTGTTGACACTCTTAGCTGCCTCTCCTCAGATAATATAATTACTTGCACCCCTCACTAAATCCACCTTCCCTTCTGAGAGAGAATAAACAATTATGAAGGGGAAGCGTGAACAGACGTATATAATATGCTTTTCGTGAATTAAGTCATGAATCCTGATGATCACCAGTAGATTATGGTAAGGAAACACTGAAGGACGGGAGCGAATTGTGTAGGAGGAAACAAAACAGGGAAGCTCTGGCATAAAATGAAAACGGATAAGTAAAGTGTTTGGAGAGATGGTTAGGATCAACAGAAAAGACTCAAAAGGTGCAACCTGAAAACGGAGAAATGAGAAGATTGTCCAGTAGAACATTTCTGACAAACAAATATATGTACCGGTGATGTATAAAGGCCGTCATTAACATTTGAAGATTATAAACTGCCAATAAAGTAAAGAAGTAAGAAGAGACAAACAGACTAGTAATGCAAATAAAAAAATAAATCGTCTGTGAAATGTGAAGAGGGAGACTTGGTGACAAGTAGAGAAAGATATAAGAAGAAAGAGGTAATAATGAGACGCTTTGATTGAGACCTGTGAGAAAACAAAATCTTATACAACAGAGAGAAAGAAGCCATACAACATTTATCTTCTGATTTAACTACCATTTCCAATTGGGGCAGAGAAAACCTTATTACCTTTAATGCTTCCAAAACCCACTTTTTCCATCTATCTACCAAAAGTGAACTCCCAGAGGGCTATCCCTTATACTTCAACAATACAAAAATCAACCCATTATCTTCTCTCAGTATTTTCGGTGTCTCAACCTGCTCAAGGTTTGTTTTATCCCTGCACAGCTACTTGCTATGTACAGGGGCACAGTTCGTTCTTGTATTGAGTATTGTTCACATGTGTGGGGAGGATCCTCTCATACAACACTTCTAGACAAAGTAGAAAGAAACCCTTTCGTATAATTTACTTCCGTCCACTCACTGACTCTCTGCAATATCTCTCTCTTCGCCACAATATTGCATCTCTCTCGCTATTCTATCGTTACTACAACAATCAATGTTCCCCAGAGCTCTCTCAGTGTATACGTAATTTACGTAGCACCTGTCTTGCAACACAATCCCACCCCTACTCTGCGCAACTTTCCAACTCAGGAGTGAAACGATACTGGTACTCCCAATCGTTCTTCTATTCAACAGCTGAGCTCTGGAACTCTCTCCCTGAATCCATCTTTCCCTCATCCTATGACAGAAATTGCTTCAAACTCCCTGTGTCCAGACAATTTGGCTCGAACATTCCTTGATTTTGGCCCTGGCACTCTTTAAATTCTGGGGGAGGCACTCGCCACAGGCAGGTTTGCCTTGTGTTTCCCTCATCCACATAGAAAACAAAAATAGAAAGGAAAAACTGGAATAGCAGTAGAGCAGGTATGCTATCAAAATGTAAATAAGAATAATAGGGTATTTTTTTAAACAATGACAAGGGGACATCTTTTACTCTACGACATTGCTCTTTCCTTCCTCATTTACTTCTCTCTAATTCCTAGAGGCCTCTCACCTCCCCAACCTTTCTATCACCCCTCACTCTTCCGCAAATAGTAATAACAACCTTCAAGTCAGATACATTACTACCAATATTGTTTTCAGGCTGCTGGTTGTAGTTATTCATATTGCCATTTCAAAATAACGTATTATAGCAATAGCAATAATATTAAAATATATAATTATAAATCAGTTAAAGGAGGATTGAAAAAGTGTGAGAATGACCTGTGATTTGCGATGTGAGAGTGGGGGGTAAGAATGGTTCACCTGCGACAAAACGATATTATTAAAGAAAAACGAAAATTAACTGGACCCACCTGTTCACAGTTGTATTGCACGGAGTCTTCTAGGGTGGTCCAGGGCAAAGACTATTCTTCCTGAAACATTGATAAATTATATATAACTATTTAATACACAAACACGTTATAAATAGCAAGGGCGAGACTTGCAGTAAAATCTATGTTACGTCTATGTACAGTACATTAAAGAGACAAGCAATACAAAACTAATATATAATGTTGAGAGTATAGTAGAATGTGAGATAACACAGGCAAGGATGCGCACTTTGGCAGAAGTATAGTAAATAAAGACAAGCTACATTAAACGACAATTTGATGTAGTAATTATTGTAATTACTTAACCGGACCACTGAGTTTGAAGAGACTCTCACAGGGCTGGCCCGAAAGTTTATTTAAATAAAGCCACATCAATATAAAAACAAACATTACTGACGTTAAACCGTTCTATTATTAAGATAAAATCAAATAAAGTCGTACAACTTGTAGTCTTACAAAAATGCAAAACATAGAAAAAGCTAAAATGTGTTAGTGTTCAGAAAGAATGTCTATCAAAACCGATAGCGAAAGTATCAATGTAAAACAAAACAGACATTCACACCTCGCTGCTGCAAGTACACTGCGCATGTATTGTTATATTGGTCATGAATGTTAAACACTTTGAATTGTTTTCGCTTGAATGGTGCATACAAATTCTCTCTTCCGTTGAACAGTGAAGGGTTGAGTAAAAAACAAAGTATTTGACAAGTTGTCGAAAAGAATAATATCCAGTACTTAGGCGATACTATAATATATGAGAGGGTGATGAAAAACACCAATAATAATATAAATGTACTGTATATTTAGTAACAGGTGAAATACGATCAAAAGAATCGACAACTAAGTACATGTATTGGAAAAGCAACCGGAATTAAAAGTGAAACGGGGAGAGGAATGGAAGAGATAAGACAATTGAATTCCCTTCTTCACCAGTGATGTACAATGTGAAGGGTGGGATATATCATGAAGAAAATGGCCAACGATGATAGGGAAAGGAGAGAGGGGAATGAATAAAACAATATATTGCAGAATTTAAAAGAACTGAGGCGAAGACAGAGAGTTAGGAGAAGAACAAGACAAGATAACGTAAATCCATTAACAAAATTTAACATTAAAAATCGCAAGAGAAATAAAAAACATGCTTTATGATAAATGTAATAAATAATGCATATACCACAACAAGCACACATTAAACTCGCTATATGTTGGCAAATATAATTATGGGCCAACGCATACTAGGTCATCGCTGATTGAATGATTTCTCAGTTTCCGAGCTGCAGTGCAAGTGTAATTATACAATTAGAGAAGTAAAGGGGAATCTGGAATTCAATTTGTGATTCTAGTGAGGCTAATAAGGTCTCACATCAAAGTTGTTTAGTCCTTCCCCCATTTACCTTTTCAGTCTTCATTTCTCATAATTTAACATGTTAGCCAAATTAAACATACACCATTGTATTGAGCTCAGAGCAATACGTACAAACTATGTTAACTATATACAGCAATAATGTATCAACCTCACAATAGTTAAGAGTGAGTCGTTAATAAGTTAGTAATCCTTATAGATCATAGCATTTATTCGATGTAAAGAGTGGAATCAACCTACTTCTTTTTACTTAGAGCTCATCGACACATTTTGTTTTGTTGTCATAAGCTACCGAACAGCCCCGAGTCCCTGAGAAAGGCCATGGCCAGGATCGGGCTTTCCCACAGAGCTCTCATTGAGTGTAGATTGTGTTGTTGGCGTAAGTGGTTGTGTGAAATGCAGCCTTCCATGATGTGTTTAATCGTATGGGGTGCTGTGTTACATCCAGGGCAGGCGTCGACAACGGAGTCATCCAGTCTCTTCTGATAGCTCAGGAGAGCTGGATGGTGTCCGCATCTCAGCCTGGCCAGGTGGACTCTGTCCTCGCGAGGAAGGGAGGATTCGGAAGGATGGATTTCGGGAGGTCGTGCATGCAGCTGCGTGTTGTCTGTGAGTGAGTGGATGAATCGGTGAGAGATATGAGTATGGATGTGCTTCTGGAAGTTGGTTCGGGGTGGGCAGGGAGGGAGAGGACAATAATTGTGTGTGATACCGTGTGCTGGGTGTTGTTTTGATATTTCTTGGTGTCTGTGGGTGTGTTGCCATGTAGTTTAGTGGGTGGTCTTGGTTCGTGGAGGCTGCTGCCAGGAATTGAGTGCCTCTCATGTCCAGATGGTCTTTGACTTTGAGGATTTTGGTTTCTTGATGTAGGTGATCTGTGGGTGCAGTAGCTGTGCAGCCTGTAATGATCTTCAGGGCTTTGTTTTGAATAGTCTGTAAGGTCTTATGATGTGTTTCAGCTAGGTTAGAAGCCCAGGCTGGGCTTGCGTATTCCATCACTGATCTTATGTATTGTTTATATACTGTGGTGGTAGTTTCTTTGTTGTGTCCAAATTTTGTGTGAGCAAGTGACCTGAGGACGTTAAGTCTGGGTGTCAGTTTCTTTTTAATGTTTGTGGTGTGCTGTTTGAATGTCATATGAGTATCATATGTTACTCCTAGGATTTTGGGTGTGTGTGTATGTGTTAGGGGTGTGTTGTTTATGGTGAGTTGAGGGATGTATTCGTGTTCTCCTGTCCAACTTGTGAGCAGGGTTGCGGTGGATTTGGCTGGGGCAAGATTAAGTCTGTTTGTAGTGCACCAGCCATGTAGTGTGTTGAGATAGGGTTGAAGGAGATCTGTTGCTCTTTTTGGGTCATGGTGTGTGCATGTGAGTGTTATGTCATCTGCATAGGAGGCTAAGTTTATTTGGGGCGTATTGGGTGTAGTTATATCGTGCATGTACAGATTGAAGAGTGCGGGCGATAGGACGGATCCTTGTGGGACTCCGTTTGGAAAGTTTCTGATTTTAGATGACTGACCGGCAAAAGATACGTGTGCACATCTGCCTGCTAGGAAGTTGGCCAGCCACCTTTTTGTGTTGTTGTGCATGTTTGTGTTGTAGATTTTGTTTGTTAGGTTGTGGCGGGGGATGGCATCGAAGGCTTTACTAATGTCGAGTGTGGCTAATAGTGATCTGTGTGATGGTCTAGCTGAGTTGATGCCGTCGAAAGCTCTTTGTGTAAGGTTTGTGAGAAGAGTGTTTGTGGAGTGGAGCTAGGGGTTGGTCAGGTGTAATTAGTTGTAATACTAGGCGTTCCATGACTTTGGAGGGGGAGCAAAGGAGTGTGATTGGGCGGTGCGAGGAGGGCAGCGTGGGGTCTTTGTTGGGTTTGGGGAATGTGATGATGATACCATGCTTCCAAATGTCTGGTATTGTGTTGTGTGAATAGCTGTAGTTTGATATGTTAGTGAGTGCTTGTATGCCTTGTGGTCCCAGGTGTCTGAGGTGTATGTTGCTTATGTTGTCTAGGCCACAGGCGGGTGAGTGCTTGAGATTGTTGATGATATGCTTTGTCTGGTGATTGGTGAAGGGTGTATAGTCAGGGTCTGTGGGGAATTGTCTCTTACGTCGGATGACACGTAATGACCTCGCCTCAGTTCTTTTGAATTATGTAAATATTGTTTTATTCATTCCCCTCTCTCCCTTCCCTTTCGTCGTTGGTCATTTTCTTCAAGGTATATTTCACCCTTGTTACGACCGGCACAACGAAATAAACAAGGGCACTTAATATTGGACTACAAGATAGACTAGATCTGCAACAACGGTACGCTAATTCCAAACCCTCAAACTATTAAGCCGGTGAACAAAACACTTAAACCCTCCAGAGTTAATCTACTGGATAACGGGGTATCAATTAACTGGGTTAAGTGTACTTCTACAAAGGCTTTCCGGTGACGGCAAAGCCTACTCAGAAGAGTAATTACGTTAATAAAAAGCTCAAGTAATAACAATGCTTAAAAAACTATGATAAGATTTAAAAAAGGGTTATATGCTTACGTTATCTTTAGTGAGAGTCTGGACTCAACACTAAAACTCTTCAATGTTCTATGAAAACACTTGAAGTCTAGTCCTACAGCAAACAGATATGGAATCTTCTGAAAACGTCTGATGCTCTAAGATGCTCGTCGAATATAGAACAGGAATAATGCAGGGGCAGGACACCAAAGCGTGTATCTTAAATACACCAAAACGTAGGATACATATATATGGAAACAAGAGAGTGCAACAACTCTGTGACAGCACTAACAACAGCAACTAAAAAACAGTACTTCCTTAGCCAAAGTAACAGCCATACTGGGTTGTGCACTATGCATCAACCTAGGCTAAAACAATATGTGAATAATTGCTAAAGCATACGCAGTTAAAGTTAATAAACAAAATGCTGTCTTTCTTACTAATAAAGTCTAGCAGCAGCATAAAGGTACAGGGAACCTAGGCAGAGCTCAAGCATGCTCGTAGCCTACTGTCTCCCCTGAACAGATTTCCCTTATCTTACGTTAAGTGACTAGGAGGCTCTCTTGGTAAGTCCAGATCTCAAGTATCTGGTCTTACCCTGGCTCTCCTCAAAGGTCAACAAAATGAGTTAGCAAGTATACAAGCAAGAGTAGGCAAAAGCCCTTCGCTTGTATACTGCTAAGCTCGCAAAGGAAAATATGCACAAGGGTGTACTACAGGCTACCTAGCTCCGTCGAAGTCGTACAGGCTCTGACTTGCCATATACATAACTCAGACAATGACCAAAGATACCCTCCACTGTCTAGCATTAAATAGTAATAAAGAACAACCAAATAATTAGAAGCACCCAATAATATGACTCCATGTGACTATGATTCTAATAACCTCTAAAGCTAGTGCAAAACATATATGTGAGAACAGGCGCTGGTAATACGACTGGCCGACTATGGAAGTCGTATGCGAGAACCAGAAGGGATGGGTAATTGAATATAGATAAGCAGAATTGGAAAGGAGTTCAGAGAGAGGCAAAGCAGTAAAGGGGGTTAGATATGAGAGAGAATGCGAGGGACCTGTTGGACCAAGCACGCGATACCATGTTCTGAGTTCTGCCCCGACCACTGGGCAAGGAGGGCGGCGACCAATCACAGGCCACTACGTCACAGGAAAAGCAGACGTCATAGACCACGCTAGGCACGCCGAACAATAGCGAGCGGGTGAGCCCACCAAGCGAGGAATGCACACGTACATACGCTCACACACACTGCCTCTTCGCTCTCCAACTCTCTCTCTCACACGCTGCATGTTATAATCACTACTATGGATATAAAATACTTCTAAGTGTCACAGACAAGAATAAAGGCAAACACTGATCTGTCTGTGACAACACGAATACTAAGAAAGAAAGAATATCGTTCTACGATTATTATAGCCCATTTCACTGCCGTGGCGAGTGCTAGCGAGTCACGAGTACATTCTGGCAAGCTGGCCAGCGTAACACCCTTCACATTATTTATCACTACTGGGGAAGAATGGAACTCGATTGTCTCATCTCTTCCTTTCCTCTCCTTCTTTTTTCTGTTTTACCTGTGTTTACCTTTCCAAAAAACATCTGTTTAGTTATCGATTCTTTTGATCGTGTTTCACCTTTACTGGACATTTCTACCTGTATTGGTGTTTTCCCCTAACCCTCTCATATATTATTTTTGTTTTCGCCTAAATACTTGATATTATTATTTTGTTGACAACTTGTTCCTTACATTCCTCTTACTCCACCTTCCTTTGTTCATGACTCTCATTGTACAGTCTACTCATTTAATCCGTTTCTTGATACACAGCCAAGTAATGCAAAAGAAAATATTAACACAGCCAAGCTAATATATATATATATATATATTATGTGGATAGATGCTGAAGGATATCGAAAATATAGCTATTGTAAGCAATTCGTAACATAAGATAGCAATATCATATCATAACAACAATACATACACTAAACTAGGGGGGCACTCAGGATAGCGCATACCTCTGCCTACAATTGGTTTGTCACAAAAATTCATTTGCACAACAATGACACCAGTGTGACGTAAACTAAGCAGCTTATTATGTACAAATCGCCTGCTAAATTGAATCACTTCTTCCTTGGGGAATTCCATCTGCCACCAAATTTCGTGATAATCGATGGAAGTAATCTTATGAAATATATTGTTTACAGATACTCAAACAGACAAACAAATCAACATACAACTAAACTGAGGCGACAACATAGACTCCGTCCAACTTTGTTGTTTGTGTTCATAGCAATGGGTTGACAGAAATTACTCATAAAAGTTCAACTAATTACTTCCGCGAGTATGCAAACTTTCTATAATACAGCCAAGTTTACAACATTAATTCAGTTGTACTGTACATTACATTTGCCAATTTTTTTTTATTGAGGCTTACAATGCATAGACTTGCTTATGGCAAACAAAAAAAGTGTCTACATTTGTTGATTTTAAGTTATGATTTCGGTCAGTCAGTAGTCAGCCCTTACTCCCACAAGGGGTAAGGAGGATCAGCAAGAGCCACGAGAAAGGAAAAAGAGATGACAAGAGAAGAACACACGTAAGTTTGCCCACACAAAGCAAGCACACAGGCATTCAGAAGCACCCATCACTCATCCACACCCAAAATCAATGGCTTCGCCTCAGATGTTATACTTCCGGACAGTCTCTTCACATCAACATCTGGGATAAAGACCTTCCAGGTTTGTCAATTAAAAGAGTCCAGAGACTTGCATGTATTCTCTCTAACAAACTTCCTCTATTCATTCCTGTCATTTTCTAATTCTTTGGCTTCAACCATTCCCTTTTCACACTTTAACTCACATTCTGACACCATATCATACCATCTTCTTCTCGGTTGTCCATGCCTTCTTCTTCCGTCCACTTCACGGACAGATTATTTTAACTATTCTTTCTTCAGGCATTCTTGCCATGCGACCATACCATCTGAGAACACTTTCTTCACCCTTTTACTCTACTGACTTAACTCCACACGCCTCCTTTATGTTCACACTTCATATTTTGTCTATTCTTCGAACTCCACACGCTTTTCTTAGCAAATCCCATTCAACTGTTCGTACTCGTGACTTTCCATTAATATACTATACCAGAGTTTCACATCCATACATCAATGTCGGTACCAACACACCTTCATGCAATCCTCTCACTGCTTTCATACTCAAGGCTTTCATTGCTCCAGTTACCTTTCTTCCTTGTGTTACTCTGTTTTCTACTTCTCTTGTACATTTTCCCCTTTTCTCAATCATGGCTACTAGATACATACATTATTTTACTAGTTCAAGCTGTTCTACATTAATTATTACATTACACACAGTGTCTCCTTCTCTTTCAACTACTATTACTTTGTTTTTATTACATTTACTTTCAGACCTCGTCTTTCTCAAACTACATCAAATAACTACACCATCTGGCACAGGTCATTCTCACCTTCAACACATAACACTGCATCATCTGCATACAACACATTAGTGACAGTTATTCTGTACCCACCACACACCATCTCTACTCCCTCTCTTTTTGTTCTGTCCTTTACTTTTATGTTCAGCAATATGTATACAGTACTTAGAATTACGGATTATAAAACATGCAAAAGATAATTATCATGACTATGTTGTCTGTTTTAAGTAATGTAGATGGCCTGGCAAAACAAATTACGGGTGAGAGGAGGGAAGACAATATACAAGGTAAATTACCCTAATGTTAGACAAGCAATACCAAAGACAAGGGGAAGGGAGAATGTAATGAATACGGAATTAAGCGAGAGCGACGGAAAAGCCAAAATGTAAGGTTCAGGAAGGATGACAACAGAGGGGAGCTATGACAATGATGTGAGGGGAGGCTGTGTGGAGAGGAAACCTGTGTCTACTGATGGCAGGAAGGGAGGGCTACACAAGTATTCTGAAATAGGAAACTGATGAACAGGAAGAAGGGAAATGGTGTGCGAGAGAACAAGTGGAAACATTAAAGAGGAAAATGAATGATGAATTGTAGGGGAAGAGGGATGCGGTGGAACAGAGATTTATAAGTGAAAGAAACCAGCACATTAAGGTGGGGGAAGATAAGGAAGAAGATAAGGAACGCAAGTTGAATGAAACAGAGGAGGCACAGTTGTGGAAGGGTTGAAGGGGGTAATGGTTATTGTTTCGTCTATTTATTTATTAAATTATACATTTTAGAGTAACCGCTAGACCTCCATTAAGGTTAACAAATACCTCCTAGACCCCTCTTCAAGATTATTTGCTGGCAGAAAAATATATAGGGAAAGAGGAGATACAGTGATTTGCCAGGAAATACCATCCAAGTGGGAATATGTGTAAGCCTTACAGACCTGCGGAAATAAAGGAAGTAAGTAAACTTACACGGAAATTATACATGGACAGAAAACAATACAATTAAGAGACATGAAAGTACAAGTTGAATGAAAAGGAAGGGAATAGCAAAAACAACACGAACAATATTTTAGGATACGAGGTTGAAAAACAGAGCCAATCCCATCTACATAATTTCACAAATACAGTATACTAACGAGCAGATATGGGCACGAACTGTGAGAGAGAGAGAGAGAGAGAGTTTGTGTGAGTGTGTGTGTGTGTGAGGAGGGGAAGGCTCTATTATTGCCAGACGTCTTGATTCCCGATGGAGTGGCCACGTCTCCATTATCTACATGCACGTATGTCAACTGTAAGCCAATGCCTGTCTTCCAACCCAAATAATTGTTACTTATATACTTCTTAATTCCATCCCTCCACCTCACTCTCGGTCTGCGTCTCCCCATCATCTCCACCTCATTCTAATACACTCTTTCAGTCATTCTTTCCCTCGCTATATGCTCCACATGTCGTCAATTTGGGCTTACCACACTATCATGCAATGACTTCTTTTCTGTCATGCTCACCACCCCTATACCTTGTCCCTTCTTGCAGCGTTCCCCCAACCCTCTTTTCCTGTCGTACCCTCTCTCGCACTTTATCCTCTATATTCCAATTGTTACTCAATACACTGATAAATTCTTATATGAGCTTATATTTATATATTGCCTTGCTATTAAACCTAACACCACACTCCGCTTCTCACATACTGTACAGTTCCAAAAATATTTACCAAACCCTGCAACTGAAAATCATTGTTGCTCATCTGCATCATCAGCAAACAGTTGCACAGACAACTTCCAACTTCCACTCACTCCCTTTCCTCAAACATCCACTGCTCTTGCTCGGATTTCTTTCATGGTTCCATCCATATAATGCTGATCAACTATGGGGGCAGGGAAGTTTAATTAGTGAAGACAGAAGGAAGATAGAGGTACTAAAGTAAGGAACGTATGTGTAGAGGAAGAGGAGGGAGGGTAAAGAATCAATATGAAGGAAACGAATATATACAAAATGAGTTTAAATACAAGAAACAAAACGGGCAATTAACGTATTACATCTCTGGAAAGAGCAAGTAAAAATGCAATAGAGTAGCCTACATGATGGTTTGTATTTGTTCTGCAGGTAGAAAATAATTATGACAGAAAGCAATATACTGACTACAAGCTAGGGCAAAAGTGCAACCTAGAAACCATAATTATATTAAATTTATCGGTGGACCAATAGAGAATCCCCCGAGTGAGGAGTTATTGTTTTTGTTCAGAAATGTGGAGGGAATACTGAAGAAGGTAGAATATGGGAGATGGCGGGGATGACGTGAACATACGGTAACATCTTTGAAGGTGCAGGTATGAGAGAAACACCTCCAAGTAAATTAATATTCAGAGGAGGCAACATCGTGATATATAAGGAACCTAGGGAAATACAGTCAAGTTAAAATGTAAAACTTGCAAACTAAACAAACCAAAATTGGGACAAGGACAATATAAAGTCAAATTAAATTATCAAAATCGCTATGTGGAAACAACGCTTACTAAAATGAAATCTATGAAATAAAAGAACACAATCCACCACATAGGGTGTACACTACTACATGAGCAAGTTAATCTGTTAATCTGTTAATCTGTAAGTGTAAGGGGCAAGACAGAAGCCAAATCATTGCGAGTGATGATAAAATGTGGGACCGCGAGCAAGGACAGGTGGAGAATTGGGCACATGATGGATATGGAAGTGTGGGAGTAGGGGGAGGTGGAGGTGTTCTGTATATGGGAGGGGAGAGGAAGTGTACGGTATATGGGAGGGGAGGGGAAGTGTACGGTATATGGGAGGGGAGGGGAAGTGTACGGTAGATGGGAGGAGAGAGAAAGTGTACGATAGCCTATATGGGAGGGGAGGGGAAGTGTACGGTATAGGGGGGGGGAGGGGAAGTGTACGGTATATGGGAGGGGAGGGGAAGTGTACGGTATATGGGAGGGGAGGGGAAGTGTACGGTATATGGGAGGGGAGGGGAAGTGTACAGTATATGGGAGGGGAGAGAAAGTGTACGGTATATAGGGGGGAGGGGAAGTGTACGGTATATGGGAGGGGAGGGGAAGTTTACAATATGTTGGGAAGGGGAAGCTTATGGTATATGGGTGGGGAGGGGAAGGTTACGGTATATGGGAGGAGAGGGGAAGTGTACGGTATATGGGAGGGAAGGGGAAGTGTACGGTATATGGGAGGGGAGGGGAAGATTACGGTATATGGGAGGGGAGGGGAAGATTACGGTATATGGAAGGGGAGGGGAAGTGTACGGTATATGGGAGGGGAGGGGAAGCTTATGGTATATGGGTGGGGAGGGGAAGTGTACGGTATATGGGAGGGAAGGGGAAGTGTACGGTATATGGGAGGGGAGGGGAAGATTACGGTATATGGGAGGGGAGGGGAAGTGGGTATATGGGAGGGGAGGGGAAGCTATGGTATATGGGGGGAAGGTTACGGTATGGGAGGGAGGGGAAGGTTACGGTATATGGGTGGGAGGGGAAGGTTACGGTATATGTGGGAGAGGGGAAGGTTAGGTATATGGGTGGGGAGGGGAAGGTTACGGTATATGGGGGAGGGGAAGGTTACGGTATATGGGAGGAGAGGGGAAGGTTACGGTATATGGGAGGGAGGGAAGGTTAGGTATATGGGTGGGGGGAAGGTTACGGTATATGGGAGGGGAGGGGAAAGGTTACGGTATATGGGAGGGGAGGGGGAAGGTTACGGTATATGGGAGGGGAGGGGAAGGTTACGGTATATGGGAGGGAGGGGAAGGTTACGGTATATGGGAGGGAGGGGAAGGTTACGGTATATGGGAGGGGAGGGGAAGGATACGGTATATGGGAGGGGAGGGGAAGCTTATGGTATATGGGTGGGGAGGGGAAGGTTACGGTATATGGGAGGGGAGGGGAAGGTTACGGTATATGGGAGGGGAGGGGAAGGTTACGGTATATGGGAGGGGAGGGGAAGGTTACGGTATATGGGAGGGGAGGGAGGGGAAGGTAAGGTATATGGGTGGGGAGGGGAAGGTTACGGTATATGGGAGGGGAGGGGAAGGTTACGGTATATGGGAGGGGAGGGGAAGGTTACGGTATATGGGAGGGGAGGGGAAGGTTACGGTATATGGGAGGGGAGGGGAAGGTTACGGTATATGGGAGGGGAGGGGAAGGTTACGGTATATGGGAGGGGAGGGGAAGGTTACGGTATATGGGTGGGGAGGGAAAGGTTACAGTATATGGGTGGGGAGGGGAAGTTTACAGTATATGGGAGGGGAGGGGAAGGTTACGGTATATAGGGGGGAGGGGAAGTGTACGGTATATGGGAGAGGAGGGAAGTTTAAGGTTTATAGGAAGGAAGAGGAAGTGTAAGATAGATGGGAGGGAGTGTACGGTAGATGGAAAGGTAGAGTAAGTGTGCGGTATACGGGATGTGGGGGGGGGGGGGGTATACGTTCGAATTGTTGTGACTTGTTCATTATTGGTCTAGTTGTTCATTATTGGTCTAGTTGTGAAGCAGTCATGATGGGAAACGTGGCCTTATTAATTATGTCTAGTTAAGGCAGATGATGGTGGCTCAGTCTCTGAATCATTAGTCTTAAGGTAACAGTTGACAAATGTTATATGGCAACCATAATACAATTCAAACTTGAACCCCTTCCCTCATTCGACACGTTTCATGTGTAAGCAATGAATACAATTATAAATGTTTATAGTACGGTAACTTTAATACTAAGTTGTATCTTACACGAGTTCCTAATTAATAAGTTTAGCAACAATATTATCTACAAGCAAACACAATTGTGTTGTGCATAGCATCGGTATTTTCAGCAGTTAAATAGCGTGAAACTGTGACGGGATAAGAGGATAGAAGTGGTGGAGAACCACGCACGCGCGCACACACAGGTATGCAATTATATGACCACACAACTTGGTTTACAAATGTGTGAGACCTGCAAATATATAAATAGCTCAGCGAAATACAAACAATTTTAAGTTAAGGAAGTACCGGTATTTTACAGTTTCTACTGTCCCTAGCCTCTCTGAAAGGTTATTTCAAACCTGATTAAAATCTTATATCACTATCTTGGGGAAAACGGGAAAACTATTGTCGTTGAGGTAGTGAGCATATAGCAACGTTGTTGAGAATTATAGACTATACAATAAAGGAAGAGGGGAGCGACACAGTACATTATGAGAGGATACAAACAACATGTAGTAATGGAAGAACATGAAGACTTACAATAATATAGTATACTGTACAGTACATACACTGAGAACATGAAGACTAACAATAATATAGTATACTGTACAGTACATACACTGAGAACAACATGTAGTAATGGGAGAACATGAAGACTAACAATAATATAGTATACTGTACAGTACATACACTGAGAACATGAAGACTAACAATAATATAGTATACTGTACAGTACATACACTGAGAACAGATTGGGGAATGCACGATATAAAAGGAGTAAGGAAGGAGAATAATGTCAAATATATACTGGTATATACGACAGTTCCCACAGTAACAGTGATACTAACGTTACAATATTAAGCACATAGGCATATATACACAAACACACGTGAGTGTGTGTGTGTGTGTGTGTTATGATTGCATAATTATATATAAGATACATACAAGCTGCAGAACCAAACTAGCCACTATAACTAAACCCTGCCCACTGCTTAAGTGAGGAATCTGACCTAGGCTGGAATATTCATAGTCCATAAAACTAACCTCTAGGCTAATGAAACAGTGTCCGAAATTAAATATCTATACAAAAAACCTAGGTGCGACAAGGATCAGGTTGGACTGTTATAAAACCAAGTCGTTACAGGAAAACGATAATTGCAAGGACCCACCTTTTCACAAGTTTCCCCAACGAGTTATCGTGGCTGGTATCGGGTCAAACTTCCTATATCTGAAAAAAACAAGAAATCGTAAATCATATTACATAATGTATCCGCGTATGGATTTAACGTCTAAAGATAGTAATTAAGAAAAGTGTGGATTATTGACAAATAATATAATATTAAGTTACTGGTAGGATATACATCATTTGTTAAAAGTAACACCGAGTATTGTAATCATTTATACTGTACACTATCATTATACTGTACACTATCATTATACTGTACACTATCATTATACTGTACACTATCATTATACTGTACACTATCATTATACTGTACACTATCATTATACTGTACACTATCATTATACTGTACACTATCATTATGTTATTAGGTTCCCCTTATAGTGTTATCTTTCCCTCTTTTGACTTATTGCTCCCTCTAACTCTATTTTTCTTGTTCTCTCTCCAACGTGTTTTCTTCCACAGCTTTGTCGTCAACCAGACATGACAAACTTCAATACCCTTTCACGCACATATGACGCAGAGGTTGCCAGATTAGCAATAAGAAGTAGAGTTCTCTCACTCTTATAATTACCTCTCCAAAATTAGTGTTCTGCCCACAGCTAACTCAAAGACAACTGCAGAGGTTGAAGTAACTAAACTAAAGTTTTCTAAATACCCTTGATGGAAACAAAGGCTTTAAAGTATCCCTAATAGTCTAAAAATAGCGTCATATGTCGCAGAGGATTAAAACACCGAGGCGAATATTTGGCGAGTGGGTCCGATCCAATTTTAACTCCGTTCGTATTTCCCGGAGTAAATGTACAGTACGTCCAGAGGTAATGGGAAACATTTTACAGTTTAATGTGTGGGATCTGTCTTAAGGGGAGATGGGTCGTTTTTCTTTATCCCTTTCTCCCTCATGTTTAGGCCCATTAGTTTTCAGATTTTAAGATGTTTTCCCATTTAGTTTGTCGATTTTAAGACCTTCCGCCCCATTTCCTTGTCAATATCAAGACCTTTCGTGCTATTCAGGTGTCGATTTATTTTCCTGGCGAACGATAGTGAACCTGTAGTTTTGGAAGAACCGGCCAACCGAAATATGTACAAATTAATCTAGAAGGGGGATCTAATGGATGTGTTTGTATGTTTGATGGAGGTCTAGGGAGGAAACTAGATAAATAATAAAAACATGAAAACAAAATCGACCAAAAAGTGAAGCATCCCCCCTTATACCTGACACCAGCAGTACCAGTAAAACAAACCACGAGCGAACAGGTAAAGTTGCCAGTTGTGCAGGAGAGTATAATAAGTTCGTGTGTTTCTTTGTTTCATTTTAGTATCATATTTTTTATCCCGAAATTCATTTGCTAAAGCCTGTGGGTTTGAGAGAGCTAGTACAGTTGGCCTAGTAAGTGTGATGTTGCGGTACCAAGCATCTTTTGATCAATAATTGGTATCAGCACTATCAAAGCTTTAATTCATAATTACGAGCGAGATATACAAACATGTCTTTATTATGGTCTTGGAGGCGCTGTCTAGAGTTTTTAGAGGCGGACTCCCGTTGGAACTGTTTTATGCAGACGATTTTTCCTAATAGCTGACAGTATGCAGGATGCTGAGGCCAAATTCAGAAAGTGGAGAGAGGGCATGGCGAGCAAGGGTTTAAGAGTCAATATTAACAAAACCAAGGTTATGCATTGTAGTTTGAGACGAGGCAATGTGGAAAAGAGCGGTGCATACCCATGTGCAGTGTGTGGAAAGGGAGTGGGCGTTAACTCAATTCAATGTAGCATCTGTCGATGTTGGGTACACCATGGGAGTAAGCGCTGTAGTAGAATAAAGGGGCCCCTGCCGAAGGATAAGTCAGAAATAGAGAAATTTGAGTGCGTAGTGTGCAAAGGCGAGCTTGTGTTAAGTGATGATCCTGTGGCTGTGAATTTTGGAAATGAGTCTTTGGAGCTGGTGAACAAGTTTTGTTACCTAGGAGATACCATCTCTGCCGGTGGTGGGGCCGAGGCTGCCACTGTTGCTAGAATTAGGTGTGGCTGGGGGAAGTTCAGAGAATTGATGCCAATCCTGACCATGAAAAGAATGCCTCTCCCCCTGAAGGGAAAGGTGTATGCCTCATGTGTTAGAAGTGCAATGACGTATGCCTCAGAAACATGGGCCGTTAAAGTAGAGGATGTCAACAGAATGGAGCGTAATGAGATGAGAATGGTGAGATGGATGTGTGGGGCCAGGCTACAGGATAGAATAACAAATGTTGAGCTGAGGAGACGTTTAGGTATAAAGTATTAGCGAGGTGATGCGTACAAGTAGACTGGGATGGTATGGACATGTGGAGAGAATGGATGAACAAAATTGGGTGACAAAATGCAGGTCTGTGATTGTGGAGGGAGCTGCACCAAGGGGTGGACCGAGGAAGACCTGGGATCGGACTATACGCGCCGATCTCAAATCCAAGAACTTGACAAGTGAAGCAGCCCTTAACAGGGTTGCCTGGAACGCCGCCATTAGGACAAGAGACTGAAACTGCACTTATGTGTGGAACACTCAGTCTTAAAATGTTATGTATGTATGTATGTATGTATAACTATCTTTACAAACACTATTCAACATCTGACAGACATTAATACAGCATACAGCGAGCAAAACGTAATGACTGCGGCGACACGACATATTAAGCCAACTGTAACATAGCCCATTAACCCCTTGAGGATCTGCGACGCATTTGTCCATTATATTTTGGTTATCAGCAGACGAGTGCATGCACTTTGGGAAGGATATCAAGGAATTAAAGGGGTAAATCCTATCTCGATTTACTCTTTAGCTCCCTCAAGTTCACCCAAAGCTGTATATAAAATCGGCAAGGAATATGACCTAGCCTCACCAGGACCTTAGTGCGAGTGTTTGAACAGGACCTCACTAGCCACTGTTGACATTGTTGGGGAACTGTCACACACATTGTAGGGAAAACAAGATAATATTAAGGAACACCCCGTTCTTAACATTAATCATCCATTACAAACCCCAATGTACTTGAATAAACTAATGAAAGCATATGGTCCTCCCAGGATTCAAACTCGGGACACCACACTCAGAACACAAGCATCAAAAACCATTACACCACCAACACAGTGGAAATATCAGAGAAGTGCGTGTCTTGGATCGAGGGAGGAAAAAACACTAAATGAAACATTGTGTGTGATTGCATCAGAGACCGTAAAAATTAAGTTTATAAAGGGAACTACTTTACTGACTTCTAAAGGATGTCACGGGAAGTTTACGTGCGCGAGGATAATTCCCAAATACAACACCTCTCTAAAGGGTTGAGTTATCTAATCAGTTTCCTTCTTACCAATTCTTTCCACTCACCGCTATTTTGCAACTCCCTCACTCTCTTTCGTCTATCACTATTACAATCAACGATGTTCACTCTCATCCCTATTACTTCCCACTCTTAAATCTAAGAGTGAACCCATTTTCATGTTGTTTTACTAATTCGCAAAACAGTGCAATTCTCATTATATATTTATCATTCCCCCTCTTTATGACTTCCAGGCAAAGCAGAATAAGAAACATAATAATCATGAAAGAATGTTGAAGGAAGAAGGAGAGGCGAGATAATTGGTTGCTAAGGAAAAACGAGCAATATGAAACCTGAAAATGACTAAACAAATGGGGGAGTACAAAGGAGTACAAAGGAGTACAAAGGAAATCAAGCAACAACAGATCTAGTGACCCTTCTAGGTTGCTTGTCCTCCAAAACACTGAGGATCAAGTGTCCAAACAGTGGTTTAGAGTGGGTAAGGGAACATTGGAAAGGGAACTACTGCCCTGCCACTAACGTGGCAGGACTAGGAAGTTAGTAGGGGACATATGGGTTAGTAACTGAGGGGAGGATAAAGTTATTCATTTACAAACGCAGTCAGTCGCGGGTTTGATGCGAGATATTTGTCTAGGCGGAATTTAAATGAATCAACGGTACTGCAGTCTATAACGTCTCGGGGAAGCCCATTCCACAAGTTGACAACTCGATTGAAGAAGAAATTCTTAGATTCGTGCGAGTTAAAAGATTTACCAATAATTTTGCAACCGTTTCCCCGTGTGTAATTAGATTGGTCGATAGTGAAGTACTTACTACAGTTCATATTGTCGATGCCTTTGATGATTTTGAACACTTGAATTAAGTCGCCTCTTAATCTGCGCTTGGTTAAAGGAAATAGATTTAATTCTCTAAGACGCTCTTCGTATGGTTTGTTCTTTAGGCTAGGTATCATTTTGGTAACTCTACGTTGAACTCGTTCTAGCTTGTTTATATCTTTTTGGTAATAAGGGCACCAGGATTGAACGCAGTATTCCAGAAGAGGGCGGACTAAGGAATTGTAAAGGGTTAGGATAACTTCTTTGGATTTATGCTCAAATGACCTGCCTATAAAGCCAATTATTTTGTTTGCCTTCTTAACAACTTCTGAACATTGTTGACTCGGTTTTAGGTTACTCGATATTGTTACTCCCAGATCAGTTTCTCTGTTTACATTCTTAAGCTGAGTGCCATTCATCGAATAGTTTGCTTTCTCATTTAGGTATCCGACATGTAGTACTTTACATTTATCCGCATTGAAACTCATTTGCCAAATTTGGGCCCAACATGACAATTTATCTAGATTGTGTTGCATATCGTCAACTTGTTCTTTTGAGAGTACGCTATTTGCAATTTTTGTATCGTCAGCAAATTTTGAGATTGTGCAGGTGAGACCCTCATCTATGTCGTTGATGTAAATTAGAAAGAGAATTGGTCCTAGTACCGATCCCTGGGGTACCCCGCTACTTACATTGGTCCATTTAGATGCCTTACCGTTTATGACTACCCTGTGCTTTCTGTTGCTGAGCCAATTTTCTATCCATTTCAACACACCGTCTTGTATTCCATGCGCTTTTAGTTTTAGCAGTAAACGTTTGTGGGGAACTTTGTCAAAGGCCTTTTGAAAATCAAGGTATATAATATCTACAGCTTACTCTCATCGTAGAGGTTGAGGATATCGTGGAAGAAGTCTAAGAGGTTTGTTAAACAGGAACGTTTTTTACGAAAGCCGTGTTGAGTATCTTTAAGTATGTTATTTTCCTCCAAGTGATTTACGAGTCTGTCTCGTATGACCGTTTCTAGCATTTTACATACAACTGAGGTTAAGCTAATTGGACGATAGTTACTGGGTAGGGATTTGCTGCCTTTTTTTAATATCGGTGTTACGTTGGCTAGCTTCCACTGATCAGGCATAGTTCCAGACTGCAAGGATTTATTGAATAGTAATGTCAGTGGTTTGGAGAGCTCATTCTTAGCTTCCTTTAGAACTCTAGGCGAGATTGTATCAGGTCCTGGCGTTTTATTTACCTTGAGTTTATCTAAACAATTCAATACTTCTCTCTCTGTAACGGTGATATTGCTTAGAACATCTGAATTATCAATCTGAATCGGCGATGGTGTAGGGATATCACTGAGGTCTTCTGTTGTAAAAACTGATGCAAAGAAGGTATTGAGGGCATTACTCATTTGTACTTCGTCTTTGGTGTATTCTCCTTTTTCATCGACTAACGGTCCAACAGTTGAAGTAACTACTTTTTTCTTTCTGATATAACTATAGAATTCTTTCGGGTTTGTTTTACTTTGATTCGCAATATGTAACTCTAAGGTCTTTTTACTTTGCTTAATTAACTTTTTGGCTTTGCGTCGTAGCTCTACAAATTTCACCCGTTCTTCGTCATTTTGTGAGGATTTTAATCTATCATTAGCACATTTTTTAGCAAGCAGGCAGTTTGAAATATCTTTATTCCACCATTTGGGCTTATTATTATGGCCTGGACGCCGTATTTTCGATGGTATGCAGTCTTGCACTGCTTTTAGGTAAGTGGTTTCGAATAACTTCCAAGATGTATTTATGTCGTTATTGTTAATTAAAAAGCTCCAGTCAGTTTCTTTAAACATAGCTCTAAGTTTATGGAAGTTTGCTTTCTTGAAATTAGGGACTTTTTCGATGCTACTATTTGGTTCGTTACTAGTAAACTTTAAAGTGAAAGTTATCGTACGATGGTCGCTGTTACTGAATTCATCACCAACATTCAAATTCTCTATCAATTCTTCTTTTGTTGCAAGTACAATGTCAAGAACGTTATTACCACGGGTCGGCATTCGAACAAATTGATAAAGCGAACTCTCTTGCAAGTTCGTATACAAGTCATGTCCGGAGTGTGAAGTAAGAGTATCGCCCCACTTGGTCACAGGTAAATTAAAGTCGCCAAAAATTACGGTATCTTGTGAGTTACTTACATCTGCAATTGTTCGTAAATTTCTCGGTCAGTTTGCACTGATTGAGCTGGAGGTCTGTATATTAACGCAAGTATTATTTTTGTACCTTTATTATTCTTTATTAGCACAAAAGATGTGTCGACGTTCACAATTTGAGGTTTTGACACGAGGGTCGGGTTAAGAATTTCTTTGATATAAAATGAAACGCCACCTCCATTTTTATTTATTCGGCTGTTCTCAAACATTACATAACCGGGAAGTGAATACTCTGCTAAAAAGTCTCTATCTTGTGTATTGAGCCAAGATTCTGTTATGCCAATCACATCATAATTTTCTGTAAACACTAGTTCCTCTAAATCTGAAAATTTATTGCGTATGCTACGAGCGTTTGCATAGAAAACCTTTAAAGTTGCGGTTTTAGAACTCGCAGATCGTTCTTTTCATTCGAATTTTTGGTTCTGGTCGGATCTACATTTACATTCATGGCTGTCCTCGGTCCTCGGTCGTTATCCCTGACGGTTTGAATTTGGGTCGTGTTGGTGGAGCTTTATCCAAATTCGCGGTTCTTGACGGATTAGTATTTAATTCCTTTGTAGATTGCCGTCCTCGCTGTCTTCGGTCCTCCTTCCTGGTTGTCCTGTGCTGAGTCGATTTCTTCTCCGAAAATCCTTCACCGCATCGTTGAGAAGACGCCCAAAACGCGCTGCTCCCACCTGGTTCAGATGAACTCCATCATCCGAAAACAAATAGTCATCGTAGTAGAAATTGTCCCAGGTGTCGACGAATCCCACGTTCTCCTTCCTGCAGAGGTTTGCTAGACAACGATTTGTGCTGGTGGCTATGTTGTAAAATCGGCTCTCTACACCGAGCCGGGGGACGATTCCTGAGACGATGATCCTTGATGACTTCTCCTTAAACGACTTGATCAGCTGCTGGTACTTTAAAAGCAAATCTTCCGACCGGGTTCGCTGTATATCGTTGGATCCAACGTGGATGACGTACATTGTATTTGCAGGGGCCAGCTTTGATACTTCGTCAACTGCTGCAACTACGTCATCCACACCACCACCAGGGATACAAAAACGCTTCCTGGTC
Organism: Paralithodes platypus; assembly: GCA_032716605.1. Taxonomy (NCBI): domain Eukaryota; kingdom Metazoa; phylum Arthropoda; class Malacostraca; order Decapoda; family Lithodidae; genus Paralithodes; species Paralithodes platypus. Next base: position 22,098,923 of record CM064497.1, on the reverse strand, counting down.
TTAGGTGCCCTGGCGCAAAACTCTGTGAGCTCTGTGAGGAGGAGAGAACAACATAAGAGAACGAATAGAGATGGAAACTATATGTATTGGGGGAGTATAAAGAGGGCGAATGATAAGACAAGAATAGGGGAAGGAGAGAGCGGAGAGGACAATTCAACAAATGAGAGAGACAGTGATGAGTGTGGTGGGGAGGGGTAACAGGATTATAAAGAAATGAATCCTATCGTGTGTATGTGGCGTATATTTACCTTAATATTCGTGCGTGCAACCTTAAAAATATATTATGAAAAGTCAGGAGGAGATTCAGTATGAAGAATGGGAGGGTTGGTGGTAGGGTAGGGAGGGGTGAAGGGTACTGCATGCAACCAGGGTGGAAGTAGCAGAAACACCAAATATTTGAAGATGCAATGGCCACCATTGCGACAACACACTACCAATACCAGGTTACAAACACCATTACCTTATAACCACCATTACAATACAAGAGATACCGGTACAGAGATATTTTAAGAATAACATATCTAGCCAATGTCTACTCAAACTATTTACAGAAAAAAACAAGTCAGAACAAATATAAAATATACAGTTCTTACCAAGCTTCAACCATGGATGTTTTCCAATAGTTTGGTACGTTCCTTCAAAACTGTCTGTATTAGTGTGTTCGTGTTTCGTCCCTCATGAGCCTTCACAACCTTCTATTCTGGTACCTATTGTTTTAAAGTTTTCCAAATGGACTCGTTATAAAAAAAGAGTTGAACAACAGTTTCCTCCCACACTACTACTACTAGTAGTAGTAGTAGTAGTAGACATTTTGGACGTGCAGATGGTTGTCCTTGGGCAGTATGATATGCGAGGGATTGGGGAGAAGGACCGGAAGTAACAAGCTGTAATTTGTGAGAGTTGGTAGTGACCGAGTACAGAGACCCGGAAAAGGTGGGAAGTTCACCATACAAGAGTTTACATGAATTACGGTTAGATGGTTGTGTAGAAACTATAAAGATACAAAGCCGATATTAGTATTATTATATAATCCAAACAGTAGGCCAGAATTATTCTAAGACGTGTATTTATGCCGTGCTGGTACACGAGCAGAATATCTAGTTATAAAGTTCTGGCAGCCCAAGGGGAATGGTACTTTAAGGGGAGACTGACCGTGTGTTTGGTCTAATAATTAATTTATTCATATATTTGTTTTAGTTTCCTCCCTATACCTCCATCAAGCTTGGAAAAACACCCCCTACACCCCGCTTCAAGATAAATTTGTACATTTTTCGGTAGAAAAATTTCCCGGCCGAAGGCCGGTTCCTCTTAAAATTGCAGGCTCGCTATCGCTCGCCAGGAAATAATCGACACCTAAATAGCACGAAAGGTCTTAAAATTGAAAACTAAATGGGGCAAAAGGTGTTAAAATCGCTAAACTAATGGGCCGAACGTCTTCTAATCTCAAAACTAGTGCGGCTAAACATTAGGGAGAAGGGGGACCAGAAAAACGGTCTGCCTCCCCTTAAGTCTTAATGATTACCGGTATTACATGTTGGTGGGTCAGAAGAAGAAGGGAATGTTAGGAGAGAGATTACCAGAGAAAGATGAGGCGGAATAGTGAGAGAGTGTGTGTGTGTGTGTGTGTGGGGGGGGGGGGGGGGGCAGAGGAGTCGGGGAGGGGATGGCAGAAAAGACGACGTGGAAGAGAAGGGGTGGAGGAGGTAGGAAAAGGTAACTGAGTGGGGGGGGGGGGAGTGAAAATTATGCAAAGGTAGAGATGTTGAAAGTAAGTAGCGTAGGAAATAAAGAGAGGAGGGATTACAGTATATTGCAGAAATTGTAAGACTTTTTCATGTACGTATAATTATAAGGAACATATTTGCCAGAGCAAAGAGATGCAGGGGTTTAAGTAGGACAGCAACAATGAGTTAGGTGAAAATTGAGCAGAAACTCTAAGAACAAAATATGGCAGAAATGGACCTTAGCACACGCCTGCACAAACACAAATTGGCTTTTCAAAAAAGTTGGGACCCAACGTACCCCCCTGGTGACCCATTGTTCCAGCAGACACTAATTAATAGGTGTTAAGGGAGCCCATCTCGCTTGTTTTTCTCTGTCTCTCCCTCTCTCTTTGGCTTGTATCCATTCGGTCCCATTCAGCCTACTATTTTAAGACGTTTACCCCCATCCAGGTGTCAATATTATCCTGGCGAGCGGTAGCGAGCCAGCATATAAATATTTGTGTTTTTACAGCAAGCTATATTTGTAAATTTTTTCGATAGAAAAATTTCTCCGGCGAAGCCGGATTTCTCCATACAATGCTGGCAAATATAAAAAAAGGCAGGTGACCCCCTTTAACTGTGTCAGTGACCCTCAAGTTGACTGACCAGTTTATAATCATCTGCCTGGCTCCCTCAGACTAATGGCTCTGTGGTCCGTCGTTTACAGTTACTATTATCAGATGTCCTCGTCTCACTAGTGTTACCTTTGATATAACACACACTTTCGACATTGTAGTATCTTCGTTAAATTCCCCTTCTCAGGACTATCGGTGTTTATTTACTTATTATCTCCTACATTATAATTGAGGATTGTTTTTCGGTTCATTCGCGATATATTTATTTCAACCATGTCTTTTGTCTACTTCTCTCATACTATTTTCATTCTCTGGTGTTTTACTCTAATTGTGCAGTGCTATCTTTAATCTCTCTCTCTCTCTCTCTCTCTCTCTCTCTCTCTCTCTCTCTCTCTCTCTCTCTCTCTCTCTCTCTCTCTCTCTCTCTCTCTCTCTCTCCGTTCCACCTCAGCGCCACCAGATTAGTATTTTTCGTACCGCATCGGTTAATCAATGGTCTTTGTTTTTTTTACTTTTTTACCCAATTACTCTCGGATCTCTTTCATTGGACGAACCTTTCTTAGTGTTTTCCCATCAATGGAGGACACTCTTGGGTACGTGGAGTATGTTTTCGTGGAATTTATCAGCTCTCCTACTTTTTTTTAAAAGGACAAATGTATTCTTTTGACCCTTTCAATACCGGTGACGTCTTTTTCACTTAATTTCAGCCACATTAAGACGATTGTATGAAGCTTAGGATGGATATAGGGTAGCTAGGATTTATTGAGATAGTATGTAGCCATTTAATTGGTAGCAGTCCTTCCTACCCAGAATGAAATCGTCAAATAGTTGCCAGAATATAATGGAAGGAAAGGATGTCACCGGTACTCTATGCTGTGTAGACCAGATTTTTGCCTTGAAATGTGTTGTGGATAAATATCTGGAGAAGGGACAACAGTTATATGCTGCTATTATGAACTTGGAGAAGGCCTATGACAGAGTTGATAGAGAAGGTCTGTGGAGATTACTAAGAATATATAGAGTAGATGGCAAGTTGCTGAAAGCAGTGAGAGGATGTATGAGGGTGCAAAGTGTCAGTATGTGTGGAGAATGAACAGAATGAGTTCTTTGAAATGAATGTTGGGTTAAAGCAAGAGTGTGTGATGTCCCCATGGTTGTTCAATATATATATATATATATATATATGGATGGAGTCATTAACAAAATACAAGGAAGATCAGCGGATGTTGGTGTACCGCTGATAAGGGAAGAAAACGAGTGGAAGTTGCCTGTACTGCTGCTTGCCGACGATACAGTTCTGATGAGCAATAGTGAATGGGAGTTGCAGGGTTTGGTAAATATGTTTGGAACAGTTTGTGAAAAACGGAATCTGAAGGTAAATGCGGGGAAGAGTAAGATTGTGGTATTTGAAAGGAGTGCTGTCACAAGAGTGTGAGGTGAGGTTGAACGTGATGATGAACGGTCAGGCTATGGAGAATGTCAGCTCATCTAAGTATTTGGGCAGTGCATTGAATAACAATGGAAGTATGGATGAAGAAGTGTGGGAGAAGGTGCAACAGGGGAAGAGGGTTGTAGGAACATTGAAAGCAGTAACAAGAAATAGGGTGGTCAGCATGGAAGTAAATAAGACCTTGCATGATAGTATGATAATCCCGACATTGACATACGGGAGTGAAGCATGGACGTTGTTGGAGAGACACAAACCAAGAGTGAGAGGGGTGGAAATGAGCTACCTGAGAAGTGTGTGCGGAGTTACATGGAGGGATAGACAGACGAATGAGGAAGTACGAGAGCGGTGTGGTGTGGATGTAGATGTGTGGAAAGTGTGAAAAGAACACCTTGAGATGGTTCGGCCATGTGGAATGTGTGGGAAGCGAGATATTGAATAAGAGAGTGTACAAGAGTGAGGTGGAAGGACAAAGAGGGAGAGGTAAACCGCTGAGGGAGGTGGAAGGTGCAATAGTTAGATAGATAGACGTTAGTCTTGATGATTACAAGACGCTGAGTAGGAACTAGTAAATTCTAGTAATATAATGTCTGGCTCGAGAAGTATTTATAATCAAATTTGATTTGTTCATTAGAGTTACAAAGAGTTACAAGATAAAAATAAAGAGATAATGTGTGTGTATGCGTGTGTGCGTGTGTATTTGTGCGTGCATATGGGAGGTCATGGAGAAGGGAAGACTGAAGGAAATGTAAACATGTAAAGGTATTCATAGTTAACAGGGTACATCATCACGAAAGGAACAATTATATAGTGATAAAAGTAACTAAAGGTACTCGTTATTTAACTGTTTTACTTCAAGACACATGTACACTCTCTCTCTCTCTCTCTCTCTCTCTCTCTCTCTCTCTCTCTCTCTCTCTCTCTCTCTCAATCTCTCTCTATCTCTCTCTCTCTCTCTCTCTCGACATAGTGTATCTAGACTTTCAAAAAGCCTTCGACAAGGTCCCGCAAGATAAATTATTACAGAAAATAAGAGACATAGGAATACAGGGCAAAACGTATGATTGGATTAAAAACTGGCTAAGTGAAAGAAAGCAAAGAGTAGTAATCAACGGTGTGGAATCAACATGGAGCCAAGTAACTAGTGGAGTCCCCCAAGGCTCAGTATTGGGACCAGTGTTGTTCATAATATATATCAATGATCTAGATAATGGCATAAATAATTTAATTTCCAAATTCGCGGATGACACGAAGATAGGTAATGCAATCATTTCCGAAGGTGATAGAATAAACCTTCAAGCTGATTTAAATAAAGTCACAGAATGGTCGGAGAAGTGGAAAATGCCGTTTAATGTAAATAAATGTCAGATATTGCAAATAGGTTCTAAAAACAATAAATATGAATACTACATGAATGAAGAAAAGATAAAAAATGTAACAAATAAAAGACTTGGGAGTGCTGATAATAATAAATAAACGAAAACTTAAAATCTTCCAATCAATGCACAGCGGCTGCAAACAAAGCAAACAGGGCACTAGGTTTCATCAGAAGAAACTTCCACTATCACAGCAAAGACATAGTTTTGCCCTTATACAAAAGTATGCTGAGACCGCACTTCGAATATGCTGTGCAGTTTTGGTCACCTCACCTCATAAAGGATGTTAAAAAATTGGAATCTGTGCAAAGGCGAGCCACTAAGCTAATCCCTTCATTGAGAAATAAATCATATAATGAAAGACTGAGAGAACTTGATCTATTTTCACTTAAGAAACGAAGGATGAGAGGCCAATTGATAGTGTTTTAAAATTCTAAAAGGATTCAGTAACATTAATCTAGAGAAGTTATTCAAAAAAGCCGAAGACACATCTACAAGAGGAAACAATTTAAAATTATTAGGTCGGAGAGCGAATCTAGATACAACAAAAAATGTCTTCACTCACAGTGTAATTGATGAGTGGAACAAACTTCCAAATAAAGTAATAGACTGCTCCTCTATAGATACATTTAAGAACAATCTAGACTAATATACCACAGAAAAATTGGTATGGAGTAGGCAGTAATTATAACCGTTATTATTTGTTCAGCTGAAGAGAGCGTTAGAAAAAAAAAATAATAATAATACACAAATAAAAAATAAGAAAAATAAACATCACTAAATATGTACATACTACTAAGGGTGATGGGTTGGATAATTCCAATTAACCCCAAAAGTTACATGCTACTAAGGCGAATGGTTGCATGATTTTTTTTAATTTCTTTTTTGTTTCCCTTTCTTTTTTTCCAATCTTTCCTGTAAATTCCTTCTGGGGATTTCGAAGCCCAGCAAGGTTAATCACTTCCAACTTTTTCATGTACGGCAATTGCCGGAGGGAACGGAGGATGGGGAGAGAGCCTTCTTCTTTTCTATCCTTTCCTTCAACTTTCCTTTTCTATCGGATATGCCATCTCTACTAGAATTAAGTCCTGCCCACCTCGTTTGGATCGTAAGGTCTGTGTGGCCAGTGTATCTATGTAAGTCTATGTATGTCTCCTTAATTCCTCTTTCATTATCGTACTGATTGTTCAATGTTTATATTAATATTTCCTTCTATTTGCAGTACATATGAGCGTTTTACTTCCCATCAGTTGTATATGTTTGCAGTACCGTACATATGAGTGTTTTACTTCCCATCAGTTGTATATGTTCACGTAGTTTGGGTTGAAGTAAGTTTGATATAGTGGTTTTAATTAGGTTGAAATCTTGATAACTATAATAGCAGGCACGCATAATGTACAGTATGTGTGTAAGAATAATCACACCGTACACATGGCTTACATGTGTGGGTGTATATACTACACTTCAGTGGGTGCTTGTTTAAGCAATGTGTGGATGCGTGTGGAGTGTTTGTGTGTGTGAGAGGGTTGAAGTGAGATGGAGGAGGGTGGTGGAGATTAAGTGTGGTGAGGAAGGTATACACCATTGGGGCGAGGCAGAAAACCAGGGTGTCTGGTATCCAAGTGAAATTGGAGGCAAGGAAATTATCTGAGATAATATGGGGAAACGGTGAATGGTGGAGTAAATAGAGAGATGTATACCCGGAGAAGTAGAGGAGGGAGGAGTCGTTGTGAGTTACAAGACTAGATAGACTAAGAGTACGACACGACACAACAGTTAGAATTTCGTAGTTACGGTTAGCATATATATATTTCATCCACCACCACAACTCTACTATTTTTGTTATTGATGTTATTGACCAAATGTTAATATTGAAAACCTTTAAGTTGCCATCACAACAAGAAAACAAAACTGGGTATTATTTTACGGACGCAACGCTACCGGTACTGACATTTCCTTCAGAAGAGACAAGGAGAGATGGGTAGTGTTTGGAAAGGAGGAGAGGGGGGCATTGTGTGGAAGGGTAGAGTCAAAGCTGCCTAAGAAAAGAGTGTCCGTATTTTAAATTTTGATACACCGGTATGTAAATAGCATAACATATTATTCTGTATATTCAGATAATAAACAAATTATTTTCTCATATAAAGCCTATGGTAAGAGGGAGGAAGGGGTAAAGGTTTGTAAAGGTTTCGTACTTTCGATACATGCTAAACACATGTCACTCGCATAACTATCATTGACTGACAGTATTAATCTCAAGGACTCCACAATATCACCATCTCCCTCAGCACCTCCTATCATCTACCATCACCACAACACCCACCATCATCACAGTAACACAACACCATCACCACATTAGCACAACAACATTATCACCACAGTAACACCAGGGTCCTGCCTCGTTAAGGGGAGACTGGCCGTTTGTTTTGTCTATTAATTCATTTATTCATATTTGTTTTTAGTTTCCTCCCTAGAACTCCATCAAACTTAGAAAAAACATCCCCTAGATCCCCCTTCAAGATAAATTTGTAAATTTTTCGGTAGACAAATGTCCCGGCCGAAGGCCGATTCCTCTTAAAATTGCACTCGCTATCGCTCGCCAGGAAAAAATCGACACCTAAATGGCACGAAAGCTCTTAAAATTGACAACAAAATGGGGCGAAAGGTGTTAAAATAGCCAAACTAATGGGCCGAACGTCTTATAATATCAAAACTAGTGGGGCTAAACATTAGGGAGAAGGGGGTCCAGAAAAACGGTCTGCCTCCCCTTAACATGCAAAGCGACTTCTGGCTTCATTACGGAATAAGAATGATAGTGTCAAAGTTGGACAGTGTGATTGTGTTGGTCTGTGGTGTTATCTGGTGTTATGGTAATGTTGTGTGCTATATTAAAGGTTAGTTTATTGTGTTGGTCTGTGGTGTTATCTGGTGTTATGGTAATGTTGTGTGCTTTATTGTGTTGGTCTGTGGTGTTATCTGGTGTTATGGTAATGTTGTGTGCTATATTAAAGGTTAGTTTATTGTGTTGGTCTGTGGTGTTATCTGGTGTTATGGTAATGTTGTGTGCTATATTAAAGGTTAGTTTATTGTGTTGGTCTGTGGTGTTATCTGGTGTTATGGTAATGTTGTGTGCTATATTAAAGGTTAGTTTATTGTGTTGGTCTGTGGTGTTATCTGGTGTTATGGTAATGTTGTGTGCTATATTAAAGGTTAGTTTATTGTGTTGGTCTGTGGTGTTATCTGGTGTTATGGTAATGTTGTGTGCTATATTAAAGGTTAGTTTATTGTGTTGGTCTGTGGTGTTATCTGGTGTTATGGTAATGTTGTGTGCTATATTAAAGGTTAGTTTATTGTGTTGGTCTGTGGTGTTATCTGGTGTTATGGTAATGTTGTGTGCTATATTAAAGGTTAGTTTATTGTGTTGGTCTGTGGTGTTATCTGGTGTTATGGTAATGTTGTGTGCTATATTAAAGGTTAGTTTATTGTGTTGGTCTGTGGTGTTATCTGGTGTTATGGTAATGTTGTGTGCTATATTAAAGGTTAGTTTATTGTGTTGGTCTGTGGTGTTATCTGGTGTTATGGTAATGTTGTGTGCTATATTAAAGGTTAGTTTATTGTGTTGGTCTGTGGTGTTATCTGGTGTTATGGTAATGTTGTGTGCTATATTAAAGGTTAGTTTATTGTGTTGGTCTGTGGTGTTATCTGGTGTTATGGTAATGTTGTGTGCTATATTAAAGGTTAGTTTATTGTGTTGGTCTGTGGTGTTATCTGGTGTTATGGTAATGTTGTGTGCTATATTAAAGGTTAGTTTATTGTGTTGGTCTGTGGTGTTATCTGGTGTTATGGTAATGTTGTGTGCTATATTAAAGGTTAGTTTATTGTGTTGGTCTGTGGTGTTATCTGGTGTTATGGTAATGTTGTGTGCTATATTAAAGGTTAGTTTATTGTGTTGGTCTGTGGTGTTATCTGGTGTTATGGTAATGTTGTGTGCTATATTAAAGGTTAGTTTATTGTGTTGGTCTGTGGTGTTATCTGGTGTTATGGTAATGTTGTGTGCTATATTAAAGGTTAGTTTATTGTGTTGGTCTGTGGTGTTATCTGGTGTTATGGTAATGTTGTGTGCTATATTAAAGGTTAGTTTATTGTGTTGGTCTGTGGTGCTATCTGGTGTTATGGTAATGTTGTGTGCTATATTAAAGGTTAGTTTATTGTGTTGGTCTGTGGTGTTATCTGGTGTTATGGTAATGTTGTGTGCTATATTAAAGGTTAGTTTATTGTGTTGGTCTGTGGTGTTATCTGGTGTTATGGTAATGTTGTGTGCTATATTAAAGGTTAGTTTATTGTGTTGGTCTGTGGTGTTATCTGGTGTTATGGTAATGTTGTGTGCTATATTAAAGGTTAGTTTATTGTGTTGGTCTGTGGTGTTATCTGGTGTTATGGTAATGGTGTGTGCTATATTAAAGGTTAGTTTATTGTGTTGGTCTGTGGTGTTATCTGGTGTTATGGTAATGTTGTGTGCTATATTAAAGGTTAGTTTATTGTATTGGTCTGTGGTGTTATCTGGTGTTATGGTAATGTGTGCTATATTAAAGGTTAGTTTATTGTGTTGGTCTGTGGTGTTATCTGGTGTTATGGTAATGTTGTGTGCTATATTAAAGGTTAGTTTATTGTGTTGGTCTGTGGTGTTATCTGGTGTTATGGTAATGTTGTGTGCTATATTAAAGGTTAGTTTATTGTGTTGGTCTGTGGTGTTATCTGGTGTTATGGTAATGTTGTGTGCTATATTAAAGGTTAGTTTATTGTGTTGGTCTGTGGTGTTATCTGGTGTTATGGTAATGTTGTGTGCTATATTAAAGGTTAGTTTATTGTGTTGGTCTGTGGTGTTATCTGGTGTTATGGTAATGTTGTGTGCTATATTAAAGGTTAGTTTATTGTGTTGGTCTGTGGTGTTATCTGGTGTTATGGTAATGTTGTGTGCTATATTAAAGGTTAGTTTATTGTGTTGGTCTGTGGTGTTATCTGGTGTTATGGTAATGTTGTGTGCTATTAAAGGTTAGTTTATTGTGTTGGTCTGTGGTGTTATCTGGTGTTATGGTAATGTTGTGTGCTATATTAAAGGTTAGTTTATTGTGTTGGTCTGTGGTGTTATCTGGTGTTATGGTAATGTTGTGTGCTATATTAAAGGTTAGTTTATTGTGTTGGTCCGTGGTGTTATCTGGTGTTATGGTAATGTTGTGTGCTATATTAAAGGTTAGTTTATTGTGTTGGTCTGTGGTGTTATCTGGTGTTATGGTAATGTTGTGTGCTATATTAAAGGTTAGTTTATTGTGTTGGTCTGTGGTGTTATCTGGTGTTATGGTAATGTTGTGTGCTATATTAAAGGTTAGTTTATTGTGTTGGTCTGTGGTGTTATCTGGTGTTATGGTAATGTTGTGTGCTATATTAAAGGTTAGTTTATAGGAATGTGTTGTTATGAGGGAGGGTTGTCACGTGGTTGTGTGGTTTTGTATAATGGAGTATTTTTCCTCTTCTATTGCTGTGTAGGTGTCTGTGTTTAAAAAAAAAGTATATATTAAGGGGAGGTTTTTAGTGTGTTTCCTAGACTTCCATCAAGCTTGAAATTGCACCCCCATGACCCCTTTTCAAGATAAATTTGTAAATTTTTCGGTAGAAAAATGTCCCGGCCGAAGGCCGATTCCTCTTAAATTACAGGCTCGCTATCGCTCGCCAGGAAAAAATCGACACCTAAATGGAACTAAAGGTCTTAAAAGTGACATAAATGGGGTGAAAGTTCTTAAAATCGCCAAACTAATGGGGCGATCGTCTTAAAATCTCAAAAGCAATGGGGCTAATCATGAGGGAGAAAGGGGTAAAGAAAAAAATCCCTCAAGTGGAAATCTCCCCTTAAGTGGTGTGTCTTGAGCAAATATACTTAAAGTTGTAGAGAATTGCTATTGCTATGTGTAAAACATTGCATTTACGAATTAATAGTGCCCCTAAAATATCTACTGACACTGACTAATCAGTTCCTAAATTTCCCACAACTGAAATATATGAATTATAATGTATACAGTACCTCTTATACCTGTTTAAGTGTTATAATATCAAATTAAAACATAGTCTAACTATTAGTCTAAATCTAGTTGATAACATAACGGCCGCCACCCACGTACCACGATGATTAAGGTCAGAAAGCATAATCTGGATTATTTAACAATGATTACGATAAACAACACCACACATTTAAAGCCAAGATACATCGCCATACTTTCCTGTAGTATGTATATTGATCTAAATCCCTTATGGATGCTCGTAGTTCCTAACAGGCGAGTATATCACTGGTTGCCTCTTCCAAAAACGAGTTTATCCTTTATACAGTAACACACCCCTGGTGGCAGGTATGGAAAATGTACACTTTAATGCACGTATACACGTGTCTACTTCCACACAAATAGGCGACCAACCATATTCAGGCATATCCGACCAAGTACTAGCTAGAATAAATGTTACGATTTATAATATATATTACTTTTGTTGTTGTTGTTGTTGTTGTTCCCCAAGCTGCCTGGCCGAACAGCCCCAAGGCCCCGAGCAAGGCCAAGGCCATAACCGTGCGCCCCCACAGAACCCTCACTGCCGACCACAATACTTTTGTTATTTATATTACTTAAAGGCATTTAGTTTGTATCCGATATTTGACGAGTAAACATTAGTAAATACTAGGAATTTTTCCGTACTCCAGCATCCCCTTCTCAGTAGTACTTTTCCAATTATTTGGCAATCTACGACTATAGTATCATATCTGGTACATTTGCCCTGTACCTGGCTTACTAGTTTTCAATTAATTTATTAATTACAATTACATTTACATATCAGTAGATTCTATTAATTGCGTAAGTTTGTGGCTTGCGCTTATGCTACGACTCTTACTTTAAATAGATTTCCCCCCTTTGCATATATATTCCCATCCACTTTCCTCATGCATGCATTATATGATGTAGCTTATCCGCTCTCCCATGCTCTCACCGTGCCCTAAGGTTGGTAATATCGTACCAAAGAGCTGTAATTTACCAATATGTAGATCTCACGCCAACCTTTTTCTGCCGCTCTCCCGAAATATTTCCATAATCGTCTGGGCACGTTTAGGACACCTTAGCATCACCCAACCTCTTCAGTTGAGAAGGGAAGGGCAAAGGATGAAGAGAAATATAGGAAAGACATTTGGAAATACATATAGAGCAAACTTACACTAAAAGCGAATGGGTGTGAATTTATGTAAAAACAATACTAATGAACCGTTTTATATTAGAGAGAAAAATTAAATGAAGAAAGACGAATTTTATAAGTAAAAAAGTGGACTGTAATAATTAAGTTAAAACAAAGGAAACATAGATCAAACTATTGAGGTGGTTGGAAGCCTGGATACAGAACTGAGGAGTAGTGTCAGGTGATACTAAAGAAACAGGAGGTGAAGAAAACCGTTAATTATATGGTGAGGAGGAAACAGAAAGGTGTGTGTGAGAAAGAGAACAAAAGGAGACAGGACAGAACAGATAATAATGCAAACATTTGTGTTTTTTAAGTACAAATACATTATAAGTACGGTATGTAATACGATTATTTACCGGTATATATATATTTCTATTGGTTAGCTTTTCAAGCACCCCCGGCACAGATGACAACCCCCTAGGAGCCCCCAAAACCGACGATACCACCAACAACACCGCAGGCTACCCAACCCAGGATCAAGAGCCTGATATGCATTTCCCCCAGGTACCCAAACGCCAAAGCGAATAAGGCAATACACGCAAGAATGCAATGATTGTCTGACCACCCCAAGACCTGTGCCACTCATGACACTGCATCTTCACTTGCACCCTAACTGAGGCCCCCGATTGGTCATCAGGTGCATCCTCGAGGACAGTATAGGGGCATGAGAGGGAAGGAAGAGGCGGCTGAATAAGATGTTTGGCCAGCCACAGCACCCTTGCCTGCCTCAGCCCTAGCCCGGGGAATCCCAGAAACCAGGACTCATACCACCCCAAACCATCCTTTGTTCCTGGGTCAAGGGAGCACAAGGGAGCACAAGGGAACACAAGTTGGGCCTCGCAACGTGATGCAGACAAACCAACCTGTAAAAGACGGCACCAAGGACCTACGCAGCCTTTAGAGCATGACAATATACTTATATACAGGTGGAGAGATTGTAGGCACCAATCGTGAAGGGCAGTACCCATGGGAGGCCACTATAGGCATATGATAAGGAGTTGCCAGAACTTATGTTAAATTTGCCTGGATTCACCACTATTTTTGTTTGTGCCTCACTTGCACTCTTGTTAACTCTCACAACACCTACTCCTTCTATTAATTTCACCACACTCAACAAGCACACTGCACATCTTTCCAATACACCTAAATCATTTAACATACCGTACCTTGATTCTGGCACTCTTTCAGTCTTTCAACTTTGAAGCGGACATTTGTTACAGGCAGCGTTGCCTTTTGTCTCCTTCATACACATAGAACACATAATAATATAAAATACAAAAAAATAAGGGCTGACCACCCTACTCAAGAAAGAGACGATTGGGCAAACGATAATCCCAGACCACCACCTACCTTGCCCAGGAGGTTCACCTGCCGGAGTGATACAAGCAAAAAGAGTTAAGAAACCTAGTGAACGCCAAGGATAACTACTTTGAAGAATTAAGCCGTCAGTGGAAGGAAGAACTCCACAAACATTAAAGGAGTAGAGAGAGGGATTGCCTGCAATCTCACCCCAAACATAACAACCCTGGGGAAGACAACGCCCCTAGCAGCCCAGTCATTCCTGTTGTCCAAGTGTTTCCATTGTGTGTGTGTTCCTGGTGTTCAACTGTTCCTGCTGTTCAGGTTTTTTGTGCCATTTAAGTGTTCCTGCTGTTCTGTTGTTGTTGTTGTTGTTGTTGTTGTTGTTGTTCTTCCCCAAGCTGCCTGGCCGAACAGCCCAAAGGCCCCGAGCAAGGCCAAGGCCATAACCAAGCGCCCCAACAGAACCCCCCCCTGCCGACCACAACAAAGCCTGGGTGACTGAAGCCACTCCATGGCGGGGAGCCGAGGAGGGTGCGGAAACGCCCGGGAAACCAAAGACCCACCCAGGGCCCTGTGCCCCTCGGCAATTATGAAGAGAAAGTTGAGGGGCAAAGGAAAAATGTGACGCTTTGGCTTCCAATCTTGGTAGATTGGGAGGTCAATCCACGGAAGAGATGCCGTCACTTGAGATCTAGAAAATATATAAGTAAAAGGATCAGTCAGAGTAAGCTATGGGTATGGCAGAGATCGCTCAGTTCTCACTCTGATAGACCAGCCCATAACCACATGATGTTCTGTTGTTCTATACGTTCCTATCATTTGAGAGATACATGTAGCAGGGTCAGACACATCGTTGCTGACTATCACTTTCCCCTAACTTCCTAAAGCCCCCACCTGTACCCTATATTCCTCATAGTAAAAGAAAACACTAGTAGCTGGATTGGATGCAATAGAGGTGTTGACCAATGCACTCCCATCACCTCCCCCTACTCCAAACAGTAGCCGAGTACAACCACAACAGGACAGCTTCACATTGTTGCCCAAGATCACTCCTACACCCCCCTCACTTGCCCAGCTGCACCAGTCACTTTAATAGATACTGTGCCTGGCCCGGGACTACCTGATCCATTAGCCCTCATTAAAAGGTCAACCCCCCCCCCCCCCCACATATATAGGGTCCTTGAGGAGTAATAAAATTCTATCAAGATTTTGGAGAGAGACAACAGATACTTGCTTACCTCTTGTAACTGCATAATGAGTAGGCTACCGGTATACTGTATGTGCGTATTCGTGTATCATTGTGTTCCTGTTATTGTGTTCGTGTGTATATTGTAATCATTGTATATATTGTGTGATACCTTATCGCATAAATATATATATAGGCCTACTGTATCTGTGTGCATTGCTCGCATTGCTACTTCCAGCCAAGCCCCTGTCGTATGCCTTAATAATAGGGGTAGGCCCTACTTCAATCTAAATTAAATATAATGACGACTTGGAAATGATTACATTCAGTACCATAGACCAGATTACCAAAAAAGAAAGGAATGTAAAATAAAGTTGTAACCCCAGAATAGACTACTGGCCTATATTATTACACTCTGCTACTCTCTTGGTATTTTTCGCCCTTATATTTTTTGCAATGACCTAAGGTCACTGCTTCTCTTTCCCCCGTAATTAACTGTATTGTTTAATATATATGATTGTATTATTATTTATATATCTGTTTATAATTGATATTGTCGTGATAAAGTATTAACCATTTATTTGACAATGTATATCCTTTGTCATTTTAATCATAACAGGCTGTGTAGACTGTACAAAATATGCAAATGTAGACGATATATTGTTCCAAATATATATAAATACAGTATGGTATGTGGCTGATACGAAAACAAAACTGGAGGTCTGAATGTAAGATAAGAGGTCGCAGATACTGGGAGTAGGGGGGGAGGGTGTAAGACATTTACAGCAAACGGTGACACAAGCTCAAGGGAAAAGGATGCAATAGTAGATAAATATATCAGGCCGAACTGGAAAGGCATGCAACATAAAAATGAGAGTGGGGTACAGGCTAAAATAGTGATGACAAATAAAGAGAGGACGCAAAGCCAGGACGGCAAAAGTATATTGACGAGATATACGATGTTCTGTTGTCGACGAATAGGAGAGAGACAGTAAGGGTGATCATGTGACAATGAGAATGAGTGTATGTGAGTAAGGTAGCCGAATTCTAATAAAAGAGTAGAATCAGGAGTATAGCCTATATGGTGTACCGTACCCAAAATGTTTGAATCAAGAAAACAGATGGACAAAATATATAAGCAGAAATACAAATGAAGCGACTCATCTCACAGGGAAGAAATAAACTTAAAAGTTAAAATATACCGGTAGTGTATAGGAATGAACGTAACTGAACATTTCAGAAGATATTATCCAGTAGAGTATAATATCGACTGTTATTATCAACTAGAGGAGCACTCGGTCAAGCGCATACCTCCACCTATGCTGGCTGGTTCGTTATTATTAATATCACAGGCCTAAACCATTTTTTGAATCTGGGTTCCAAGATATAATTCGGATCGCCTCCTCAATTAAATAACTTCTTCCTTGGCGCATATCCTGTCTGTCCAACAATGTTCGTGAACATCTCTTGATTCCCTTCTAAATTGAGTCCTTGGCACTTATACTAATTGTCCACCGAATGTCGTTAAAATATCCTGATCGCCTCCTCAATTAAATATAAGGCCCACTCCTTTCCCAATCGTAAGTAAGTCATTGTATATTTACTTGCATTAATGTATGTCAACATACTGTTCAATAATGTAAGCATGTGTCCTTATATTTGTCTTATTCTTTGACGATATCCTATCTTCTCACCAAATGTCGTGAATATCAGTTCATAACTTTGAGAGATTTTGTTTACAGACAGACAAACAAACGGAGGAAAACACAACCTTCACCCAACTACGTTGGTGGAGGTAATGCCACTATTGAAGTTAATGAACTATGCATTAATCTTGTAAGTATCTGTTCCAAATGTATCAACATCATTTATTACTACATGTCGCTTTTTTTAAATGCTTATATTTTACTTGATAAATAACTTGTGTATATACCCAGCATATAAAATAACTAGGACACTAAGAAATGACCAACACAATATATTGACCAATAACTTTCTAACAAGGGAGAACCAGTGTAAACATTGTACTATCCAAAATCTGATTGAGGTACAGAAGAGTCAATAATAATAGTCGCCTCGGGGGATGTGATTGGAGATTGGTGTGATTGGAGATTGGGTGTGATTGGAGGAGATATATAGAAGTCCTTAATGCATCAACACATGTGAGATATCTAAATATAGTGCTTACGCACAAGCAGGCTTGGATTGATGGGGCATGTGGAAAGGATGGATGATCAACACTGGGTGAAGCCTATGAACGAGGTGAACGTAGAGGGGACTGGACCAATGGGTAGACTTAAAAATACATGGGATCATGTCATACCGGTACAATTTTATCTCAAAATTTAATAACCGATAAGTGAGGCATCCCAGAACAGAGCTGCCTGGAACCTCACCATTAGGACATGAGACTGAAGCAAACCCTGCGTAGATCACTATATGCATGTACTGTATAATACATACACATAGTATATTATACTATGTGTATGTATTTTGTGCATATTTGTTTGTCATTGAATTAAATAGCGTATGTCTGTCTGTCTACTTGGTTGGCTTCAATGCCATTGATTATAATTATTATATATAAACAATGCAGGCGTTACATAGATCTAACACACTGACACCTGGATAGAAATTCTACAACTGGAGTGCCGTATATAACTGGCGTCGATAAGTTAAGGGGAGGCAGACCGTTTTTATGGACCCCCTTCTCCCTAATGTTTAGCCCCACTAGTTTTGAGATTATAAGACGTTTGGCCCATTAGTTTGGCGATTTTAACACCTTTCGCCTCTTTTCTTTGTCAATTTTAAGACCTTTCATGCCATTTATGTGTCGAGTATTTCCTGGCGAGCGACAGCGAGCCTGCAATTTCAAGAGGAATCGGCCTTCGGCCGTGAAGTTTTTCTACCGAAAAAATTACAAATTTATCTTAAAAGGGGGTCTAGGGGGTGTTTTTCTAAGCTTGATGGAGGTCTAGGGAGGAAACTAAAAAAATATATAAATATCCTAACTGGTCTAACTAGTGTCCCCCATCCACGCTGGAACTTGTTAGTGATATATTTAACATTCGGCCGATAACCATAGTTTATTACCGTACATCAAACAGTACAGTACAACAATTTCGGCCATACATAACCACAGGGACAAATGTTGTTATTTAGGAAAACACATACAGTGTTTGTGTTTATTAGTGATTTTACAATAATAATAATAATAATAATAATAATAATAATAATAATAACAATTTGGTACTGTATATTGTTTCTCAAAAGCGCCAATTCTTTCGTTGGAATTCAGTAAACAAAGTCAGGAGATATGTCACACTATTACCTTGGACTATAATTATATTCCATGTAGATATGTCCTTTTCTAATTACATCAAGGGCATAATTTTCTTAAATTAAGCTGATATCGGGTTTCCAAATCAAAGTTGACTATATGTTTTATGACAAAGTGAGAAATTGCATGCGTCATTCCCATCTGACCTCACTTTTACCACTGGAGTTTACATTTTGAAGATTGTCTTCACTGATTTGATTAGATTTGACTTAGGCCCAGATTGATCCAGGCCTTACGCGTAGAGTTTTCGAATGATACCTTGTACTGCATGCTGGCTTTATTATGATTGCATAATCATTATAGTAATCCATGAATTACGTCATCATGGTGTTGCCATATCAACTAGTTATAATTAGTATTTGTATATATTATATTATCAAATATATATATATTATATATACAGTATATTACGCATGTTTCTGAGCAACAATCAAATTTTGCAGTCAGCTAGTATCAACAGATTTTCAGATTAACTAATATATTGTTGAAGAAATGTGCTTCATATTTAAATAATAAAATAGCTTAAAAGATTATATAGTATTTCTTTTTATAGGAAGTTCTACAGATAAAGCGAGCCCTTTCTCGAGCCAAACCTCGACATAGTAATTATGAAATATTACAAACTACATTCCATAAACATAAACGATTTTATACCAGAAAACATTAACATCGTGAATCGAGTATTGATAAAAATAGTTGATGGTAAATTCTGATTCAGTCATCTAAGACTGTCGACTCTAGATATTCCAATAACCTGATGATCACCACATGTCATACCGACTTTATATATTTTGTAGATTGAAGGAAGCTTATTATAAACCACAATACGTAGTAAAAATTAAAAACATAGAGTTTACCTTCCACCTAGTCATTATAGGGTTTGTGTTTCACAGAATAGTAGACAAATGGGTAAGTCGTAAGAATATGTATTTTAATATGTCCGTAAAAGTTAGGGAAGAGAGGTTAGAGATTGATATGACCTTATTTTGAATAACTAATAAAACAATGTTATAGGGTAGCGTGCACTGGTTGACCCTCTCTCTCGTCCCCTCTCCCTCTAAGCTTCGCCAGATATGCAATATATATATATATACAATATGCCGTTTCTGATGCAACCCTATGCAGTTGTCGAACCTGCATTTCTCCCTGTCCCTTCTAAGCCTGTCGGTATCCTCTACCGCATCCCTAAGCTCTCTGGAATAGTTTACTTAATTTCAGTGTATACATTTTGTAAGATGTATGCTATTTATATACCCCCCCCCCCCCCCACACACACACACAGATGGTTTGAAATTTGGGTGTGGGGATCATTGTTACAATGAACAATAGTGGTTGAACAAGAGAAAACAATGGGTTTTTTATTCGAAGTACAATTGATGGGCAGTTTGGATTGCAATCCACTCCCGTAATAACCTGGATAATAGAAAGAATTGCCTCGATGATGGAGATTCGTTCGTGGCCACTCCTTCGGTGATCAAGGTGTCTGGATATAGACGGATAGATAAATAACTAAAAGCTTGGACAAAAAGAGAGAATGCCCAGGCGAAAGGAAGGAAGAATTGTGGACATGTTTAATTGTAGCCAAGGATGAAGTAGGGAGAAGAACGGAGAGGTGGAAGAGGAGAGAATTGTTTACGGGAGAGGACGATCGGAACAATATCAAAGGGAGGGGACATTTATATATTGGATCATTTTGTACTCAGTCGGAAAATTGTACTCCAGGTGTTACTTGAGCTAGTTTTAAACCTAATTATAAACATAATCATCTATGAACCAAAACGTTCAAGTCTTCACCATAAATTCTTTTAGCCTGCTTCCGGAATTGACGAGAAACTGAATACCACTCGATTCTCACGTTTTGTTGCTCTTGTTGTTGTTTTTCTTGGACTAGGTCAGACAAAAGAGTTGTCGGGAGGGGCGTGGAGGAGTGAATAGGAAGGCGAAAGGCTTGGAGCGTCTGGGTGATGTATAGCGTTCGACGGAGGCCTTCTGTGTTTTGCTTATTTGATTGTGTGGAATTTGTTTTCAAATTTATAATTTAACGTTATTCTTAATTTCCGGCTACAATTATGTGAGGATTTATGGTTAGGCCGACATGAAAGACAACTCCCCAAACCAGTCTGGGGAATTATATAAGGAATAACATTTTCAATTGTTTTAGTTTTTTTGTAAAATCTTGTATGTGGTCCAGAGTGGCGCTTGCATCATTAGAAAAAAAAAAATCCAGGGATTGTCCATAAAGAAATGTTGAAGACCATCCCAGTCTGTCGTATGGTAATGTCTTTCAGAAAACCAAACAGGTTAAACAGGTTCAACGTGGGAAAGTGTGGTACGTGATAAACAAGTGACCTGTATCAGACAGTGATCAGAAGATCCAAGCAGGTACATCACTAGACCTACAGCATCATCATTTTCAGAATTGGTTGTTAAAAAACAAGTCCGGTTGGTGGGGATTATGGTCTGAGTTTTCTGGTTCACGGGTAGGTTGGTTGAATAGTCAAGTGATGTCAAATTAGTTGCAAACAACTCACACTCCCAACCAGAGTAATCAATCCTGGATGAATGAGTGAGCCATCCTTCATTATGGACATCAACATTAAAAAAAAATCAGTGATTTCAGAATCAGGATTTAAGTTGAGGACACTGACTTGTGAGGACAGAGAATAAATAAGACACGGTTCTGGGGGATCATTTGGGGAATGGTAAATGCAGCAGGAGTACTTAAATTTACTAAAGGTAATTAATTCGTCTACACAATAATCCAACTCTGGACACCTGAAACTAGTAACGTTCTCCAGGGTGCTTTCGTATTAAGCTAAGCAACAAACACCTCCTTTAGATCTAAAATTTGGAAGCAATTGATAAACAGGAATCTGAATCTAGATATATTAGATGTGGATGTTGCTTGAGTTTCTGTCAAGAATACGAGAGTAGGGAATTCAGCTTAAAGAAATGTATGTACATATTTGATGTTGAACTTTAAGTACCCATATGTTGTATGGAAAATGTTTTCTCTGAATTGACTAGCGGTTTTGAGACGTTGCTTAATTTCATTTCATTTGACACAGTTGCATGTTGACGCCTGGGAGAGCCCTGTGTCAATGACCCAACCCTATAAGTGGTGCTCATCCGATAAGCCACCAGGTACCGTATGCTCTTAATATTGTAGCCCAGGCTGTGGCATGGTCAGTAGTGCGTCAGACTGCTGATCAAGAGGCCTGTAGTTTGATCCTACCCTGTGCCACTGGTAAACGTCAAGAATCTCGACACTCAGGTCTAGCGATTTGTGGCAAATGTCCAGTAAAATCCCTGTAACAAAGGCACGCCCTAGCCCTGTCAATCAAGGGAGTGCATGACAATAAAAACTGCATTAAGTTGCATCAACCATCATAGTTTATTGGAGAAAGGAATGTATAGTGTTGGCATGTATGATGTGTAGTGGGAAGAGCAGTGTTTCATGGATACAAGATAGCAGATATTGGGCAATGTGGTAAAGTTGGATGTGTATGTTATATAAAGAGAGTTTGCTTGATACCCCTGATATATGAAAGGGAATAATGTGTAACCAGGTCCTACAGCCTGGAAGAGAAAATGGAATTCAGCTATTCTTCGACTCTCTCGGTACCATGACGTAGTACTTCCCAGGGTGGGGGTGCCTAATCCCCACTACTAGCATAATATTAACCCTACTAGATGAGAGAGAGAGAGAGGGGGGAGGGGGGTATTGACAGTAAAAGTAACCAAGCCAGAAAATTAGGAGGAAAACATAAAGAAGAGAATGTAAGAACACTGAAAACTAATATTTATAGAAGGAGTAACTTCGAAAAGAATGATTAGTAGTGCCAAAACACAATGTGATTTAAAGAGACAAGTAAAGGTAAGAGTGTATTTCACCAACATACATTATCTATGTACGGTACTTATTTCCTCTCACATTCTACCTTACTCTTTTACCTTCTATGTTTCTACTGCTTTACAATCAGCATCTGTCCACCCTTGTCTCACTGTAGAAATGGATAACTGACTTACGTTATCCCTACTTTTTACGTACCGTTCACATTCTTTTTCTACACAAATAACGATTATATATTATTAAATCCACTCTATCCTCACGTCCATGTACCTTTAGAACCTTGATAGACCAAAGTCGATATGAAAAATGCTCTCCACATTTGTCCCTGCCCCCTTACTCCATATCTCCTTCAGCTCTTACTCAATTACTCCCTTACAGCCTCCTTCCCTCCTGCACCTTCTTCTATTACCCTTACTGGCGAGGTCAAGGGCCCTCCATGATTTTATTTTACTTAGCTTACAGGAAATATTCCATAACTCCCTTCTACCCTTATGAAACTGCACATAAATCTCATCATATAATTGTGTTCCCTTTTCTTTATAGGGGAAGGTTCAAAGGGAGAGGCAGGCCACTACGGTAAGGGAAGTGCTCAGTGAAAATATATAGGAACAAAGCAAGATCAAAGTGAAGTTACATAATAAGCTGTGTGGGGATATAGAACCCACAGAGACGGTTGAACACCTAACTTCTGGAAAATTGTTTTGCAAGAGTGGTAATAGGGTCTTTCCAAGAAAGGTAAGAGGATAAAGAATCACCAATAATATTGATAGAGGACGAAGGGTTCGTATGTGTGTTGTTGAAGTGTAAGGGCTAGTTGTGTAAAAGATTGTGACAGGTAGATATATGGAGGAATTGAGTTTTGGAAGCATTGAAAGTAAGAAGGTTGACTTACTAGTTGCTACCGCTCATGTACCCGAAACACATAAAGAAGATTAACAACCATCTCTACCAAGTAAAACCGATTTACCATATATTTGAATCTAATCAGAGTACTATACTGAACACATGATCAGACCTTATGAACATACGCCGACCTGCAAGGGTATGCAATTTAAGAGTACAGGATATGCTTAGGATCAGAATAATAGGTAAAATAGAACAGAGTTGATCAATAGAGAAGATTGGGAGGACAATAGGGGTTATTATAATGAGGGGAAATTATAGGACGAATGGGAAAGGGTAGGACATAGTAAGATGACGGGGAAGGGGAAGTACGATTATGCAAAATATACTATATTATATAAATACAAGACATTGAGAAGCTTGGAATGACAGTGTATGTGTGTTTGTGTAGCTTCGGGGTGTGTGTGTGTGTATGGGTGAGGGTGGTTGTCGGCAAGATAAGAACGAATAGAACCTGAGAAATAATATGCTGGTACCAGAAAATAGGAGGATGGGGAAGGGATTGAGAGGAGGATATAGTGGGTGAGATACAGGGAAGATGTGAGGATGGACGGATAATAAAAAGCGGGGATAGGAAAAGGAAGATTATAGTAGTTGGCGAGATATAGAAACAGGAAGGATATTTTAGTTATAAAAGAGGGTAACGCTACATAATACAACCAATACATTAATATAAAACAAAAATATATGAATAAATACAAAACAAAAGGAGGAGGAATAACACATTAGCCCACATGCTTACATACCAACTTCATGATCATGTACCGTATGGTATATCATAGATCACGTAGTGGGTCCTAAATAATGTACAGTTGGTCAAAGTTCCAGCTGACCCACCCTCGCTCCGGGGCTCGCAGAATTATCTGGCAATACTGATGTAGGAAGGAGGTGTGTCTTACAAAGATTGGGATTGGTAGATCTGATTTCGGCTACATCATTGTTGGAACATATACTAAACAAGGGAAAGTAAGCCTATCTCAAATAAACATGCATACATCGCTATGTATGATCCCGACCATTCTCCCAAAGTTCGTAGATTTGCTTAAATATTCAAGTTATTATATTCACTGATTGGCAACTACACCAGTATTGCCAGCTCATTCTGCGAGCCCCAGAGCGAGGGTGGGTCAGCTGGAACTTTGACCAACTGTACTGTACATAGAAACTGTAATGTTAGGTAACTATTGAAAACGTTATCAGGCACTATAATATAAACGTTATCAGGCACTATAATATAAACGTTATCAGGCACTATAATATAAACGTTATCAGGCACTATAATAAACGTTATCAGGCACTATAATATAAACGTTATCAGGCACTATAATATAAACGTTATCAGGCACTATAATATAAACGTAATCAGGCACTATAATATAAACGTTATCAGGCACTATAATATAAACGTTATCAGGCACTATAATATAAACGTTATCAGGCACTATAATATAAACGTTATCAGGCACTATAATATAACGTTATCAGGCACTATAATATAAACGTTATCAGGCACTATAATATAAACGTTATCAGGCACTATAATATAAACGTTATCAGGCACTATAATATAAACGTTATCAGGCACTATAATATAAACGTTATCAGGCACTATAATATAAACGTTATCAGGCACTATAATATAAACGTTATCAGGCACTATAATATAAACGTTATCAGGCACTATAATATAAACGTTATCAGGCACTATAATATAAACGTTATCAGGCACTATAATATCTTATTGTATATAATAGAACTGACATTGAAGAATCAATATCTTTGATGCTTCATGTGAATAATGTACATGCGCATTTATAAATCTACATATTTATCTATTTAGAATGAAAGAGGTTTATGTTCTAATGATATGGATTGGAGATTCTCTTAGTCGTTTTTTATCATATATTTTCCCCCCAAGTATTTTGTTATTCTCTGTCTTTGTGATTTGTCTATCTCGCCTTCACATTTTTTGGATTACTAGTGCCTGTTTCGAGTTGTTCTTTACAAGTACAAATTTGTTCAATCTGTCTGCCCACTCTCCTTTCTCACCTATTATATGACTTCTGGTCTATAGCTATTTGCATACTTCCATCGGAATACTGGCTTTCCACTTTCAATCGAAAATCTCAATTTGACTCCCCCCCCCCCCCCCTTTCTATCTCCCCCTCTTTTCACGTTCTTACATTAGTCGTTCTTACATCTCATTTTGCATGTTCCTCATCAAGGTAACCAAAAAAGATTAACAACTTGTCAACTATACAATGTGTAATAATACAGTAAATAATAACAAGTATGAGAACATTTTATCCGAAACTCTTTAACCCTTTCCCTGCAGGTGACGTTCTGGAACGCATAGGCAATTTACATCAATTTCCAGGCTTTAAAAGTCTGTAAAAACCGTAGAAATCGAGTGTCAGTGGGCGGGAGCGTGAGGGACCTCCCTCCGACCCTCAGAGCATCCAGCCGCTCACTGAGGGAGACTGTGTCTCGCGCGGGTGTCTCACAACAGTGTTGCCGAGCGAGCGAGAGCTAATAATTAGCGAGTTTTCCCGAATGTCTATGGCAACGCTGCGGGTGAACCCCGCCACCTACGAAGCTTGTTTTGGTCTCATTTGGAAGCTATTTTCACCTAGTTTTCGGCAGAATACAGTTCATTTAATGCGGATGCTTGATTAATCATTCAGGAGTGCCTGAATATGCCCTAAATAGCGCAAATAAGCCCGCAGAGAAAGGGTTAATGACCATATAAGATTATGCACCTATAAAGTGTAGAATGAGAATGATGAACCTGGGTGGACGGAGCCTGCCAAAGTAATTTCACTGGCAGCACAAAGTGTTGCAATTGAATAATTTAATTTGTACTTTTGTCCTCACCAAAAGTATTTTGTTACATCAATTCACTTCCTCTTACTAATTCCCTACAATCTCTCTCTACACGCATGTTTCTCACTCTTCTAGCACTATTACAATAATCAATGTTCTTCAGAGCTTTCTTAATGTATACCTTCTCCCTCGGGAGAGTGGGAAGCACCCACCTTTCAACACATTCCCACCCTAATTCTGTCCAACTCTCTAACGTAAGATTGAATTTATTTTCTCGGTCATTCTTCTACTCAACAAGTAAGCTTTAGAACTATCTCCCTCAATCTGTCCTTCCCTCATCCTATGACTCAAGATATTTGAAGATTCATCTCACCAGACATTTTAACTCTAACGTACCTTGAATTCGGATCTCTGTCACTCTTTCAACTTTAGGGGGGGGACACTTCTTACAAGCAGCTTTGTCTTGTCTCTTTCATACACACAGTATGCGTAACATAACCTTGTATCTGCGAGGATAGTAATGCTATAACAATGCTAAAAATAGACCTCCTGCAGCACCTATTAGTCGCCTTGTACGACATGCAATATATGCTTATGGAAGGTGAAACGCAAAACAAAAATGAACATTAAGAGTAGTTATAGTAGACAAAACAGACTTTTAAAGCCACATAACTGATTTAAACAATACAATGGCAAGCTTCAAAATATTCCATAAGGAGTTCCAGAGTTCTTGGAATCGCAATCACCAACCCATCATGATAAAGTTTTTGGCAGTAAGAAGTTTGGATTTCGAAGAAATTAAGGAGAGCAACTATTTGGGAGCAGGTGTGGGTAAACATTTAATTACTGTGCAGCTGATTAGTTAAACAAATGCATACAGTTGTACAGCATACAGCATACAATGTAGTTGAAATAATTAGCAATAGAGTACACGTGAATATGAAATAAGGGTTGGTAGAGAATAGTTGTAGTAAAATATACCGGT
Organism: Paralithodes platypus; assembly: GCA_032716605.1. Lineage (NCBI taxonomy): Eukaryota > Metazoa > Arthropoda > Malacostraca > Decapoda > Lithodidae > Paralithodes > Paralithodes platypus. The sequence goes on along the minus strand of CM064497.1, from coordinate 22,072,101 downwards.
ACGGTACGTGTTCAATCCTAAATTAAACAAGTACCTTTGATCTACCCAACACAAATGATATTATACGAGCTGTATATTATATCTACACCACCACACATAATACTACACCACATAACATCAAATTATACTCCTACATCACACTATATCTCCACACATCACACTACGCCATATGACATTACGCTATACCTCCACACAATCCCCATATACATAACAGCGAAAGAAAACATGAAGTCTCGAAATTAGGGCACAAGTAGCTATTTATGGCTGAAGTCTTTAGAGAATCCCTGAGTGAGAAGTTCGTGTTATGGTTAAGGGATGCTGGGGGAATCTTGTGGAAAGAAGAAGAGATAATAATTGGGAATACAAGGTGAAAAGTAGTTTCCGGACGAATCATAGACTAGGAAGATGAAGTGGATGAATAGTGAACGCGATAACAGAATACCGGTATAACATGATCACCAGATGAAAAACTTAAAACATTAAGGTTAGACAATTATATGTCATTGGGAAAGCTAATAATTAAATAGCTAATAGGGAAGGCGAAAAGATGTATTGTATTCTGTGTAAATAGGTCGGATCTCGAGCTAGGACAGGAAGAACATTGGCCACAAGATGTATGGGGATGGGGGAGGGGAGTGCAGGGAGGGAACAGATGGATTACGGGTGTGTGTGTGTGTGTGTGGGGGGGGGGGGGGGGGGAAACTGGTTGGTGGGGAAAACGGTGAGAAGGTAGAGGGAGATTTTTGGACAATAGATGATAAGAAGTACAGGAAGAGGGTAAGGTGAGATGGAAAAAATTACCGGTAGGGGTGTATTGGGCAAGGGAGGTGTTAGTGGGAGAAAGGTAGGGAGGGGAGGCGCTGGAAACAAAACAGTCGAGTAGGGTGAAGATGGGGATGGTCGGTCATGGAGATATTGGAACGGGAAAGTGTAATAGATAAAGGAAAGGCGAAAAGAGGCCTGCAATGAAGTTGAATATGTATAAATGTGCAAACGTGAACAAACATAGAGGAAATCACCAACGCGCGATGAAACTACTTTAGAATACATAAACACTTAACAGAGACTGATGTATATTGAAAATATAATAAAATATAACACATACACACACAATGATAGTACAAATTTAATCCCTAAAGAACTAACCTTGTTGTTTTATAATCCCAAGGTGTGGACAACATGATCCGCAGCCTTGTGGGGGAAACAAACACATTCACTGAGGCTTAACCTTCTTGGTTTCTCTGGTTGATTCTCCTGAGGAAAGAAAAATGTGATGTTAGACCATGTGTCAGGCAATTAAACCAAGACTATTTTTGTATATTCATGGACCCCATCCAAACAGCCAATATGTAGTTTAATGACAGTCGGTCATGGTTATGTATTTAACCATAGGTACCCGGTATCTAATAACATTCACCTGCCCGCACCTTTCGTCATAATTAAATCACCAACTGAAAATTAATGGTAACCTAATAGCGTTGGATAATTATATTAATAGATTTGTAAATATAAAAGATAATATACAAATTACCGTTAATAGAAAGTTCAAGATAAACGAATTTGACTGAATCAACTCACTCTTAGCATTACATACATATTTATTCAGTTTCACAAATGCATATTTGTTTCCTAAAATGTTTACATATTCTACGGTACATCGTTGATGATCAAAAATAATCTTGCTTTAATGACACTGTACAGTATTTTCTTCTGGCGCAGTTTCGACACTTTCTGAAGTCCTCTTGAGGTGGAATAGGAATCACGTTCAATTTCATTTTTAGTTTATTTTAGTAACAATGTAGTTCCCCCATTTACAGTGGTCTTTAATATTGTATTATTCCATTACAAAATATTTCCTTCAAGGGTTTTTCTCCACCAACGCCTCCTGTCAAATTTCCTGGACTGTACTCACTTGTATTATATATACAGTATGTTTTATTTCTCCCTTTTACATTTAACGTTATGCTTACTGAAAAAACACGATGATAATTATATAGCACACAATATTACAGTTATATAAAATCCAAAATAGTTCAGAGTTTGGGTTCAAAGACTCTCTCTCTCTCTCTCTCTCTATATATATATATATATAATATATATATTTTTTTTTTTCTGTGTGCAAAACTGTTTCACTCGTCACGGCCATATATTCGGCGGAATGGATGGGTGAGGAGACAGACTCCCTCTTTAATATCCTGCTATTCTACTCAGCAATGCAAAGCATTTTTTAAATAAAGTTCGGATTGTCCTGCAGGGACCAAGTGTTCTGTGTAGTCAGTGTATCAATATAGCTTTAGCTTTCACTTTCATTCGCTCCCTCTCAACTTCATCTCCCTACTATTGGTTACACCTCTGATTATATGAGTCTCTACACATTTTACTGATTTATATGGAGCGTGTGTGATTTCCTGACAAGCACTGCTTAGGGAAAGATATTTTTGTTACAGCAGTAGTGAAGGAGTTTACGTAAGAAAAACAATATGGAAAGAAGACAACAGAGATGGATACAAATATAAATGATGGGGCAACAGATGAAAATAGTATATAAAATGAGTGAAAATAATATAATATATACAAAGTTCGTAATTTTTATATTTTTACTTCACCTTACTCTCATTCCAATTTAACGGAAAATCCCAAAAGAAATCACATTTTTCAAATGCAAGATGAAAAGAATATAGAAATACTTGCTCTGAAAATACTCCATAACATTCACATTGTTACGAAGAATTACTCGAAGGAGGTCTCTTTTCATATTTCTATTGACATAAATTCTTTGATAAAAAGTTCACGTAGAATAAACCAGAATAAAACAAATCTGAAGAGGTAAAAGTGCGATATTGACATGGTATATTACTTTCTGGGATTCTGCTTCCAGGCTGCTTCACTACTTTTGACATTACAAAACATGGAAGAATTGGTAAACACAAATAATATCCACATACAATCGACCCGATAATTAAAACTAGGATTACGTTGACTTAGATACGTAGACATTTTCTTATGGCATGAATTGTATTACCGTACCGGTACCATACCTTTGTTTTGCTTATGCATTAAAGTACTTTTTGTAATTATCTCGCCGGAATATTTTCCTCTGTATTGTTTTAATAGCATATCATCCAAAAACTAAAAATTATAGATGCTCTCGCTCTCTCTCTCTCTCTCTCTCTCTCTCTCTCTCTCTCTCTCTCTGGCCGCTGATTGTACTGGCAGCTTTGTTGAGTAAGTTTGTCCTGGAAGCAATACATTCCAACTTCTGTATGGCCCAGGACGTTTCTCACGACTTAACAAGTGGGAAAAAGACCACATGGCGAGAGGTGAGAGGAAGTAATAAGATAGAATAGAGCTGAAGTAATGTTCAAATCTTGCTTCTTTCCTTATTTAATATTTGTTCTGCCCTCCTCTCTCGTCACCATAATTCGTTATACCCAGAATGTTTATGTTTTATTTGTTTCTTTCATTCCTTTCTTTCAGGTCTTCATTCAGGTCTCTCAAATTTTCGAAATTAGCACCCCTCTCTTTTCCTTCTACTTTCTTAGTTTTCTGTGTCCGTTTTTATTTTCCCTTTAGCTTCTTGTTACATTTCACCCTTGGCGATCTTTCGTATGAATTGTCTTCCATCATTCCTCATTCTTTCCTTTCCTCTCAATTGAGTCTCTCTTCTTCGAGCCTTAAGTCCAATTATGTCAAATATCCACTCCATATATCTGTTGTTTCTTCATGTCATTGTACTCACTTAATTTACATTCCAACCAGTTATTGCTCCTTCCTCGCCCCTCTCCTCTAGCTTGTCCCCTTAAACTAAATGTGTCATAATTTTCTCATTTTATTATATACATAAATTACCTTGATTTAGGTATAACTAGTAGGATAAGTAAATTCGTAGACGATACCAAAATAGGGAGACCAATAGATTCAGATAGCGACATAGAGTGCCTCCAAAGGGATCTAGATACCTTACACATATGGTCAGTAAAATGGCAGATGAATTTTAACATTGACAAATGCAAGGTATTAAAGATAGGGAAGACGAATACTAATGCAAAATATAAACTAGCTAATGCTGAATTAGAAAACTCAGACTGCGACAAAGATGTGAGTGTGTTTGTTAGCAACGATTTGAAACCTAGAAAACAGTGTATAAGCGTTCGTAACAAGGCAAACAGGATTCTAGGGTTCATCTCAAGGAGTGTGAGTAACAGAACTGCCGTTGTTATCTTGAAACTTTACTTGTCATTAGTGAGACCTCATATGGATTATGCTGTCCAATTTTGGTGTCCTTATTACAGAATGGACATAGATTCGTTGGAGTACAGCGAAGAATGACAAAAATGATTCATATTAGAAATCTACCATATGAAGAAAGGTTGAAAAAATTAGGCTTACATTCTTTAGAAAGACGCAGAGTTAGACGGGATATGATAGAAGTGTTCAAGTGGGTTAGTGGGACAAATAAAGGAGACATGAAAAATGTACTGAAGCTCAGTGATAGCGAAAGAACTCGAACAAATGGTTTCAAATTAGATAAATTTCGTTTCAGAAAAGATATAGGCAAATATTGGTTTGGTAACAGAGTTGTAGATGGGTGGAATAGGCTACCGAGTGATATAGTGGGATCAAGAACGATAGGGAGCTTTAAGATAAAATTAGATAGGCATATGGACGAGATGGGTTGGGTGTGAGGGGGATCTACAAGGTGTGGGCCAATCGGCGCTCAGCAGACCCCGTAATCTTGTGTTAATCTCTGACCGTATTGGTGGGGTCAGTACTCAAGGTATTAGTGAGTTGGGCCTATAATTGTGCCTAGTAATTGAAGTTGGGTGTGACAGGAATCTGCTTTGTATGGGACGATCGGTTTTTTGCAGACTCCCATTTTCTTATGTTCTTATGTTCTTAATTTCTCTGGCGACTGGTTTAGTTATCTTCCTTTACCCAAACTTTCATTATTCACGTCTCGTATCTTACACATTTTTCCGTCTCACTTTTTTATATTATTTGTATCGTTCCCTTGATACGCAGACAATTAAAACAAAAACATAACATATCCACAGACCAGACTAAACACGAGCACATAATAAGTCAGTAGCTCAAGAAGATAGCTCAACTATATAGGCTGTAGGAGGTGGATATAATCAACTATATAGGCTGTAGGAGGTGGATATAATCAACTATATAGGCTGTAGGAGGTGGATATAATCAACTATATAGGCTGTAGGAGGTGGATATAATCAACTATATAGGCTGTAGGAGGTGGATATAATCAACTATATAGGCTGTAGGAGGTGGATATAATCAACTATATAGGCTGTAGGAGGTGGATATAATCAGAAACACAAAATAGAAACAGGTAAATATTATGACCAACTATGCACTAGCAAGATAAAGTGATCGAAGGAGGAACAGATGCCAGGAAATATATATAGCTAGAAGTGCATGGATAACTTAGAGCGGCACTAGGGAAAGTGCATACCTCTACCAGCGCTGGCGGTGGTATGCGCTCTGATGATCACCTCTATAAGGAATAACTTTTTCCTTGGCGCATATCCTATCGCGCCACCAAACTTCGTGAATATCAGTTCATAATTGTTTGAGATATCTTGCTTACAGTCCCAGACAGGCAAACAGTTAGAACATTGGAGGGACAACATAACTTCCTCCAATTTCCTTAGCGGAGGTAAAAATATAAAGATACATCGACAGACACAATCTAAGAGATAATGGAGGTAAAATAAGCCCACAAATTGGAAGTAGACTACTAGGTTTACTATGATAAGCTGGACGGAGAAAGAACAGACGCTGGAAACTGCAGGAATGAGAGAACAAAGAACAAGTTCGGTAGAGGAAAGAAAGGAACATAGTAGATAACCGTATGTTTAAGATGTGCAAATAATATTTATCAAGATGAAGATGAAAGAATATGGACATAACTAAACCATGACATCCCACATACAAACTTTAACTTGTGAATTTACATTAACATTAAGCATGAAAAGACATGAATAAAATATAACAAAAGAAACTAGAAGAAACAATAAGGCAATTACAAACTGAAAAGGGGCAGGATACAACAGAACTCAACTGAACTATTCTCACTAGCAGACAGTCCTGGATTATGTGATAGAGGTTGGTTGAAGACAGACTGGCTGGAGGTTGGAGGAGTTAGACAGCAGGTTACCGTAGGTGGCTTGATTCATAGTGCTTGGTGAGGTAGCTCGGAAAAGGGAACAAGTGTGTCTGTGCGTATGTATGTGTGAGAGAGCGAGAGAGAGGAGTGTACGGGTAGCCACCCACGGATTCAATACCGGAATATTAGAGGTAGATCAAGAGCACGTTGATAAGCAAGTCAAAGTGATTCAACATAAACTAAATGTATACTGTACATATCGTTATGTTGCAAACGTACCATTAAAATATGACATTTAGCATAAAAGGAAGGACACATTTTCTCTAGGAGTGACAGAATAGCTCTGGATAAATTACACGGGAGAGGAGTATAGACCATCGCGGTAAAATACAATCTGACCTCATTGTCAGCCTAAGTCAAATAACCTGACTTTAAACACATAGGCTATATAAATTATGAAATATTCGACCTTGAGATCAACTGTGATGTAAGGTCAGTGATGAAGGTAAGGTAAAAGTCAACGCATTTTCAGAGACTATCGTGAACAGACAGAGCCTTTTTCCCTTCTTCAAAAGCTACACGAGGAGTAAATTTTACTTAATTTTCCAATTCATAGTAGGTCCTTCAAAATAGTAGACTACCGAAGTAGACATGGGCGACAAGGTACGGTACGACGAGTATAAATACCAATATGAAAGCTGACCTCTCTGCTTTAACCAAATCAGGTCAGGTGAAGGCATTGAGGAATAAGCCTTTACAACGACACCTCGTTCCTACTTTTCGAAGAGTTTTAAGAAGAGAGAAGGGATGTTGGAGAGAGAGGAAGCTCTCGGAGTGGCATTGTGTGTTATTAGTCCGAATACGTCGTCGAGGAGTCCCCCGACTGGGTGAGAGCATATATAATTATACTGTATGTATATATATATATTGGTCAAAGTGGCATTTAGGACATCGCATTACTTAGGTCCTCATATGTATGTGTAATGAGTGTCTCCTTTCTTCATGTTATCCATATCACCAAGTTAATGACAGATGTTAAACCTAGAAAGTATATTAAAACTTAAAAAAATATACAAAATCAAGTAGTTATATGTGGCTACGATAAAACGTGATGTACTGTATGTGTGCATGTAGTTAGCAATGTGTGTGCAATGGGTGTATGTAAGTTTAAGTGAACTGTGTGTGTGAGAACAGTAGGTGTTATGTGAAGTACAGTACAAAGGCTTCTATAATGGTTAATTTGGTAAAAGATAACAATAATGTTGACCATAATTAATTAGCGTGAAACAACACAAAGGGGAACTCCTTTAATTAAGTATCTCCACAAGACGATGGAAAAAGTGGAGAACCAAGACATCTTTAGGAAATGTATCAATTAATTTAATAAGATGGACAGAACGGTATATCAAAGTCAATGACCTTCCAATCTATTCTGGTTCCTGCCCTATTGATAAACTGATACCGGTAACTAGTGTGTTTAGATGAATATCAATCCAATTCAAAGCTAAACTAGAACACAAAAGGTTTTACTCTATTTTTGTTATGTCTACACAAAAATCATCGCCTGTCTGAATTGATTCTCTCCTAAACGTTTCCACTTGACCCGATCACATGTTTGCTTGCTATGTGAATGAAGGAGACAAAAGGCAAAGCTGCCTGAAACAAGTATCTAACCCAAAGTTGAGAGAGTGACAGAGAGCCAAAATCAAGGTACAATATCTGGAAATACGGAGCTTGAAGCAGTATAAGTTATAGGATGAGGGAAAGATAGATAGAGGGAGAGAGTTCCAAAGCTTGCTTGTTGATTATAAGAAAGACTGGGAAAACAATTCCAATCTTGGGTTGGAGAATTGGACAGAATAGGAGTGGGACTGTGTTGAAAGGCGGGTGCCTTGCACTTACCGCAAGAGAGGAGGTATGCTCCGAGAGAGCTCTGAAAAACATTGATTGTTGTAATAGCGATAGAAGAGTGAAAGAGATGCAACACTGCGGCGTGGATAAAGAGAGTGTAGGGAATTAGTAAGAGGAAGTAAGTTGATGAGGCGAAATGCTTTTGACTCTACTCTTCCGAGAAGTGCGGTATGGATGGAACCTCCCAATACATACGAACACTACTTGATACGTAGGTGCACTATGCCCCTATGTAGAGCAAGAAGCTGTGCAAGGTGGAGAACCCACAGAGACGGTTGAGCACACCTAAATTCTGGGAAGCCGTTTCAGAAAGAATGATAACATGATCTGTCCATGGAAGATCATATGAAAAGGATACACCAAGAACATTGAGTAAAGATTAAGGGTTGATTTGTGTATTGTGTAAAGCAATATCATGACCTACAGTACTTCAAATTGAACTCAATTACTTTCGCTTTGTAAAAAGGATTAGATTACCAGCAACAAGTTGAAAAGTTTTGATAACAAAACATGTACATGACAATGCATTACCTTTAATAAATTATAATTGTTGGTATATCTATTAAATAATGTACGTAATGTTGGTATATTTTCAGTTTCCACCTCTGTTTATCGTTCCCTACTTAATATGCTAGCGTGGTAATTAATTACACATTTCCTTCATAGTATCTCTCTGCCTCATTAATTTCCCAAACCTTCATTTAAGTTATAATAAAATCGGGAACGAGGTTTCATCTATTTTGTTGTCATTCTCTCATGTTCTTGTATTCCTTTATTCTTATTATCTTCTTCCCTTTCTCTGCCATTTAATATACACTTCCTTCCTATTATTCTCATTAACTTGGTTAGTGTAATTTCCTAACATGTCTTACTTTAATACCATACCATGCATTGTCCTTCCTCCCACCCTCATGTTTATATCGATATCCATTTCCTCTCTTCAACATAAATGACAGTTCATTATCTCACACAACTATGCACATGTTTATTACCAATTTAAATTTACTGCATTTCAATTGCTTCCCTTTTCCTTGAACCCACCACTTCCTTACTCCCACACACCTGCATTACTGTATTATTACTCTCACAAAACCTGTTTCACCCAAGGAACTCTTCGTTCTTTCCTCCTAACTTTTCCTACTCCTTTCCTCAACCAACCATTCTCAAGATGTCTTTTCAGTGACTCTCCCTTAATAGCTTTTCCAGAAAGTCTGGTATTTATGTATTACATATTGCTTGTATCATTATTATAAATGTATGTACAGTGCATACACTAAAATCAGATATATACTGTATAGCCTATATTTCTTAATACGGTACTGAATACTGCAGAACGAAACGTTCTCCTTACACTTACGAGTTATATATTGTGCAGTATTCTTTGTTGCCTCTGTTTTCCTGGATGTTAAACTAGTACTCCCTCTAAAATTGTATACCGTTTACACTTACTAAGAGAGAGAGAGAGACACACAGACAGACAGACAGACAGACAGAGAGAGAGAGAGAGAGAGAGAGAGAGAGAGAGAGAGAGAGAGAGAGAGAGAGAGAGAGAGTAACATAAGTCCTGCTAAACACAAAACGTACATCAAATCAGATCTATTGTACTCTGAAAAATAAACATATAACGACATTTTCCCTTTGTCCACAACTACCATAGGTAGCTGCCATCACTTTTTCTTTTTTTGTCTTTATATATATATATATATATATATATATATATATATATATGTACTGTATATGTACATATATACAGTATATGTATATACATTAATTTAACCAGACCACTGAGTTTCCCAAAAGAACTTTCATAGGGCTGGCCTAAATAATTAGAACAAGATGAACAACTAATAAAGACGAGATCGATAGGGAAGGGCAATTCTAGGAATGTGAGGACACGCATACATTTCTCGAAATGCTATAAGTTCAGCCAGACCACATGAGCTCCACATCAGAACTCTTATAAGGCAGGGCCAAAGGAATAGGCAAGGACTGCTACACCGCAGCACCAACGAAGACTTGATCAAAGGCGAAGAATGAAAGACATCAGGACCAGTGAAGAACATGTCACAGCAAGATACAAATAATGAACTGCTGAGGAGATGGCGCACCGCGAGGATGGACAGAGGCCAGGTCAAGAAAAACGGGAAAGAATCGTGTCTGCTCGGCCGCTCCAGCGACCGAATAGATACAGTCAAGTCAGAAGGCAACGACCAAGCCAGGCCAACTATGAGAGGCCAACTATGAGAGCCCAACAGGGTGGCATATGATATAGGTCGCCCAAAAAATATATAACTTGAAGTGAAAGAATAAGAATACAAGGGGAACAACAGATAAATTAATATAAAAAGCCCCCAACGACGGTAACGGGTGTAGTACTAGAAAGGAATCTTTGTTGTTCTACCTAATCATATTTACATAATAATCTTAGTGTCCTCGTTCCTTATCTTGTGATATTTCAGGTCCCACCAATCAACTATCCACATCAGATAAGATGATCGACATATAAGACAATATTCTAACAAAATATCTGTAAATCTATGCCATGGAAACTATAGTACCGTGCCATAATTAGTCGTGGTTATTATATACCAAGGTTTCTCAAGGTGGTACCGATACAACCCAACATCATGTTAAGGGGAGGCAGACCATTGTTCTGGACCCCCTTCTCCCTAATGTTTAGCTCCACTAGTTTTGAGATTATAAGACGTTCGGCCCACTAGTTTGGCGATTTTAACACCTTTCGCCCCACTTCGTTATCAATTTTAAGACCTTTCGTGCCATTTAGATGTTGATCATTTCCTGGCGAGCGTAAGCGAGCCTGCAATTTTAAGAGGAACCGGCCTTCGGCCGGGAAATTTTTCTACCGAAAAATGTACAAATTAATCATGAAGGGTGGTCTAGGGGGTGTTTTTCTAAGCTTGATGGAGGTCTAGGGAGGAAACTAAGAAAATATATGAATAAATTAATTAATAGACCAAACAAACGGTCTGCCTCCCCTTAATTATTGTTACCACCAGTCTCTCCCCTTAATTATTGTTACCACCAGTCTCTCCCCTTAATTATTGTTACCACCAGTCTCTCCCCTTAATTATTGTTACCACCAGTCTCTCCACTTAATTATTGTTACCACCAGTCTCTCCACTTAATTATTGTTACCACCAGTCTCTCCACTTCCTCATACTGTACCACTACCACTATCATTAATACACTTCACCACAACCAGTAATAACGTGTGTTATTCAAGACAATCATCATTATAGCTATGATTTACGGTTACTGAATCTGTCACCAAAGTTGTTAGTAAACAATTAGGCGTGTCGCCGCATTCTGTCACGTCACCCGAAGGTTCTCAATTAATCACGAGCAATATATCACAGTCACCATTGATCTGATATTCTCTCTCTCTCTCTCTCTCTCTCTCGCCTAGTAAGGACCTTGAGCTCTATGTAGCTCTATGTAGCTCTATGTAGCTCTATGTAGCTCTATGTAGCTCTCTCTAGCTCTCTCTCTCTCTCTCTCTCTCTCTCTCTCTCTCTCTCTCTCTCTCTCTCTCTCTCTCTCTCTCTCTCTCTCTCTCTCTCTCTCTCTCTCTCTCTCTCTCTCTCTCTCTCTCTCTCTCTCTCTCTCTCTCTCTCTCTCTCTCTCTCTCTCAGTATATTTGTCTGGCAACTATATATATTAGATATCTCACCTTCCCCTTGCGGGCAGAAAAATTAAGTTTTAAGATTGAAAGGATCGACATTATGAGGAGAAAACATGATTCAGCATTCTTTCAGATTCAAATTTTACCGATAATCTTACAGTCACCAGGACTCAGACGGGATATAATATAATTATGGTTAGTTAGTTATTTTTGTTGCCGATAAAATATCGGTATTTAAGAACAAATAAGCAGCAACATATCACAAACTTATCAAGAATAGCCTGTGCTAAATTATATGCATATTAATATTGACTGTGACCAAGTACAATAATACATTTTACCATTATGACCTGCCAAGACATACTCAAAATGGAAACAAAAAAACTTAAGTATAAAAGATTGAAGCATGTAAATTTGCTGTATGCCCTTTTTCAACTGAATAAAATCGTCTAAAAGTAGCCAGAATAAAATTAAAAGGACGGCACCGGTACTGTACGGGTTAATATGACAGTTAAAAGGACGGCACCGGTACTGTACGGGTTAATACATAAAGGACGGCACCGGTACTGTACGGGTTAATACATAAAGGACGGCACCGGTACTGTACGGGTTAATACATAAAGGACGGCACCGGTACTGTACGGGTTAATATGACAGTTAAAAGGACGGCACCGGTACTGTACGGGTTAATATGACAGTTAAAAGGACGGCACCGGTACTGTACGGGTTAATATGACAGTTAAAAGGACGGCACCGGTACTGTACGGGTTAATACATAAAGGACGGCACCGGTACTGTACGGGTTAATACATAAAGGACGGCACCGGTACTGAAAGGGTTAATACATAAAGGACGGCACCGGTACTGTACGGGTTAATACATAAAGGACGGCACCGGTACTGTACGGGTTAATACATAAAGGACGGCACCGGTACAGTACGGGTTAATACATAAAGGACGGCACCGGTACTGTACGGGTTAATACATAAAGGACGGCACCGGTACTGTACGGGTTAATACATAAAGGACGGCACCGGTACTGTACGGGTTAATACATAAAGGACGGCACCGGTACTGTACGGGTTAATACATAAAGGACGGCACCGGTACTGTACGGGTTAATACATAAAGGACGGCATCGGTACTGTACGGGTTAATACATAAAGGACGGCACCGGTACTGTAAGGGTTAATACATAAAGGACGGCACCGGTACTGTACGGGTTAATACATAAAGATAAGTAGGATGAAAAGCGGTGGGGGGCGAGAATGAAAAAACAAATAATAGAAACAAGGGATGGTCTACCTGCGTGTCAATACCAATCTACCTGTCTGTTTACCTGTCCATAATGTCTATCACTCACGGACACTCGACCAAAAAACAATCTTTACACTAACGCTCTAAACATTCTGGAAGTGGGTCGAAATCTTATGATAATACCTCACAGACGTATGTTTCACCCGATTCATTCCGCTCACACTAGATTATTTACAGCTCACCAGTGTAAGGATTGTTTTTTGGTCAAGTGTACCTACTACCTTCCTAACCTCTTAGACTTGACTGCATTAATAAATTGATCTATACCTCTCATTATTTATTTACTACGCCCTCAAAATATTATCGGTATTTTTCTGGCATGTAGAGCTTCCATAGTGAACCGGCTTTGCATTTACCGGAATGTCTGGTGGATGGTAAACCTTTGATGTCAGATGTATGTGAACATGTTGTGTGAATAGTAAACACTCGTTATTGTATTCTCATTTGTAACTAGCTGGGTTAACTGGCAGACCCTAAAGTAACACGTATAACCCCTTAATCCACGGTATTTCAACTTATCTATACTTAGAAACCCCTCATGAAGTAGTGGCACATAACCAGTGTTACTGCCACTTACTCACAAACAGGAAATATACTGTACATCATAGTTAGTTATATATATACTTAATATAGACACACTTGAAAGGATTTTAAATATTAACAAAACTATAGCATAATCATCATATGCGGAAAGGACATTACTACTTTATAACACTGCACAAAATCAAGAGTAAAAACATAATCACCTACAGTTGCGTAGGGTATCATACACGTATAAAGGTTTTGTAGCACACCGCTACAAAGGATTTGTCAATGATATCGACCATGAACTTTGCCAAAGAAGTTGGGGAACTATAGTGTATAAGGTCTTTAAGATACTAAATACTGTCCCTGCTGTTCTGTCTACAAGTAACAAAACAGGAATCCATAATAATTATAATGATATAATAATGACTTTTTAATTAGTTATGTAGTACTGAAACCGAGCAGAGTTGACATGTATGGCTTCTTGTTATTTTTATAATTTACTATACCCTGTATATATATATATATATATTTTTTTTTTTTTTTTTTTCCTTGCTAGACCTCCATCAAGCTTAGAAAAACACCCCCTAGACCCCCTTTCAAGATAAATTTGTAAATTTTTCGGTAGAAAAATTTCCCTGCCAAAGGCTGGGTCCTAAAATGTGAGAATCGCTAACGCTCGCCAGGAAAAAATCGACACCTAAAGGGCACGAAAGGTCTTAACCCCCTCCGACATCTATGAGGAGATCGAGTCATATGGCGGTATGCCCAAGAGTATCATATGACACGATCGATCGCGTCATATGAACTTAGTGAAATAGCTCAATAAGTAAGTTATACGACGCATTTGCGTCATATTGAGCTCAGTAAGTTAGGTAAGTTAGATCAGAATCTGTCGGTTGGTGGCAACCCCAAATACTTCCGACTTCTATCGGTACCTCAGTGTAAGAGAGTGTGTTGTGGGGGGAAATAAAGGGCAATCCGCCAACCCGTCAGTAAGTTAGTAACTTATGACGGGCAGGGTTAATGACAAAACAAAAATGAGGCGAAAAATCTCAAATTTGCCAAACTAACGGAACGAACGTCTTAAAACCTCAAAACTAATATGGTAAACATGAGGGAGAAGGGGGTCCATAAAAAACGAGTACTACCCCCTTTACCTCTCATTATCCCCTCCTCCCCCTACCAATTAGTTAGACACCAGCCAGTACCTCTCTCAAGTCTCTCTACTACCTTGTTATCATCACTCTCACAGCAACACAACACACTCACACGTATGTCAGGATGGATGGATGGATGGCTAAAGGAAAGTAAGAAAAGTATATTGTCCAAAGTTGGAGGGGGGGGGGGGGGGTATTGGGGCGGGGGAGTTTGGAAGTTTATAGGGGGCTCTTAGGTGGGTTTTTGGGATTGGTTTCTAGATGTAGGTAAAATAGAAAAGGACAAATATTAAGAGTAAGAACGATATCTGGGATAAACCAGAATACTCCATTGTTACAGGGAAATGTCAGTACTTAGTTATAAATTGTAACACTGAACTAGTGTAGATCCTCCGTGATAACGCCATGCACTTTTTCACAATATTCAATTTAGTGGGCTATACTCCATATGTTCATTAACAATATACAGTATATCATAACACATTTATTGCTAGTTTTCAATTTTGTTGTCTATTGTCTAATTTTCTGTTTTGTAGTTAGTCGTTTTGCTTTGGAAAAAAAATCATCATTCCCCCTTTCATAATTTGTGAACGCTTTCGTAACCGATTATGTAAATGTTTATATATTTATCCCGAATACACTTCTTCTAGTTCCATCTTAACATTGCCACTTAGTTCCATTATATTTTACATCTAATTTTCTCTTAAAACATTTGATTTCGTTATGTAGTAATTTCCTTGTCGTGTTTTCTTCTAATGTCAACCTAAAAATAATATGCTAGTTACCTTTAAATCTATCCATATGCTTCCCTTTAATAAATATAATACGCTACGTTCTTGTTCCCCATTCTTTGCCCCCACATCAACGACTCGTTGGTAGGTTTATTGGTACAGACGTTAAACATACACAGGGTTACAAGTAGATTGTTCGTGTTTAAACCTAAATACAACTAACCAGGTAAAACGAAACCTAACTTATTTAATTGAACCTCAAAGTTTCTAATTATTCAAAAACGTGTATGTACGGTATACTAATTTAATCTTCAGGCCCATCTACTATTCAATAATAACCTACACATATTATACAATATAAATCCAAGAACCCACCAAACCTTGCACACACACACACACACACACACACACACACACACACACACACACACACACACACACACACACACACACACACACACACACACACACACACACACACACACACACACACACACACACACACACACACACACACACACACACACACACACACACACACACACACACACACACACACACACACACACACACACACACACACACACACACACACACACACACACACACACACACACACACACACACACACACACACACACACACTCAACGATATTGTCGGCTCTTAACTATTAAATGCGCCCATTACGTTTTAGGGGGAACTTGGTAAAATGGTCTTAATGGCTCAGTTACATCGAGCATGTCAGTTTGTCAATTAGAATAATTATTCAGCTACAGCTGACTACAATATTAGTATAAACATTAACATAAATGAAGGGGAAAATATAGACGAATTAACATAGAAAATTAAATACAAGAACGATGAATAAAAAATGTACTTTCTATGATGATACCCTTATTATTTTTAATTTGGCTATTGCTAGACTATCTTATTCTGCCAATCAACTTGGGAATAATGAGATTTTTATGGGATCATTTTACCTCACTTGATTCATACAAGCCATTATTAAGGTAAACAAACAGTCCAGTAATAGCTATATATATATAGTGATTGAAGCTACAAGGACCGGTAAAGACACATACGTGACTTGTGGCCTATATTTTCACAATTCAGCAGTATTTCAACACTATTTGCGAATAATTCTTTTACGTAAAGATATATTTGGTTCACAAGTCTTCACCCACTTCCCCTTTACCCTCGTACCTTTCCTGGCTTTTGTAAACTTTTCTCACTTCTTTTTCCTCTCTTTTCCCCTAATCAGATTCTTCACAGATTTTTGGATTCTTCTTTTGACCCGACGACGACGACATGGTCGCTGTAAAGGTAAGGCAAGTAATAAATTTTATATACTTTTATGTCTCGATGCAAGGATGGGGACAGAGGAAGTAGTACTGGGTGAGGAAGGGAGCTGGAGGAGGATGTGGAGGCGTCGGGGCTTGACTCGAAAATACGCGAATTGAATGTCTTTCTTTAGGATATCTTTTCATAGGAGGACAGACAGTATATGGACAACGGCATGGATATAAGAAAGGTGAGCAATGTAATCAAATTTACCCTGGAATATAGCAAGTTTTTATATCACAGGTCCTCATTAACGTCTGAGTGAGACTGAACACCAAGCGAACGAAGATCGTTCAGTCCACTCTATGGGCTTTGTCACTGAAGGCTAATCAGGATTTTGCACCAATCCCCCGCTTTTCCCTGGAATCACTTAGCCACAACAAAACCAGATACTCATTTTCGTCTGAGTTAGACGGAAGTACACAGGGCGAAGTCTTATTAGTTTCATACTAGCCATGTTTAAGCGAGTATGTGCATTTGTAGTAGTAAAAAGAAGTTAAGTGAGATAGTTAAAAGCCTGGTTAATGCTGGATATATGCTGAATATAATCGTCTAATAGTAGCTGAAAAAAAGATGGCACCGGCGTTGAAAGGGTTAAATAATAACGTACCCAATAATCAAACAAATATTCAATGAAGTACAAATAAAATTCATGGTGAGAATATTGGTTTAACTGATTTTTTCAGAACATAGGTTATAACATACAAATTACTGTAATTATTTTTTATCTTCAAATTAATTAGTTAATTAGCGGCGTCAGACAGGGAGGAAGGAAGGGAGGGTAACGTGAACTGGACCACCAGGAAACAGTAATGTACCTATAAATCTAATCATAATCTAAATGGTCTGGTTTGTGTAGGGCCATATGAGGTTATGTGCAATAAGGCTCTAACATGGTGGGGACATTTGCTGAAAAAGGAATTCAGAGAACGATTTATACTGAGCATTTTATACTACCGTATTGATTTGCACTCAACATTGAAACACAAGTAGGATATAACGTAATGACAAGAATATTGATGAATGGATGGCAATTTGGTGGAAGGTGGATGATTTTTATAAGGCAAAAGATATTCAGTGTGTTGGTAAAATTCGAAAGTCTTTAATAGGCATTGAAGTTACAGTCCGTAGAAGGAAATGGTTGTGTTTGTGTGACCGAAATTGGGTATACTTGAGTGAATAATAATGCTAATAGTTATATATGGATATCTGCATACCATAATCAGTTAGCCTATTGAGGATTATACCCCGTTTTGACAGTTCAGCTTAGGATAAACTAATGAAAGCCAGAAAGTTAATCTAGATAGCGGATACCCATTGATTTCTGGAGAACTTTCCCAAAGTACTTATCATTGTCAAATTGTAACTAAAATATAGCACATACTGCGTCCTCAAATGCTGAAAAAATAGTTTTTCATAGCCAAAACTGATTTATTAATATAAATATATTCAACATTCTAATTATATTAAAGAGTACACATATGTTTTCACTTGCGTACAATATGCTCCTCTCATTACATGCGGTAATATACAGTATTCTCATGCAGGTACTAATTTATTTGTCTATCTATAAATTCGGCATTAAGCCGAAAACAATATGTAAAGTACAGTAAATTGGTGGCAATTTATTCGTCGGTTAACAACCAGAAACTGCAGGACAGACAAATTATAGTTCATCTAGTTCAGAGTTGGGACAATCCCATCATAACAATATTATCATAACCAAGTTTAGCTTCACTGACACCACTACCATGAATGGCACAGCCATAACAATATAACTATTTCACAAGCTTTATTACCAATATCCAAAGCAAAGGCAGCACAATTCTCTACTCAGTAACATCTGTTTGCAAATATATATTGTGAATGCAACGACTTGCATAGTGAGAGAGAGTATCTGAGACAGGCTATAGTGTGTAGTGTAGTATACATTCAATATTGCAGCATCACGACCATAACAATAAATTACACATACCCACTGGACAAGGGAGGTTGTGAGGGCAATAAACCAGGTGTGTTGTCAGGGGGAAGGTCACAGTGAAAGGCTGGGTAATGGTATTTAGTAAGGAATTGCATTACACAAGGTCAACTTTGTGGGAGGACAATGATGGAGGAAAAACAGAAGTGTTAAAATGTCTGAAGGTATAAGTAAGGTTATTTCTATTGATGAAAAGCAGTTCGGTTTCATGCCAGGGTATGATCTAATAGATGTTATCAAGCAGCTGCAGGATATTTACTTAAATATAGGGATCTGTATCTTGTGTTTGTAGACCTGCAGAAGGCTTTTGATAGGATGCCCAGGGATGTTGTGCAGTGGGCTATGAGAAAACTTGGAGTAGAGGAATGGCTGGTGCATGTGATAATGATGATGTACGAGGGCTCCCAAATGGCAGTAAGGGTGAAAGGTGTACTGCGTGAGGAGCTTACATTTCGTGTTGGAGTTCACCAGGGTTCTAAGTTAAGCCCTCTCATCGTTGTTATGGTTCTGGAGGCATTATCTGGAGATAATTTAAACTGGCCTACCCTGGGAACTGCTGTACACATTTATAATCGCTGATAATGTGCAGGATGCCTAGGCCAAGTTCAGGTGGAGCGATGGCATGGAAAGTATAAAATAAATCATTAATATAAATAAAACCAAGGTTTTGCACAGTAGATTGGGGTGTGAACATGTAGACAAATGTGGTGTATGCCCATGTGCAGTATACAAAAAAGGGGTGGGCGCGAACTCAATTCAGTGTAGCATCTGTCGTTGCTGGGTATACCGTGGGATGTTGAATAACCAGCTCGAGTGTGTGAAATTTGGCGATGAGTTGCTGGAGATGGTTGACAAGAGTTGCTACTTGGGATATGATACCATCTCTGCCAGTGGTGGGGCAGAGGCCGCCATTATAGCCAGAACGAGATTTGGTTGGGGATAAGTTCAGAAACTGTTGCCAATTCCAACCAATGAGAAGACTCCCTCTGTCCTTGAAGGGAAATGTACTGTATATGCTTCACATATGACCAATGACCTCTGCTTTAGAAATGTGGCCTGTCAAAGTGGATGATATCAACAGAATGGAACGTAATGAGCTAAGAATGGTGAGACGTATGTGAGGGACCTATCTGCAAGATATGATGTCTAATGAAGAGTTGAGAAGACAGTTTGGTATCAAAAGTATCAGTGATTTAGGTGTGTACAAGCAGGCTCGGTTGGTTTGGGCATGTGGAGAGGATGGATGAACTAAGTTGGGTGACAAAGATGCAAGTCTGTGAATGTGGAGGGAGTTGCACCAAAGGGTATACCAAAACAGATGTGGGATTAGACCATCCGGTCTGATCTTGAATTAAATAACCTGGAAAGTTATATAGCTCTGAACAAGGCTGCCTAGAACGCCACCATTTGGACGTAAGACTGAACTGCACTTCTTGTGGAGCACTCTGCCTTTATGTAAGTATGTAAATGTTTATATAATTATATCAATTATCTGATCATGATATACAAAACCAAGTGAAATAATACTGTATATACACAAAATACCATGATGTGTTATGTTTGTTGGAAATAATTTGTGGAAAGTGCTTATAGAATCTATGAAATTATCGATAATTAGGAACTGTATCCGAAAATTAAATTAGATAAATATAACTGACAGGCAGAAGCAGACAGACGGATGGCTCATGGCTGACCAACCAGCCTCTTCTGATAACTCAGAAGGGCTGGATGGTGCACACATCGCAGCCTAGCCAGGTGTACTCTGTCCTCACAGGAAAGGAGGGTTTCTGAGGGATGGACTTCAGGGGGCCTTGCATGTAGCTCAGTGTTGTCTTTGAGTGATTGGATGGATTGGTGGGTGATTTGAGTATGGATATGCTTCAGGAGGCTGGCTTGGGGTGGGCAAGTGGGGAGTGAAGATAGTATTAATTTTGTGTATGAACACGAGTGCTAGGTATTGTTTTGATGTTTCTTGGTGTGTATGGATCTGCCATGTAGTGTAGTGGGTGGTGTTGGTTTGTGGAGACGAGAAATTGTGTGCCTCTCATATCAAGGTGATCCTTGTTTTTGAGGACATTGGTTTCCTGGTGTAGGTGGTCTGTAGGTGTGGTACCTGTGCGGCCAGTGATTATTTTGAGGGCTTTGTTCTGTATGGTCTATAGGGTATTGTGATGTGTTTCAGAGAGGTTAGAGGCCCAAGCAGGGTTAGTATAATCCATCACTGAACGTATATATTTTTTGTATACTGTAGTGGTAGTTTCTTTGTTATGTCCAAATGTTATGTGGGCAAGTGACTTGAGGGCGTTTAGTCTTGATGTCAGTTTGTATGAGTTTATTGTTTTGGTAGTGGGAGCTTAAAAGAGGACACAGCGAGTTTGTGTGTGTCACAGGATATTGTAACTCTACACCCACCCACCAGGGAGGATGCGAAATGGAGGAAAGGACAGAGAGGAGCTTATGGCCAGCCAAATATTGGAATTTATAATGTGCTCACATACTGTAGATAATAGGTACGCATGTGAATAAGCATAAGTGCGTAATACTGTACATTCTCTATCTCCTCCCCCCCCCCTCCTCTTACTCTTAATCTCTCTCACTCTCTCTCTCTCTCTTTCTCTCTCTCAGTACTGCCACAACGAATGTTCTCATTATTAAAATATAGAATTGGAAACATATGGACACAAGCGAATGTGACGGTGTTAAAATGTAATAGTTTGTGTGTATGTATTATGCTAGTGCAAATCTGTTATATGTGAATATCACTTAACAGACAAATTGTAAGTAAGCTGTATATATCTACGAATAAACACGAGGGATACAAGTCATGAATAGTACAAAACAACAATTTACTCATATGATATAATAACAAATTAACTATATGCGTCGCATGGGAAAATTAGAGTAACACTATCGAATAGTATTTATAGAGCTATTTAATTATTTGCGCTCTTGGATGGAATATACGCTGGTAATAATTTATTACGAAATATCTCTCGGCGATTAATATTAATGGAAAAGGTGACTTACATCTTAGAGGGATATACTATCATATAAGGACTTCACGACTTTGATTTCCTACACTTCAATATAGTCTCTACTCTCACGTTTTTTATATTTTCGAAATTAAACCTAATTCTATTTAACATAGTCTGTCTTAGCAGAATTAATTTTCTAACACAGTAGATATCACGTATGAATGCAAGTAAGGTATGTTTCACATATGTTGGAATGTTGATTCTAAATTTAATATATTGTATCCTCAACTTTGTCGGGACGGAAACATTCTGATTGTACTATACAATTATACACGGATAGGAATGTTTTGTGTTCACCTTTTCCTAGCAACACGCTTGGGAGGAATTCCAGTCGAATGACCTGGTGGACTAGCTTCGAGCCATGTATGAGAGAGAGAACTCCTTGCAGTTTCTATCGCGTAGTCACCATTATTACTGGTATCTAGTGTTTTCCTCTCCCTTCTTTCTTGGGGTCTGTGGTAGCCACCTACTGTGTATTTCAGACCCGATGTCGCATCGCCTTTCGCAATTTGTGGCAAGACTATAGGTTACATAATAATGACATTCGAACACAATGTTATTGATACCCCGCCGTAAATTATGGTGTTATAAAGGTTTGTCAAATTATTATAGTTACGATGCTACCTCTTAGGGTAGCCAAAGGGAACGCAAAAACATGAGCAAGGGATCGGACACCAGACAGACCCCCCTCCCCTACAGTCCTACTGTCCCTCCCCCACCAACCAAGCGCCCCCACCAACCCCCTCCTACACTCATCCTTCTATACCCCCTCCCCACCTACCTCTCTCTCTACCTCTCTCTCTACCTCTCTCTCTCTCTCTCTCTCTCTCTCTCTCTCTCTCTCTCTCTCTCTCTCTCTCACACACACACACACACACACACATAGCATATTGAATAATAATTATAAAGACATTCAGTACTTTGTACATTAATATACCGTGGTAATACGTGACATTGGGTTTACAATAGAACTAAAGTATATACAGCAACAATGAGTTGGGCAGCTTTTTCAAATGAACATGACCCATAAGTTGGTTAATCACATTACAGTATACTGTCTTTGCTAGCAAGTTTGGCGGGTAGTTATAATTATAACCCTATAATTTATGGTTGGGTATGGTCGTTTCAGGCTATATGGACCTGTTGTTCGGTTATCCGTATGATGTGATGACATGATTGGCCATAATATTCTAAAGAATTGGAAGAGGTTTGTATAATTACAGAATAAATAAATATTAACAAGAGAATTAATGATAATTAAACAGGCAAATGTACTGTACATATATTTTATTTTAGTCTTGGTCACTGTCAAGGAAGAGCTCATCCTCATCATCGCTGTCAAAGCTTATAACGACAGGTTCCACAATGTCATGAATATTGTCAGATGACCAATAATCCTCTTCAAACGCCATAGCTCTTCTTACGGCACCTGCCCAAATGTCTTTGGTTGCGCGTAACTTCGCTTCCTCTAACCTGGCATTCAGGCTGGCACCAATGAATCGTTGTAACGAGGTGCGTACTTATCTCTTCATACACCCCCATACCTGCTCGATGGCGTTCAGCTCAGGATGCACCGGTGGAAGTCGGACAACTTCGTGACCCCATTCTCGGATTATATTATCCACTTTGTACCGTGGCTTTGGTCGATTTTCTTTGCATATAAGTAGGAGTTCAGGACGAGTAGCGTGAGGTGAAAAGGGGAGTTTCCTTTCCTCCAACCATTTCACAAGGTCAGCTTTTTTGGTGATAGTAGTGGGACAACGACTTTCCTCCGTAAACTGGCTGTGGTAGGGTGCATTGTCCAACACAACTACTGATGGCTCTGCCAATGCTGGTAAAAGTTGTGCTGTGAGCCAGTGAACAAAATGGCTGCTGTTCATTTCCCCGTGGTAGTCACCTGTTTTGTTCTTTGCAGGGAAACATACAAAGGAGCCATCCACAAAACCCTCGACTGTGCCACCTGCTACCACCACAAATCGCTCTCCTTCACCAGGTGGCACCTGACGGCTGTAGGTGGCACTTGTTTCAGGTTGTGTTCTGTCCACCCACTCCCTGTTGTGTGACATCCTTGTTGTGAACCACGTTTCATCCACATACACCACCTGTCTTCCTTCCGGCCGATGATGCTGGAGTGCGCGGAGAGCGTCAATACGACGACATACTATATCATTCGACTGACTCTTTCCGTACATACATTTTTCTCTGTGATACCCTGTAACGGAATCCCATGCTGTGCAACACACGCCATATCGCTGTCTCTGAGGTCTCACTTGGAATAATATCGGCCCTCTTCAAATCATCGGTCAGGGTAACAACAGTAAATGTTTCCTTTGCAGCAAAATTGGCATGCACAAAACGTCGTATGGCACCAATAGTAAAGCTGTCAAAGACAGGTGGTGTAGTGGAGGGGGTCGGGGAGTCAGGTGGTGTAATGGTGGGAGTGCTCGGTGTTTCAGGTGGTGTGTCTGGCTGTGAACGCAGGTTGCGCTACACCATCTTCCGCACTGCCTGGATTGTCATACCCATCACGTGAGCGACACGGTCATACGGCCTGTGTGGAACGACATTATCATAGAATTGGGAAATGGTCGAATATTAAGGACAACATAGTTGTATTATTATATGTTATGGTATTATGTGGTGGGCTGAATCCAAGATCTATATACTAAGGTCTACCTGACGGCTGACCAAAATAAGCTCTCTCCCGCACACAGTGTAGAGTGCGCCTCACACTAGCCTGCACTCGACCCAGCTTCCCTCTCTCAATACCAGTACCTCTTCGTGTGTTGTTTATTTATTCCTTGTAAACTATAGTCCATGGAATTTAAGATCA
This sequence comes from Paralithodes platypus, assembly GCA_032716605.1. Classification (NCBI taxonomy): domain Eukaryota; kingdom Metazoa; phylum Arthropoda; class Malacostraca; order Decapoda; family Lithodidae; genus Paralithodes; species Paralithodes platypus. The sequence goes on along the minus strand of CM064497.1, from coordinate 22,047,499 downwards.
GTGGAAGTTCAATCAGTTCATTCACTTTGAGTAATCGATCAAGAACAAACGAGGTGAAACAAAGTGGATGTATTATATTATGCATTTTAAACATCCTGAACCTAGCATAGACACACTGAGGATAGTTACTATACAGTTATTATTATTTTTACACACACGCACACTCAGTTTGTACAATACATTGTACGTGTTTGTGTGTATTTGGTCAAGAAGCCCCTTTTGGGATTATATGGGTCAAACGTTTTTTCCTTCTACTTTATAAGGAATTAGGCGGCTTGTCATGTCATTAAGGACAAGGAGTAGCTTAACATAGGTAAGGTAGAATTTAAGCACACACACACACACACACACGCACACACACACACACACACACGGACACTGATTACATGTGTGTGTCTTTCGAAATAACTTGGTGTTTTTATTACAAGGGACAAATTATTGTTCTCTTCCCTTTCTCCCTTTCAATTGGACATAAACAATAGAGAATACATACATTTAACAACATGGCTTCCTCTACCTTCGTTCACAAAATCGTGATTACTTCGTTCTCTGTTTTTCCAGATGTAAGTAATCAACTATGACCAATAAACAATCAAACAACAAACAATTCAGCACTAGACCAATTAATATAATGTGTTCAAACAAACGTAGCCAAATGTAACAATACTCAAACATTCACACCAATATCAATAACACACACACACACACACACACACACACACACAACCACTAACAAAATTTATCACACAAATATAACTCAATATTGTTTTCCCTGTAGATACTTCTACAAAGGAAAGACTTCTAAAACGTCTTCGGCATATACAACATACTGCATACTTTTGCAACTATATGGTGTTTTGCACAGCATGGGATTCCGTTACAGGGTATCACAGAGAAAAATGTATGTACGGAAAGAGTCGAATGATATAGTATGTCGTCGTATTGACGCTCTCCGCGCACTCTAGCATGATCGGCAGGAAGGAAGACAGGTGGTGTATGGGGATGAAACGTGGTTCACAACAAGGATGTCACACATCAGGGAGTGGGTGGACAGAACACAACATGAAACAAGTGCCACCTACAGCCGTCAGGTGCCACCTGGTGAAGGAGAGCGATTTGTGGTGGTAGCAGGTGGCACAGTCGAGGGTTTTGTGGATGGCTCCTTTGTATGTTTCCCTGCAAAGAACAAAACAGGTGACTACCACGGGGAAATGAACAGCAGCCTTTTTGTTCACTGGCTCACAGCACAACTTTTACCAGCATTGGCAGAGCCATCAGTAGTTGTGTTGGACAATGCACCCTACCACAGCCAGTTTACGGAGGAAGGAAAGTCGCTGTCCCACTACTACCACCAAAAAAGCTGACCTTGTGAAATGGTTGGAGGAAAGGAAACTCCCCTTCTCACCTCACGCTACTCGTACTGAACTCCTTCGTATATGCAAAGAAAAACGACCAAAGCCACGGTACAAAGTGGATAATATAATCCGAGAATGGGGTCACGAAGTTGTCCAACTTCCACCGGCGCATCCTGAGCTGAACGCCATCGAGCAGGTGTGGGGTGTATGAAGAGATACGTACGCACCTCGTTACAACGATTCACTCGTGCCAGCCTGAAGGCCAGGTTAGAGGAAGCAAAGTTACGCGCAACCAAAGACATTTGGGCAGGTGCCGTAAGAAGAGCTATGGCGTTTGAAGAGGATAATTGGTCATCTGACAATATTCATGACATTGTGGAACCTGTCGTTATAAGCTTTGACAGCGATGATGAGGATGAGCTCTTCCTTGACAGTGACGAAGACTAAAATAAAATATATGTACAGTACATTTGCCTGTTTAATTATCCATTAATTCTCTTGTTAATATTTATTTATTCTGTAATTATACAAACCTCTTCCAATTCTTTAGAATATTATGGCCAATCATGTCATCACATCATACGGATAACCAACCGAACAACAGGTCCATATAGCCTGAAACGACCATACCCAACCATAAATTATAGGGTTATAATTATAACTACCCGCCAAACTTGCTAGCAAAGACAGTATACTGTAATGTGATTAACCAACTTATGGGTCATGTTCATTTGAAAAAGCTGCCCAACTCATTGTTGCTGTATATACTTTAGTTCTATTGTAAACCAAATGTCACGTATTACCACGGTATATTAATGTACAAAGTACTGAATGTCTTTATAATTATTATTCAATATGCTATATGTGTGTGTGTGTGTGTGTGTGTGTGTGTGTGTGTGTGTGAGAGAGAGAGAGAGAGAGAGAGAGAGAGAGAGAGAGAGAGAGAGAGAGAGAGAGAGAGAGAGAGAGAGAGAGAGAGAGAGAGAGAGAGGTAGAGAGAGAGAGAGAGAGAGAGGTAGAGAGAGAGAGAGAGAGAGAGAGAGAGAGAGAGAGAGAGAGAGAGAGAGAGGTAGAGAGAGAGAGAGAGAGAGAGAGAGAGAGAGGTAGAGAGAGAGAGGTAGAGAGAGAGAGGTAGAGAGAGAGGTAGGTGGGGAGGGGGTATAGAAGGATGAGTGTAGGAGGGGGTTGGTGGGGGCGCTTGGTTGGTGGGGGAGGGACAGTAGGACTGTAGGGGAGGGGGGTCTGTCTGGTGTCCGATCCCTTGCTCATGTTTTTGCGTTCCCTTTGGCTACCCTAAGAGGTAGCATCGTAACTATAATAATTTGACAAACCTTTATAACACCATAATTTACGGCGGGGTATCAATAACATTGTGTTCGAATGTCATTATTATGTAACCTATAGTCTTGCCACAAATTGCGAAAGGCGATGCGACATCGGGTCTGAAATACACAGTAGGTGGCTTTGCCGGCCGGGATTCCCCGGGCAGAAATGCTTCTCATTGACGGCAGGTAGGTGGTTAAATATGTCCATCTAGGCTCTTGCTGTCTTCGGTAATGTTAGTGCTCGGTGTTGCCAGATAAAACAATTACCTTTATATTCTTATTGTGTTGCTTGCAGTTAAACTTCCATCATATAAAAGTATACATATATATATATTTAAGCAGATTTACTTAATTTTATATTGCTTTTATATAACCAGTCTTTCTACTAAATTCACAAGTGTTTTTAGTCACATTAATTCACTCTCATAGACGGTTCCCCATCATCTAACACGCCCTCATTATGGGGAAGTTCCCCTAGCTTTGCCAACACTGCAGACAAGCCAGTTGGTCAGACATGAATGAGTATCTAATAAGGAGAAACGACAGGGGTCTTTTGGCTTTAGAGCCATCAAATCCTTACAATGTGTGCGGAACATGCTCATGCGACACCACTCTCTCCTCTGCTTACGTCTATTCTTCTTGTCCTAAATACGACTTACCCACTGACATAACCAGACAGAAGCCTCTGAACAAAACCAGTTAACCACTTGTCGCCAGAATTATTAAAGATTTTGAGGAGTTACAATGCAAGAACTATGTATTCACATAATGTGGAAGATATACACAATATCTTCGGTGATTAACATATATTGTGTGTATTATAGAGCCATCATTCCATAAAATAACTGTTATGGCTAAAGAACAGTCATGCGCATTTACAGCGACGAATCCATTTGCCTCTACATCAAACTCAAACGAAACAATACAATATATTAATAGGATTCATATGCTTCTGAACTTGGTTTTGACGACTCAAAATTATGTATACGTAATATTGATCACGAATATACTGTCTTAAACACTAACAAGTTCTCACTCATGTTAACCCTCTCACTACCATATGATGCAGAGGTTGCCAGATTAGCAATAATAAATAGAGTTCTCTCACTCTAATAATTACCTCTCCAAAATTAGTTTTCTGCCCACAGCTAACTAAAAGACAACTGCAGAGGTTGAAGTAACTAAACTAAAGGTTTCTAAATACCCCTGATGGTAACAAAGGCTTTAAAGTATCCCTAATAGGCTCAAAATTGCGTCAAGGACGTGAGAGGGTTAATCAGTATTGAAAATTGACGAGCCAATACAATCCTTTATTAAATTCTATAAGTACCTCAGAACTTAACTTTGAAGGTTCACAGATTCATATGGATGTAACATTAAAGTTCTCATAGATAACTATGCAACTTTATAATGTAAGTCTGGGTCTGAATCTTGACAAGTTAATTTGGAAGCTGAATGTTATTAGCTTGTTATAACTCCTAGCATAAAATAAAAAAATCTTCAACAGCTAAAGAGGAAAGAAGGTAAAGTAATAGGAACATAAATGGAAGAGGCTAGAAGCGAGGAGAAGGAGACGAATTACAAAAAAAAGTAAAGGAAAAGGAACATGTTACATGCATAAAACTGCAGCACAAAATATGGTATGGCCAGTTTTAGTTGCTGCTGATCCACAGACGTATGCAGACGTCCCCAGTGTCTGGCAAAAATCTACGGCATCAATAGGAGGACCTTTAGTAGGTCTCAATGATCTTCTGCCGTGTCGGTGGTTCTGAGGCCTCTACCAAAGGCTTCATACACTTCCTCCATAATGCCCTGCTTTGCATTCATCATCCTCAGCTCATCCATCTGTGCCGTCTTCTACACCCTGCGCCATCTTATATTTGTGTATGTTGTTGGTGGGGTCTGACGTATTCCTGGACCTGTGACTGATGGTTTGCCCGCTGCAGGGACGATGTCCCTACGGTGGCCAGCTCTGGGCCTGGCACAATCTTCGGTTATCTTCAGGGTTTCTTCATGGGACGCACCTTTCTCCTCAGTGCCCTGGGCCGCCTTCATAAGCTGTATTAGCTCCACCATTTTCATTCATTTCATTTTCTATGGAGCTCGTCCTGGAATCTTTACGACTCTGAACACCATCTTTGTCTCTTCACCATGCATCTTCCTGCCAGATATCATCGTTCATCGATTCCCTTTTCAATTCCGTCCTTTGTATCCCGGGAATGTTGCTGTACCTCTGAAGCCCCTGACAATTGAGCCTCCTTTCTTGGAAGCTATTGCGCCCCGACTTACACCGTGACACAGTTTATTGGGCCTGCCCACACAGCATAAACCATAAATCAAGGTCAAGTAATAACCAATCTAACTAGCAGCCAAAAGGTATATTTGTCTTTCTTTTATTTGTTTATCCTTTTTAGGGGGAAGGGGAGGAGGGGACGGATTTTCTCCTTCCAAATGAATAATGCAATATTGCAAGACGGTGAAGAGTCAGGGAAAAGGGACAGGAAGGTGTTAATGTATGGGGAGGATGGTCAGAAGGGAAATCCCAAAGGTAAAACTTTTATATCTAGAAATAGTATTTTCGTGGACAAGGTGAAAATGTACACAAATACATAATGTACGGCAAGATGCTAAATTATATGATACTTGATTTGCATTAGAGGAATACTGTACATCGAGAGGAGGACATATCTATAGCTTTATTGCAGAATAGAGGGGACTAGGCCGGCCTATCATAACCCGCCAACAGTTGCACAAATGAATCACCTGGTAAGATAATACGATCATAACACACTTTGCTGCAACACCACATTTACGACCATTTTCTCGGGGATCGCATTCTCTTCTCATGTTTCTTCATCATCATCTCTCTCTCTCTCTCTCGCTCTCTCTCTCTCTCTCTCTCTCTCTCTCTCTCTCTCTCCAATATATTCTATTTTATATATTACTCCTTCATATCTGTAGCTTTCTTATACTTATTTGTGTGAGTCAATGCTAACACAACCTGATTATTGAACAATCTACCCAGGGAGAAAATAAGTGTGGGCGTGTATGTATGTACTAACAACTTGATTGAAAATGGCTACTTAAAGTAATACCAAGTTTTTGTTTAATTAAATCTTTACAAATCAATAATATCACTTTCTCTAGTATCTTCCGTCACTGTAAACATTTCATCTTCCTATGTACCGACTCACCTCTTTCTATATGTGTTCTCTGTTTTCACCTAATTGCCCACATCTACTATTCTCTTTCTACGTCCTCGCATCCTCTCTCTCTCTCTCTCTCTCTCTCTCTCTCTCTCTCTCTCTCTCTCTCTCTCTCTCTCTCTCTCTCTCTCTCTCTCTCAAAAGTTTTACAATAAGACATCATTATATAAGATAACCGGTGCTCTGTTTTTCCTTCGCTTAATGTGAAGGCACCTTAATTACCCCCACGAGGTTTAAGCAACGATACCATAAGTAGCCGAATACGTAAATACATGTAGTTAAACCTTTTGTATGCATATATTGTATGCAATTCTAAACACTTGCTATTCATACAATTTATTCATACCGTTCTAATAATTGAAAACAAAAGATCTATGCAACTGCAAAAGTTCAAATCGTTCACATAAGCTATACAGAATATTTTGTCTCGCACTGCTCACCAATTTGGTATCTTTAATATTGCATTCTTCAAATATGTGTGTGTGTGTGTGTGTGTGTGTGTGTGTGTGTGAAAGATAAAGAGCATAATTTTATTATCCATTGTAGATGAATGAAAACAAAAGTATAATAACCTTGTGATAGAGAAATAAAATGAAGTAGACAATATGACGATGCATTTTGTCCAAGCTACAGTTACTAAACTCAAAATATATAGAAGAATAGAAGTATATGTAATTAAACTCATTGGTAAAACATAAGGTAATACTGAAGTAACAGTGATAGATAAGCCCAATAACAGGTAGATGGAGGTTCAAAGTCACTATGTTTCAGCCGTGGTGGAATAATAAATAGCTCAGGGAGGAGAGATTAAGTGGTGCAAAAGTCTATATAATTCAAGCGTAATATTCGTGCTTCGAAGGCTAATCACTGGTACACCCATAGACAGAATAAAAGACAATGGATAATGCCACTTACACCAATGTTAGGCAACACATAAGAGAGAAAGAGTTGGATAGGCTTCCTGTTTGAAGTAGTGTAGAGGGCTACCTACTTTGTTAGCATCACCAAATAGGCCTATAAACGTCTTTAAATGTCATTCTGGTAATGGATTAATGAGCATGGTAAATCAGATAACGATATTCTTCTAGATTTAGTGTACCCAAGGGAGAGCAAGAATATACTGCAATGTATCTTGGTAAAGTCTGGCAAAGTTGGGATAATACTCTCGGGGTACCAATTAAATATTTCAGTAAGTGGCCTTGTCTCCCGAGGTTTTAAGGGGAGATGGTTCACTTTTTTGGGCGATTTTTGCATGTATTCTTTATTTTTCTAGTTTCCTCCCTAGACCTCCATCAAATTTAAAAACACATCCATTAGATCCCCCTTCTAGATTAATTTGTACATTTTTCGGTAGAAAAATGACCCAGCCGAAGGCCGTTTCTTCCAACATTACAGGCTCACTATCGTTCGCCAGGGAAGAAATCGACACCTAAATAGCACAAAAGGTCTAAATATTGATAAAGAAATGCGGCGAAAGGTCTTAAAATAAACAAACTAATGGGACAAACATCTTAAAATCTGATAACAAATGGGGCTAAACATGAGGAAGAAGGGGGACCAGAAAAGCGGCCCATCTCCCCTTAAATAGTTTAATGAGCGAGCTAATCCGAGCCCATGAAGAGCTGCAGATTTATAATATTGAAAAATGGTCAAGTATCCACATGGGAGTTACGCTTTTGATGATTTGATGTGTTTATATTTGACGTGTTTATATTGCTTAGCGCTTTTAAGGAGGAGGTAGTGGGTTTTTTTTTCCCCTCATTCTTAGTTCCATTAGCTTTGAAATTTTAATATGTCCGTTCCATTAGTTTGGCGATTTTAAGACCTCTGGCCCCATTTCATTGTCAATATAAAGAACTTTTTTGCTAGTTAGGTGTCGATTTTTTCCTGGCAAGCAATAGCAACCCTGTAGTTTTATGAAAAACCGGCCATCGGCCGGGAAATATTTCTACGGAAAAATTTGCAAATTTATCTTGAATTGGGGTCTAGGGGGTGTTTTGTTAAGCTTGATGGAGGTCTAGCGATGTTACTACAAAGACAACATTAATATATAAATAAATATACCAAACAATACACACTACCACCTTAATTATTGTCATCAACGGATTAGAAAATTGTATTGCACACTTTTGTATTATAAATATCAAAATTAAACTTGATATTGTAAATATACATCTAAAAATTGGTTATGAAGATGTACAAAGACATGCTTGCTTACAGCCGCTCAGGCAGTAAACTATATCGTAGCAATAATACTAAACAAATAACACATTCAATGGTGTAATTATGTTAACGCAAACCGGACACGTTATATGAAAATTGTATGAAACATACACTACAGTGCCGGTAAAAAACTGACGTTTTGTGAACTATGCGAGAGCAGAGACTGGACAATATGGAAGAGGACAGAGACAGCTCAGGTTCGAGGGAAAAGTACAAGGGACAAACATGGTAGGTTAAATGGCAACATTCATAGCCAAGAGGACTCAACAACAGTAATAAATATGATTGAACAAGTAACGAAAATCGTAGCGCGATCCAGTGAAAATAAAGTCAAGTAATAGCAGCCAGAATATAGCACGATATAATAACCTATAACAGGTAATTTAGGTTTGAGCAGTGTAAAGGAAGACGGGGAGAGTCTCTAATGTATATGATGGGGAGAAAGAACACCAGAGAGCCCACTAGGAGTGAAGGAAGGGGAGGGGAGGAGGAGGGTAGAACAAAGATCAGAAATATCCATGTAGGGAGGGGAGGTTGAGAGAATACGAAGACTGAATGTAGTTATAATAATAGTAGAGAGGGGAAAGTTCAAAAGAGGATATGTATTGAGGATATTCCAGTAAAAGTATTTGAAACTAGAGGGACACTCGGGAGAGCATGTAGATCCGCCTACGCTGGCGGAGTTATGCCCTCTACCAATCACATCCTTGATATTGATTCTTGATTTAACACCTAAAGAGCGGCCTAGGCGGTAAATAATATGTAGCCACCAGCGGGGTGTTTTTACCCAAAATAGGGATGTTTACGTGATCATTTTCATGCCTAAATAAGACCCAGAGCGTAAAACAAGTATCTATCCCTGAAAGGGCATAAACAGAGCTTTCCAATGACACCACAACGATCCTTGTATGACCGCTAGTTTTCTTGCAACAACCACGCAACACGAGTGCAAAAACCATGTAATTCGGTACTTTCCCCATACAATTCACTATGTAGCTAGTGTGAGAGGGTGGAGGAGGGTGGGATTCATGTCAGTTGGTCCACCGTGGTGGTCTGGGGGAGTCATACGCTCGCTACTCTCCTGCCACAACTTGTCTCTCTCTCTCAGCAACATTACGTGCTGAAATTGCCACACGACTTATGTTGTGAGCCGCCACATAGTCCAAATTTCTTTCACTCAACATATGATGCGCGCCGCCAGTTAAGGGTTAAGGGCTGTTAGGGCAAGCCTTATTAACCCTGACACGGTTTCGGTCAAAGCCGCAGCAGCCTCCCAGGAAGCAGGCTCAAACGTCAGGGACCCAGGAGGGGCAGCAGAAGGGCAACAACACTCCTAGGACACAAGGATGGATGGGGAAGATGAAGCGATAAACAATGGCACCCGGCAGGAAGAAGACGCGTGGTGAAGTGAAGAGACGAGGACGGAGGAGCCAACACAATCTCCAGAGGCTGTAGGCGGCCCTGGCACCGACGGGAAGGTGGGGCCCACAAAGGAACACCGAAGAAAGCTGAGGATTTTGCCTGTACCAGAGCCGACCACTGTGGGTGCCGTGTCCCTCCAGCGGGCAAGCCACGTTTCACAGGTCCAGGGAAGCACCGGCACCCACCAACCGGAAACTAGAATAAAGATGGCGCAGAGCGGAGAAGCCGGCACAGTTAAATGATCAGAGGATGACGAAGGCAGAGCAGGGCAGCCTGGAGGAAGGGGATGAAGCTGGGGGGAGAGGCCGCTGAACAACCGACTCAGCAGACAATCACCGTGACCGACTGAAGTTCCCCCAAATAAAGCCGCAGATTGCGCCGGCGGGACATCAGCTCGTGACTGCGGATCAGCAGAAACTCCCGATCACCTCCTAAATTGAATCCCTTCTTTCGTTGCGCATATCCTATCTACCCAACACATTTCGTAACCATTGGGTCATAACTTTTGAGATATCCTATCTACAGACAAACGGAGGCAAACACATAACCCCCGGCCAACTTAGTTGGTAGAGGCAAAACAAATAAATAAATAAATAAATAAATAAATAAGAAAATAAAAGGTGAACGAAGGCACTAGCCCTGATAGTTAATATACCAACAACCTGAGTATTTAAGTAATCCTAAGAACAAGACACGGGAAGACAGGCATTAGGATTACAATTAAATACATACATGAAAACAGTCATATTATTGAACTTAACCATCTCAACTGCTTCCCGGAAAATTGTATAGAACATGTAGCTTATTTTTTTATATAATTTTCCAAATATAAGTCCAGGCACTTTTTGGGGGGAAATGCTAATTTTGAAGAAAAAGTAAATGTTCCACCAATCCCAATAGGCTATCTCCATCTTGGGTCCAGTAAGACTAAATTGGAACCTTGTAAGAATGAGAGGCAGGGATTTAGAGGGAGATGTGGAAAGATCAAGAAAAGAAGAAGGGGAAGCGGGAGGACTATATAGCAAGCAAAGATAATAGAAGGGGAAGCGGGAGGACTATATAGCAAGCAAAGATAATAGGAGTAAGGGAGACAAATAAAGAATACATGCAAGGACAATTGGATATGCGTACAGAACTGAAAACTGCTTTAAACCAAAAACTACAAGGACAATTAAACGGAAAAAATATAGGACTAAAATATGTCTTCAGCACCAGTAAACATCATATATGCATATGACAAACACTAGAACTACCGGAAAACATTAATAACAGGCTACCATAAAGGTTTAATTTAACTTCCAACTACTAACTACTACCAACCATCATCAACACAAAATACATCCTTTATTACCACCCAGTTACACACACTCACTCACTCACTCACTCACTCACTCACTCACACTCTCTCTCTCTCTCTCTCTCTCTCTCCCCCTCTCCCTCTCTCTCTCTCTCTCTCTCTCTATGTTCTGGTCGTAAAATGCCAATGTTTTCCTAATCCAAAGTTCATCGTCTTTAATAAGCGTGGCTGGATTCTTCGGTAATATAACCTCGTTGATTCCATTCCACAGTCGCCTGCGGCAGGCGAGGCAAGATAATATCCTGGGAAACAAAACTTTAAGGGGGGTCACCGGCTTTTTATATATTTCTCTCCTTGTCTCTCTTTCCCTGGCTTGTATCCATTCGGCCCCATTCAGCCAACTGTTTTAAGACGATTATCCCCATCCAGGTGTCGATTTCTTCCTGGAGAGCAATAGCGAGCCAGCAATGTATGGAGAAATCCGGCTTCGCCGGAGACATTTTTCTATCGAAAAATTTACAAATTTAGCTTGCTGTCAAAACACAAATATATATATTCTGGCTCGCTACCGCTCGCCAGGAAAATATTGACACCTGGATGGGGGTAAACGTCTTAAAACAGTAGGCTGAATAGGGCCGAATGGATACAAGCCAAAAAGAGAGGGAGAGAAGAAAAGCGAGATGGGCTCCCTTAAGTCTGTGTAAGTGTTGTGTTAGCAAGGCTTTGATGTCGCTGTGTATACGTCAGAGGAGGAAAGAAGAGTGAGGAGAGGAGGGAGATAACTACAGAATAATGCCACTGAAAATACAAAAAACTGAAGGTTAGTGGGTAGAACACGATGGATTAGGAATAAATATTGAGGGGATTAATCGAGATAATGGAGATTAATCGAGAAGAAAAATAATTATTGTAAGTACAGGTGAATAAAAGTGTGCAAATGAGGAAGGACAGAACACTTGGATGTGAGTAGGACACTTCTCTTTTCTTTCATTCTTCCACCACATCACGTATGCTATAATTACAACAGTAAGGATAATTCTATTCTTACTAAAAGATTACTCACACAAGATACATCGTACACAATTAATATTATAGGCTTACAGAGAATTTTCCGGATTTGATATGTGGCATGAAGAAAAATTAAATACAGCTGAGTGAGATACAGTTACCACTGAACATCAAACCCACAGGCACTAAGCTGTAACATAACATATCACTACTACGGTAATGTGATGGTAGTTATTGTACGTATATACTGATAACCAGTGTACGAAAATAGTCAGTAGTCATATGGACATCTGATTAATGTGTGTGTGTGTGTGTGTGTGTGTGTGTGTGTGTGTTAGTGTGTGTGTGTGTGTGTGTGTGTGTGTGTGTGTGTGTGTGTGTGTGTGTGTGTGTGTGTGTGTGTGTGTGTGTGTGTGTGTGGGCACATTAAGACGAACAGAAAATAACACAAATTGTATATAAATGGAGGATATTCGTATAGGGCTCCCTTGTATATTAACATGAAGGATAGAATTATATATTTTGATATGGATATTATAACCAGTTTGCTATAATTTTCGGAAAATATTAAGGGGAGGCTGGCCGTTTGTTTGGTCTATTAATTCATGTATTCATATATTTGTTTAGTTTCCTCCCTAGACCTCCATCAAGCTTAGAAAAAAAAACCCTAGGCCCCCCTTCAAGAAAAATTACCCGGCCTAAGGCCGGTTCCTCTTAAATTTGTAGGCTCGCTATCGCTCGCCAGGAAAAAATTGACACCTAAATGGCATGAAAGGTCTTAAATTTGACAACGGAATGGAGCGAAAGGTGTTAAAATCGCCAAACTAATGGGCCGAACGTCTTATAATCTCAAAACTAGTGGGGGCTATACATTAGGGAGAAGGGGGTCCAGAAAAACGGTCTGCCTCCCCTTAATTAATGTATTGCTCATTAGTGATGCCTGGACGGATGAGTCCAGGTTATGTGTCGAGGAGGAAGATTAAGGGGAGATGGGCCGGTGTTATGGTCTATTAAGGGGAGATGGGCCGGTTTTATGGTCTATTAAGGGGAGATGGGCCGGTTTTATGGTCTATTAAGGGGAGATGGGCCGGTTTTATGGTCTATTAAGGGGAGATGGGCCGGTTTTATGGTCTATTAAGGGGAGATGGGCCGGTTTTATGGTCTATTAAGGGGAGATGGGCCGGTTTTATGGTCTATTAATTCATTTATTCCTTTATCTATTATGTTCCCTCCACCAACCGATTTTACTCCTAAACTCAATTAATGAAATCAACAAATACATGTGGCAGTCCAGGGATTCGAACCTAGGATGCTCACACCGAAATTCAGTGCATTTATCCATTGCACTAGACCTCTATCAAGCTTAGAAAAACACTTCCTAGACCCCCTTCATGATAAATTTGTACATTTTTCAGTAGAAAAATGTCCCGGCCGAAGGCCGATTCCTCTTAACATTTCAGGCTCGCTATCGCTCGCCAGGAAAAAATCGACACCTAAATGGCACGAAAGGTCTTAAAATTGACAACGAAATGGGGCGAAAGGTGTTAAAATAGTCAAACTGATGGGCCGAACGTCTTATAATCTCAAAACAAATGGGGGAGACACGAGGGAGAAAGGGGACCAGAAAAGCGGCCCATCTCCCCTTAAATTATGGGCAGGGCAATAAAAAGTAGGAGAGGGAAAGGATGAAGGGGGAGGAGAAACAATGTGTATAACCCTTTGAGTACCAGCGACGTGTGTTATCTAATATTCTAGCTATATTTAGACGACATTAAGCAGCTTAGGAAGGATCTGTGATAGTTAAAAAGGGTTGGTTGAGATAGTTTGAAGCTTTATTATTACTAGAGGTCCTTCCTAATCTGAATAAACTCTTCTTATAGTTGCCACAATATTAAGACAAGAAGTCACGGGTTAATGTACTATACTTCGGTTAATGTATGTACTCGGCTTCCCCGAGACGTTATAGACTGCAGCACCGTTGATTCATTTAAATTCCGCCTAGACAAATATCTCGCATCAAACCCGCGACTGACTGCGTTTGTAAATGAATAACTTTATCCTCCCCTCAGTTACTAACCCATATGTCCCCTACTAACTTCCTAGTCCTGCCACGTTAGTGGCAGGGCAGTAGTTCCCTTTCCAATGTTCCCTTACCCACTCTAAACCACTGTTTGGACACTTGATCCTTAGTGTTTTGGAGGACAAGCAACCTAGAAGGGTCACTAGACCTGTTGTTGCTTGATTTCCTTTGTACTCCTTTGTACTATATAACAACGAGACAGAGAGAGGCTGGGGATCTTTGAGAGACAGTGGCAGTGGAGGGAGTAAGAGACAACATATGAGACCCCGTGGAACACGAGATAACATAAAATAGGAGCAAAGGAAAGGGACTGACAGGAGGATATATCGCATGAGATGGAGTGGATATGTTGGGGAGGAAGGAAATGACACGCTGGCGGGAAGTATGTGAAAATGGTTGATCATAAAACAATAAAATAAAAACAGTAGGGAATATTAGCTAAAGGAAAGATAAACACTACAGGAACGAAGAATATACAGTATATAAATATATAAATATATATATAAATATATATATATTGTTCGTGTGTGGGTGTGTGTGTGTGTGTGTGTGTGTGTGTGTGTGTGTGTGTGTGTGTGTGTGTGTGTGTGTGTGTGTGTGTGTGTGTGTGTGTGTATGTGTGTGTGTGTGTGTGTGTGTGTGTGTGTGTGTGTGTGTGTGTATGTATGTGTGTGTGTGTATATATGTGTGTGGGTGTGGGTGTGGGTGTGTGATAAAACAAAAACAGCTGAATAAACTCAGGCTTGATCAGTCAAACCGAATATGTGACAATTGCTGAACGGGTTGTTTTTTAACTGGTGGCAATGACTATGGTACCTTTATCATTAGTTTATGTTTCTAGCTTCAGTCAATAGTAATATGGGTACTCCCAAATTATATGCCTAACCAATGTGTCAGCTTATATCTGGTTAATTTTATTAAATTTACACACTGAATAATATACACGTCATGCAAAGATTATATAGTCTTCCGTCGATACCATGATACACAAACTATCTTATAATATCTTAAAATATAATATATATTGTTTGCCGCCTAAAATGAATGGTTAATAGATATCACTATATAACAATGTTGTCAGAAGTTAGATGTCCAACAAATTGCCCGTGTAATTCACCTTCAGAGAAGTGATCGTGAGGACAAATGTAGCAACTTCAGTAAACCCCATTCAGTGTTGTTGGTGATTTATGTTGGTGGTCTGGAACTTAGTGATGACGGTGATTAATGGGTTTACAGTGGGTACATATGGTTTATATTGTTATTTCTCTCACTCTATCGTAGGTAGGTTTATACGTCAACAATTGACTCCGTAACAGAACAATTATAGAAATACGGAACTCAACGACGAAAATAAAAGAAAGAATAGAAAGAAGAAGAAAAAGAAGAAATGTTTTGGTATATATAAAGGCAATTCGACTCCTTTTTTGTGTATTCCCTTAGCAATAATAAAGCCATTAAGGGCCACTATAGAGGTGATCAACTTTCTAATATAAATAATGTGAGCTGGGTCTTACAGGAAATTATAAACATTAGATATATTACTACGATGAGGGGAAGTGGAGCTATTTGCCAGAAGTGTAGCAATAATGTAATGGTTGGATTATTATGACTGCATTACATGGGGTCATTACTATTTTTGTTATGGGGTTGCGATGTTATAGTTGTTTAAATTACTCTTCTCGATTCTCGTCAGTCATTCTCGTACCTGATTAATTTTGTGGCAGTTGCATCTTGTGCCCTTCCTTACGTGGTCTTATTATACTGGTGGTGGTGGTTCGGTTCCCTTGGTTGTTCTGGTGGTGGTAGCCAGTCAGTTAGGACAGAAGCTGTAGGGAATAGGCATCCAATAAAATCAACGTCCAGTAATAATGTAAATCATACTAAGCACATCATTATTAGAAATTATATGTGTATAATTATGTGTTTTCAATCAATACAAGTTATAAGCAGATCATCATGTATTAATAACCATCATAATAGCCATATACATAAGAAGAATAAGACGATATACGGTACAATACTGTTGTAGTGGGTTTGTACTTTCAGTGGATAGTTATTAGTTTCAAGCCGATATTATTATATTTCATGCATATGTATATTTTGTCTATTGATCATCCAATGGGCCACTGATAAATACTACATTAGGTAGGGATAGTTCCTGCAGTATAGGTCGACTAGGTCTATATTATAACAAGAATGAATAATATAAACAAGAGCTCCAACCACCATACTTTACAAGCACTATAGGTCAGAGAAAACAATAATGACGACGATTTTCCATTATGCAAAGGTGTTATATAAAGCCACGTGAAAATAGTGAAAAAGGTTGAGCTCTTTAAACAAACTACGGATACTAGAGCGAAAGAAAGGACAAGCAAAAAGTGAAGCGCTTTTTTCATTTTTTCTTCCGGCCTAGTTGAGTTGTGAAGTAGTGGGATTAAGGGGAGATTTCCACTTAAGGGATTTTTTTTCTTTACCCCCTTCTCCCTCATGTTTAGCCCCATTGCTTTTGAGATTTTAAGACGTTCGCCCCATTACTTTGGCGATCTTAAGAACTTTCACCCAATTTGTGTAACTTTTAAGACCTTTCGTCCCATTTAGGTGTCGATGTTTTCCTGGCGAGCGTAAGCGAGCCTGCAATTTAAGAGGAATCGTCCTTCGGCCGGGACATTTTTCTACCGAAAAATGTACAAATTTATCTTGAAAGGGGGTCAATGGGGTGTAATTTCAACCTTGATGGAAGTCTAGGAAACACACTAAAAAACCTCCCCTTAAGGTGAATTAGTTAGTGTTCGTGACGGTCTCAGCAGGATTCCGAGCTACTACACTCTTATCTTATTGTACCCGGTATGATTGCACTGGCAGGACAAAAACAACCAGTGTTTGTATCCTGTTTAGCGTTAGCCTCAAATGGATAATATATAATACCTCATTGTATATCATTATTATACCTTCCATTATTAAAAAGTATAATAATTATCAAAATAAATTACTTCAGATTAACTTTTAGTTGTTAAAGGTTATGTATGGGTGGTTGGCCATAAGCTCTCCCCCCCTAAAGAAGCGAACGAATTGCCTCGGTGGAGAAGATTCACTCCCTCGGGGGAACAAAGGCGTACGTCAATAGATTGGTTGGTTGGCTTAGGTAAAAAAGGGGAACGCAAAATATTAGCCATCAAATAAAAATATGTCCATTAAATATAGGTAAGTGAGTTCAGTAAAGCACTTACCGAGAAACATATAATTATTAAATATAGGTAAGGGAGTTCAGTAAAGCACTTACCGAGAAACATATAATTATTAAATATAGGTAAGGGAGTTCAGTAAAGCACTTACCGAGTAACATATAATTATTAAATATAGGTAAGTGAGTTCAGTAAAGCACTTACCGAGAAACATATAATTATTATGTACAATATTATATGGGTGCTTAAGGGGAGGACAAAAAACGTTTTTCTGGACCCCCCTTCTCCCTAGTGTTTAGCCCTACTAGTTTTGAGATTAAAAGACGTTCGGCCCATTAGTTTGGCGATTTTAACAAGTTTCGCCCCATTTCGTTGTCAATTTTATGACTTTTCGTGTCATTTAGATGTCGATTCTTTTCTGGCGAGCGATAGCGAGCCTGCAATTTTAAGAGGAACCGGCCTTCGGCCAGGACATTTTTCTACCGAAAAATGTACAAATTTTTCTTGACGGGGGGTCTAGGGGGTGTTTTTCTAAGCTTGATGGAGGTCTAGCGAGGAAACTAAAACAATATATGAATAAATTAATTAATATACCAAACAAACGATCAGTCTCCCCTTAATGAAGGTGTCAAGTACACTCGGATACCATAGTCTCTAGCCCAGTCATAGACATTCCTGAACGTCGCATGTTTCTAATTATGGAAGTACTGTATATCTCTGCAAACAAATTTATGAATGTAATTTTCTATAAACCCACTAAAAAACTGTATATACTATTTATTGATAAGCAAGTTCTATCCAAAAATCAATCCAGTACAACATAGAGGATCCATGAATTGTTATGAGTGGGCTAGATATTATGGCATCCGAGTGTTCATGTCGCTTATATACGTTCTATGCTGGTTGATATATACAGTGTGTGTGTGTGTGTGTGTGTGTGTGTGTGTGTGTGTGTGTGTGTGTGTGTGTGTGTGTGTGTGTGTGTGTGTGTGTGTGTGTGTGTGTTTGCGTGTGTGTGTGTGTGTGTGTGTGTGTGTGTGTGTGTGTGGTCTATGTGTGTGTGTGTGTGTGTGTGTGGTGTGTGTGTGTGTGTGTGTGTGTGTGTGTGTGTGTGTGTTTGTGTGTGTGTGTGCTAGAGAATGGCAAATCATGTGTTCTGAAGATAAATATAAAACTAATTCCGAGCACGTGCAACCTAAAACATTTATTGTGGAAAGTCCTACGTTAAGAGATAGGTGGTAGGTAGTATAACATGCAACCGAGGAGGAGGTTACGTAAATACCAGGAGCTTAAGGGGACGTTATATCATGTATTTATTTATTTGTATTATTTTTATTATTACCGGTATATATATTTATTTTAGTTTGCTCCCTAGACATCTATCAACTTATACAAAATATCCCAAAGACCCCCTTTCGAGATAAATTTGCAGTTTTCGGTAGAAATATGTCCCGGCCAATGGCCGGTTCCTCTTCAGATACAGGCTCGCTTTCGCTCGCCAGGAATAAAATATTCACCTAAAATGGTACAAAGAAATGGCAAAGAAAAGGGGCGAAAGTTTTAAAATGTCAAAACTAATGGGACTAAACATGAAGGAGAAGGGGGTTCAGAATAAACAAGTACTTCCCCTTAAAGTTGCCTTGGCCACCACTGAAGCAACGTAATGCCAACACTGGGACTAGAACCAGTAGGCCTTCCATGTAACCATCACCACATTATTGTAACCATGAACACTGCAGTTATAACCATACTCGATACAAGCACACTCTACTTAAAACTTCACCTACAAAAATAATTATCGTCATATATTTGTCACGAGAACCAGAATCCCTTGTTATACAAGACGGTAATATGATCGTGACAAGAAGAATGCTATGTAACGCCTATTCTGCAACGTTGATAGAATATATTTGAACCACACACACACAAACACACACATACACAGAAACAAACACACAAATACACAGAAACACACACACACACTACAGCCTAGCTATAATTCAGACCCCACCCTACCGCCCTGGAACATGACCCTGCTCTTCCCCAGTGACTGCTAATGAACACTAAATTAAAGGTAGGTTACATGTTCTAGCTCTCAACCATTTATCTCTGCCTCTCCTCTTATCGCTAATGTTTTGTTAGTAAAAACAAAATGCAATGAGAAGAGCGACGTACCTTGAAAGAACCCCTCCAACATAATCCTAATAAATGTATTTCACTTTCAACAACAATCACCCCTAAATGTTAGAACATTTCACGAGCTAGCAACTTCCGAACTTGCCTCTTCAAACAAAAAATAATAGGCATGGATTTGAGAACCAGTGGTCCACCATTCACACTCACAAATGAATCTGTCTTCCATGAGTATGTTTAGATAATAATTAGGTCTAAAGTAGTGTATGTGTAATTGTACTCATCTACAGTAAGTGCACTGGTAAAGATTATTGCAATAAAACATTTAGGAAATATCCATACTCAAATCTTACTTAGTATTAGCTTACTTAACAATTTCACATGCAGGCTCCACGAAATTGCATTATTCACCAACATTTCTACCAAAGTATAGAGTGATTTTCGACTGATGTTAGGAGAGGAAAGACGCAGGGGGAGGGGGAGTTATTGGCCGGAGTAAATTATAAAGGAAGGGTGAGGGAACCTTACTGAGGGTCACAGTAATTAAATAAAAACATTGTATGAGATGTAATTAAATAGGGACAGAAAGTGTATACAATACCGAATATTGAAGGAGAGGCCTTGTAATCAAACCAAGCTGACCTGTGACTGTTGGTAAGGACAGTGTTTAATTTGATGGAATAGAAAGAATGCTCACGGTTGAAGGAAATAAAACTGTGATACAATACAGGTAAAATAGCAGGAAGGTTTTGATATATATATATTTTTTTTTTTTTTGTTGTCTATGTGATTGAGGGAGGCAAAAGGCAGAACTGCCTATAGCGAGTGCCTCTCCCATAGTTGAAAGAGTGACAGGGCCAAAACCAAGGGACATTCGAGACAAAATGCCTGGACACACGGAGTTTGAAGCAATTTAAGTCATAGGAAGAGGGAAAGACTGATTCTGGGAGAGAGTTCCAGAGCTCAGCTGTTGAGTAGAAGAAAGACTATGAGTAACATTTCACTCTCGGGTTGGAGAGTTGCACAGAGTAGGGGTGGGATTAAGTTGAAAGTCGGGTACCACGTGCCCTACGTAAAGGAGGTGGTATATACTGGGAAAGCTCTGAGGAACACTGATTATTATAGTAGCGATAAAATAGCGGGAGAGATGCAACATTGCGGCGGAGAGAGAGAGATTGCAGAGAGTTGGTGAGTGAACGGGAGTTAATGATACGAAAGGCCTTCCTTTCAACTTTGTCTAGGAGAGCGGTGTGAGAGGAACCTCCCCACACATGTGAACAATACTCAATACAAGGACGCACTATGCCCCTGTACAGAGCAAGAAGCTGTGCAGGGGAAAAGAACCCCCTAAGGCGGTTGAGCACACCCAGCTTCTGGGAGGCTGCCTTAGCAAGACTGGTAATATGGTCCTTCCAACTGAGAGCAGAAGAAAAAGAGACACCAAGAATATTGAGAGAAGATGAAGGATTGATTTTTGTATTGTTGAAGAATAAGGGATAGTCCGCTGGGAGTTCCTTACGGGTAGATAGATGGAGAAATTGGGTTTTGGAAGCATTAAAGGTAACAAGGTTTTCTCTGCCCCAATTGGAGATAGTATTTATATCAGAATTTAAGAGTTCTATGGCTTCATTACGTTTGTCGTTGAGGGATTGCTGGCTGGGGCGTTCTGAAAAACTAATGGAGTAGTGAAAGGTTGAGTCGTCTGCGTATGAATGGATGGGAATTGAGGTACAGTTGAGATCATTTATAAAAATTAGAAAGAGAATAAGAGATAGGACAGAGCCCTGAGGAACACCGGAGTTTATAGGGTGACGAAGTGAACAATGGCCGTCCACAACCGCGGCTATGGAACGGCCGGAAAGGAATTTAGAGACAAAGGCACAGATGGAGGGATAGAAACCGAAGGAGGGTAGTTTAGAAATTAAAGATTTGTGCCAGACTCTATCGAAGGCCTTCGATATGTCTAGTGCAATAGAAAAAGTCTCACCGAAGTCCCGAAAGGAGGATGACCAAGAGTTAGTAAGATATGAAAGAAGATCACCAGTAGAGCGACCCTTAAGGGGAGGTTTCTAGTTTGTTTCCTACTCCTCCAGCAATCTTAAAATTTCACCCCCTTGACCCCCTTTCAAGATAAATTTGTACATTTTTCGGTAGAAAAATGTCCAGGCCGAAGGCCGATTACCCTTAAATTACAGGCTCGCTATCGCTCGCCAGGATAAAATCGACACCTAAATGGCAACAAAGGTCTTAAAATTAACAGAATGGGGCAGAAATTCTTAAAAATCATCAAACTAATGGGGCAAACGTCTTAAAATCTCAAAAGCAATGGGGCTAGACATGAGGGAGAAAGGGGTCAAGAAAAAAGTCCCTCAAGTGGAAATCTCCCCTTAAGGAAGCCATACTGGCGATCTGAGAGCAGATTATGAGAAGAGAAATGCTTAAGAAATTTGGAAGCAAGAATAGTTTCAAAAACTTTAGAAAGACATGAGATGAGAGCAATTGGACGATAATTGGAGGGTTGAGAGCGGTCACCCTTCTTTGGGACAGGTTGAATGTGAGCAAACTTCCAGCATGAAGGGAAGACGTTAGAGGATAGACAGAGACGAAAGAGTTTGCCTAGGCAGGGAGTCAGCACGGAAGCACAGTTTTTGAGAACAACAGGAGGAACACCGTCCGGACCGTACGCCTTATTAGTATTAAGCCCAGAGAGGGTAGAAAATACATCTTTAGAAGAGATTAGGATATTAACCCCTTATTGGCGGCGCGCAACATATGTCGAGTGAAATAATTTTGGACTAAGTGGCGGTGCACGACAGCTGTCGAGCGCCATTTTCAGCACGGAATGTTGCTGAGAGAGAGAGCTGAGCGGTGGGACGAGCGTAGTAACCTAATGACCGCTCCCCATGACCACCGTGGACATACTGAACTGTATTCCACTTTCCTCCCCCCTTTCTCACTCGCTACACAGGGAATTATGTAAGGAAATTACCTTATTTCAGGGGTTTTGCACTCGTGTTGCACGATCGTTACAAGAGAACCAGTGGTCGTACAAGGATGGTTCAGGTGTCATTGGAAAGCTCTGTTTACGCCCTTTGAGGGATAGATATTTGTTTAACGCTCTGGGTCTTATTTAGGCATGAAAATGAGCACGGAAACAACCCTATTTAGGGTAAAAATTAAACTCGCTGTGCGGTACGGTCAAATAGACCGCCTAGCCTGCCAATAAGGTGTTAAGCATAAGTAAGAGAGAGGAGGGTGGAGAGGGAGGAATAGCACCGGAATCATCCAAGGTGGAGTTTCTAGCAAAAGTTTGAGCGAAGAGTTTAGCTTTGTCAGAGGAAGAAGTGATGGTTGTGCCATCAGAATGGGAAAAGGGAGGGAAAGACGAGGAAGAGAAATTGTTGGAGAGGTTTTTGGCTAGATGCCAGAAAGCTTGGGAAGAGCTAGAGTTGGATAGTTCAGTGCATTTATTAGTGATGAAAGAGTGTTTGGCAAGTTGAAGAACAGATTTGGCTTGATTCTGGGCAGAAACATTGGAAGAATGAGAGTCTTGAGTTTTAAGGCGTCGATACCGTTTGAATGCTTCCTCCTTATTGCGGACAGCAGTAGAACAGGCGTGAGTAAACCAAAGATTTTTTGCATTAGTCTGAGAGAAAGAGAATGGAATGTATGCTTCCATGCCCGATAGGATTACCTCGGTAATGCGTTCAGCACTTTCCGAGGGCCCCGGCCACAGAAGCAGAAATCATTCCATGGGAAATCAAAGAAGTACTGCCGGAGAGCTTCCCAGTCGGCAGCGCCAAAGTGCCACAAGCGCCGCCGGCTAGGAGGATCGGGTGGCCGTACTGGAGAGATAGGACAGTTGACAGAGATAAGTTTATGGTCGGAGGAGCCTAAAGGAGAGAAAAGATCGACAGTATAAGAAGAAGGGTTAGAAGTTAGAAACAAGTCAAGAATGTTGGGCCGATCTTCGATGCGATCTGGGATACGGGAAGGTTGCTGAACTAACTGCTCTAGGTTATATATATATATATATATATATATATATATATATATATATATATATAATAAATATATATATATATATATTATATATATATATATATATATATATATATATATATATATATATATATATATTATATATATATATATAAGCAATTAAAGTAGAGCAGATCATGTCTGTAGTCAATGCAATCCCACCATTCTCTAATCTGCCAAACACAAATCCTGCCAAACGTACCGTACATGTCCAAGGATAGATATGCCATGAATTAATTGACTCATAAATCCAAGATCCAAATTAATATATAATTGAAGTCAGACTATAAGAAAACAGTCACCACGCACACTATTTTCTGGTAACAGAAAAACACAAAACAAAACTAATAATCATAAATATTTGTAAGTTATGTATCGACCAAATCAAATTAATTAAGTTTCAGTTAACACTAACCTAGTAATATGATTCCTTGCTAATTCTTGGAAGCAGTGGTTTATGGCTTCTAACTACCACTTTATCTTCTGTAATCTATTACGGGAGTCCACATCGCTTTTTTTCTCTTTCTCTCCATCTCTCTTTGGCTTGTATCCATTCGGCCCTATTTAGCCTACTGTTTTAAGACGTTTACCCTAATACGGGTGTCAATATTGTTTCTGGCGAGCGGTAGCGAGCCAGCATATACTGTATATGTTTTTGTTTTGACAGCAAGATAAATTTGTACATTTTCCGATAGAAAAATGTCTCCGACGAAGCCGGATTTCTCCAAACAATGCTGGTTTGCTATCGCTCGCCAAGAAGAAATCGACACCTGGATAGGGATAAACGTCCTAAAACAGTTGGCTGAATGGGGCCGAATGGATACAAGCCAGGGAAAGATGGAAAAGGAGAGAAAGATAAAAATGCCGGTGACCCCCCCTTAACATCACAGTTTTTATTCAGCACCTTCCTTGGTTCTTCCTTTCTGTGGTTATGTCGACTGTTTTTTTGACTCGCCCTCTCAAGAAGGTGGATTAAGGGTAAATGAGACACAGAAGAAAGGAAATTAACACCGCGCACATTCACATTCTCTCTCTCTCTCTCTCTCTCTCTCTCTCTCTCTCTCTCTCTCTCTCTCTCTCTGAGCAAGAGAGAGGGAGAGAGAATAAATAGTTATATGAAGGACAGGAATATGGAAGGGAGAGGGGGAAAACCTTGCCTAGAGATAAAGGAAAGAGAGAATGGGGAAATGAAAATGGAGGAATGATGGATAGTGAAAAAAGAGACTATAAACAGATAAATGAGATAGAGATGGAATAAAGAGAATATAGAGAGATATGAAACAGGTGGAAAAGTAAAGACAACAGAGACACGAGCATTGAGAGAAAACAAAGGGTAGAAATGGGAAGGATAAAGAAGAGAAATGGAGAATGAGGATAAATCAAGAGGAAGGAAGGACAAATGAAGATAGACAGTAGGACAGAGAGGGTAGAAAATAGTGAACTAATTGAGGAAGGATGAGAATAGATTTTAGTAGGTGGATTAAGGGAAAACAGGATCGATAGAGAGGATGGACAAACAATAGAGAAAGAAAGTAATTGGGGAGTTAGGATAAATAGGGAGAAGGGAAGAATAGATAGAGAAGGATATACAAATGGAGCTGTGTAGAGAGAAGTAAACAAAGGGAATAAGAAGTGAAGTTAAGCACATTACTGGCACACCTATCTTGGCTCACAGACTATAGGTGGGCATACCTTGGCTTTCTAGGGTGTGGGGACTAAATATGTTGTACTTTTCCATGGTTTTAGAACATAATATGTTTTAAAACCATGGAAAAGTACAACATATGTAGTGCCCACATTTTTACCATAAATACATATGATGTATTTATGGTATTAACATTTTTAAAAGATGAAAATGGCCCGATGCCAGCGAATTCATAAGTTAACAGAACTGGTGACGCTGTTTGAGTTAAGAGCAGAATAAATTAAGGGATGCAGCTGATAAAGGGATAATTATGAAGCACTAAGAAATTCTGTAGCCTATATATAATATAATAGATGTGTTACGTTAATTAAGGGGAAAAGTAAAACTAAGTTAAGTAAAACATTTGGTAAAGTGTGTAATGAATCCGAACCGGTAGGTTAAACTGATATAATAACACAGGATAGAATCAGGAAATGTGGAAGCAAAAATAGTTGTCGCAGGTGCAGAATGACAGAAGAAACTGGTAATCATATAAATATAAAATTTACTCAAATAAGTACACGAACATAACACAGTTAAATGCTTTCATTTGAGTGACATAAATAGTAATGTTTATATATACACAATTTGTATTATGTTTAATAGCCATATATATAGTCATATATATGCTAGGTAATAAATGTAATAGTTTATACTGTAGCTAGGAAGAGTTCGATGCTGGAATTAGAACACTCAAAATGTCAGAACACAAATTGTAGAACAAATTTTGTTTTAAGATTACCACCCTAACACACCCATTCACTTACAAATGAGCCCAACATAATCTGAGGTATGACAGACCAAACACAATTTATGAAAAGACGGGGTCCAAAAGCACACTATAATATATAGAACTGAATTATGAACTGATAATCACTAAGTAATGGGATTGGGATATGTTGACAAAGAGAGAGAGAGAGAGAGAGAGAGAGAGAGAGAGAGAGAGAGAGAGAGAGAGAGAGAGAGAGAGAGAGAGAGAGAGAGAGAGAGAGAGAGAGAGAGAGAGAGAGAGAGAGAGAGAGAGAGAGAGAGAGAGAGAGAGAGAGAGAGAGAGAGAGAGAGAGAGAGAGAGAGAGAGAGAGAGAGAGAGAGAGAGAGAAATGTGATAGTAATGAATCGAAGAAAGACGAGTGAAGAGACCTCAGAAAGTAGAGGAAAGGAAACAAAAGTGGTATAACATTTCTCCAGAAGACTAAATCCTGCTTTTTTTTTTCACGGGACACAATCCATGAGACTCAAGAAAAGTGACAATATTAACACAACCAGAGGCGACGGGCGGGTGTGGAGGTGAGTGATGAGAACAGTTTTGGTGGAACAAGAAGTAGTGGGACGTTTTGTATTTTCACAAGTTAAACGACGCACACACACAACTTCCCAGACATACAAAATATTGATGAAATTTATTGATAACTGCATTTTCACCTTGGTAAAAGAATCACTTATAAAAAGGTAGACACATTTAAGATATACCAGCATGGCAGAGGAGAACATGTGGGAAGAACTATAGTCTATTTACTATACCTTGTCCAGAAATCATGACCATTAATCTCTCATAACCCAAAACGAATAGGAGCAATCAAGCTGTTATTTCCAACCTTTAGGAACAGTCACAAGGGAAACATGTGTGGATATTATAACCTCGTATTCACTGCCATTTTTGCGTTACAAGATTTTATTTGTCAAGAATTCTGGCCTAGTTATAGCGTGTGGACTAAAATAAAAAAAAGTAGGAACTGAATAAGATGAGGTTTACATAAACAGTTTAGTACTATGGCAGCATGTATTTTAACAATTTGGCTACCATCAGAAGATATATTTAGTTTATTAAAGAACGGTCGTTAACGAATGAAAGGGGTTAAAGAAACTTCCATGTATCAATATGTTAACACTCTAAAAAGCCTCATACCCTCCCACAGGTTAATCATAAATTGAATTAAATTGCCTAATGATAGCTATGCTAAAATTAACATTCAACACATGTGATGTTTATGCTGAATATAGTCGTTAGCGAGAGTAAAGTTAAAAATATGTCACCTTATTAAAAAAAAAATATATAAATCATATATAAATTTTACCGAAAACATTAACACAAGTGATCCCAGGGAAGATAGTATTGTATATATGAAACTTTTCTCGTCGAATATTGTAGCGCAACTTATTGAGATGACCTTGACAGTTTGATATTCCAGGAGTTTTGGTGTTGAGGGTATAAGACCCAAATTGTCTGGGAAATATTGGTCAGGGAGGTTTACCACAAATATATGGAGCTTAACTAATAGTGTGTGCTTGGTTCGTGTTGGAGGTGTTTGTTTGAGGGTAAATGTGTGGTGTTGGTGGCAGTAGCGGTACGCAATTGACCACTTGCAAGTTTCAGGCTATAAGGAAGTTGGGGCTGTAAACATCGATATTAAAGAGAAAAGCATTATTAATGCGGGATTTTTGATAGATAAAAAGTATGATACATTTGGTTGTATGTATCTATATATGTATTATGACCGTATTTTAGCGGATAATTCTGCTAAATATTGATGGCCACAGCTCCAACTTCCTTATAGACCGAAACTCGCAAGTGGTCAATTGCGGTGTTAGGATGGCATTGGGATTATATTGGGGTACTGGGGTCAGGACAGTTTCATGTGAGTGTGTGTGAATGGGTGTGTGCGTGTGTGTGTGTGATTAACCTAGTCATACTAAGAAATTGTAGAAATATTTGAGTGTATTTAGTTTGAAAGCGTCGAGTTTATTTATTAGCAAGATACATTTCAGGCACACACACATTAACACATCGCATGACTAGACCGCACTTTCTGTAGCGAGGGCACTCGCTACAGAAAGCTTTGCCTTTTGTATCCTTACACATAAAACACAAAGTAAATGTAGTGTTACCTATTACAAATATGGAAAATAAAGTATGAATATGACTTCATGTATAAAATACGACATACCAATATTATATTAGCATCAACATCAAGTAAGCAATATATGTTTAGTAATATTCCTCCACCATTCCCTATTTCCTTGCAGCAATTCTCAGATCTAACCACTTTCTTTCCTTTTCATGGGAAATATAAAATTCATGACCAGAGGAAAGCTTGAAGCCTTTTCAGGAATTTTCAACAATATTTTTAAAGAAGGTATATTTTGATGTTTGGTCGAAAGTGATATCTAACTCTAAATTATCCCAAACTAAATAGATAATTGATACACAAATAAACAAATATATACTGTACAGTATATATATAAATATATATATACAGTATATATACAGTATATATAATATATACATTATATATATATACCGGGTATATATATTATATATATATATATATATATATATATATATATATATATATATACCGGTATATATATATATATATATATATATATATATATATATATATTTTTTTTTTTTTTTTTTTTTTTTTTTTTTAATATATACAATAAAACGTTGGGTGAATCAAGACAAAACAGCAGCACTACCACAGTGGGTCTAACAGGTTACGAACGCAAGACGTGAAAGACAATAACGTACGATAACTCGTGCATTGCTATCATGTATATGTTTAAGTACCCACAGCGTGCTCCTCCCGGGCAACGTAACGTGCAGGAAAATTGCGGGTTGGGGGAAGAATCAAGAGAAGGGTATAATTAGGATTATAATGACTGATGTTCCTAGTTATAAACCAATTATACAGGTGGTGATTTAATATCTAGTGTCTGCATATTATTTACATTGATTTTTTTGTTTATTTTTACTTTCATTGTTACTGTATTAGCTAACCATTGAATTTTACACAGTCATGAAATATTCAACATTCGCTCTAATAGTACACCTTCCTGCAAGTTCTGTTATATATACCCACCTCCATGTTTGTAAGAAATCCAGATTGTTTTATTATATATTGTATATATTTGATTTGATTTTTGTTATATAGCGAGAAATAGGAATGAGAGAACGGCATAATGAGAATATGACGATGTTGATAAGAAGTAATTAACAATCGGAGATGATACAGCACAAACAATGCATAAGTTGCATTATCGCCTCAACTTAAGCATGCATATTTCGTTCGTCGTAAATGTATAATAATAATAATAATCATTTCAGTATTTCTCTCTTCTCTGTTCTATGTCTGCAGACACTTCAGGACCCAACCCTCAACTATAAACCTCAGATAGAACGATCAATAATGACAGACTTTGACAACATAACTATAATAATACCCCAGGAAAATACAGCAATTAGTAGGCATAGCAAGCCTATTACGTCACACCGTCATTAACATTCTGGAAATATAATATTTGCACTCACTATTTTCCAACCCCCTTTTCAGGCAATGACCAGTGTTCACATGGTTATATAGCCTTACAGTATGCTCAATCATATTTTAACAGTATAAATATAGTTATTAGTCAAATGTTTGTGTGTAAACTGTTGTTTTTGTTATTCTAGTCTCTAACGCAAGTCTAATTCACTTCTTTAAGCATCACCAAACATGAATTAATTACAAGGCAGTGGTTGGAAGGACACACGAACACTATTTAACTGACATAAATTAACACAAAATTTGCTTTATTCATTTAATGAATGGGATATTTTTTAGACGATATAATATTAAGATTGTAGAGAGGGTTTGCTTGTTACGGCCACGCAAACAAATAAATAAAAATAAAATAAAAAATAAATAAAAATAAAAATATATAAATTAAATAAATGACTATAACCCATAAGTACAACCAAATGACAAAACACGTACGTCAGCTGTATAAAGAGCAGATCAAAGAAGACATATCTACAAGGAAATACTACAAAAGAATATAAACCAGTAGGAAAGTAAATATCCCTGGAGCACCAACCTTTTAGTTCTGCCTCTCCACCACCCCTCAGCCTGGTGGGACAGGACAACACTCACTGGTGCGTACACTCTTGGTGTCTTGGGCTGGTTTCCTGAGGAGGACAATATGAAACATGTAAATAAAATGAAGATCTTCAAAAGAAAAGCATAATACACCTGCATGACATACTTATGAAGTAAATTAATTTATAAATGTATCATTGGATACATGACCAAATCATAAATTAAAAATACAATATTAGATGCATGACTTATACAGGGTGTCCCAGCAATAGCTGCAAAAAATTACTCCGAAAGCTCATGTCTATAGAACATTTCTTACTCAGAATTACTTCATCTGTTTTTGGAAGTATCTAACAAAACTTGCCGGACACCCTGTATAAGCAGACAGCATGAAAACACATATATTAAAGTTGCTGCAGAATTATGGACATGGAATTTGAACTCGCCAAATGAGTATGTAATGAAGAAATATATATGATTGGCCAAGGCAAATGACGTTACCAGCATTTGTATATGCCGTTTAGTTATGCACTAAAGAACAAAAAATATATAGAAATAAAGGCAGTTTGATATTAATAGAAGGTGAAATTTAAATAACAAAGATAATAACATATTCATCAGTCAGAGAGCAAATTCCGGCCAGAAAAGTAAGAAATAAAACAAGAGGAGGAGAAATAAAAGAGGACACAAATAAGGTACCCTTTGCACTTCATGTGTTGGTAGAGGAAAGACAAATAAACTTAAAAAAAATATAAAGCTTAAACGTGTTAGTGACTGCAGGTTCTATTGATGTAATATACCATGCAATACCAATGATTATATGGTAGTTAGATGAACCAAGTAAAATATACATATACTGTTTTACCCATGGATAGATATACTGTATTTAGTAGTATACACAAGCTCCATCATAGCGCTGTGAACTGTTATATATCTGTTGGATAAATGAGACTTGCAGAGTTGAGCCCAAACGACCTCGCTCTGTCTGGATTCTGAAATATATTGCTCAAAGCGGCTAAAGGGCGTTTGGGTGTGAGAGAGAGAGAGTGGGTATATGTATGTATGCATGTGTGTGTTTGCGTTGTGTGTGAAAGAGTGAGATATATTTCAATTCATTACAAGGTCCACAGAGGTCTGTCCTCGGACGACATGGGGTTTGGTGTGAACGAATGTGTACGTCAATTATGTCAAATTTATCAATCACCAATATAAGCAGTAACAAATATCATAATGCACATTCTATGCACATTAAAGATAAAATATATATATTAATTAGAGAATCATGACAAGTTAGAAGTCTCAAGGGAAACTAATCTAAAACAATAAATAAAGTACATTTACAAGAAATACCGCTATCACATGTATTTACCTATTCTCAGGTATTTACAAATCATATACGATATATTGTGTTAGACGAGGTGAATGAAACAGTAGTTGTTGGTGTTGTTGTTGTTCCCCAAGTTGCCTGGCCGAACAGCCCCAAGGTCCCGAGCAAGGCCAAGGCTATAACCGAGCGCCCCCACAGAACCCTCCCTGCCGACCACAATAAAGCCTGGGTGACCGAAGCCACTCCATGGCGGGGAGCTGAGGAGGGTGCGGAAACGCCAGGGAAACCAAAGACCCACCCAGGGCCCTGTGCCCCTCAGCAATTATGAAGAGAAAGTTGAGGGGCAAAGGAAAAAAGGTGACGCTTTGGCATGACTAGAACCCAATCCTCTCAGCATCAGCTAGGAAAGGCCCTAGAAAGCCGCCTTTGGCGGGGGGATAGCTCCCCTATTTCAACTCCTTTCGGGGTTGGGCACCCGCCCAGTAGTAAACATTAATAACTAAAATTACTGAACAAATATCAATACCTATCTCACCACGAGGCCAGATCATCAACATAGGTTTACAAACTCCATTCAATATTTAACCCTTTGAGTACCAGCGACGTGAGTTATATTTTATTCTAGCTATATTTATGCGATAGTATGCAGCTTAGGAAGGATCTGTGGTAGTTAAAAGGTTCGGTTGAGATAGTTTGAAGCCTTATTATTGCTAAAAATCCTTCCTAATCTCAATATAATCGCCAAATAGTTGCCACAATATAAATAAAAGGAAGTCATCGGTACTGTATGGGTTAATTAGGCAGACTAATGTTTTCGTAGTGCACTAACACTATAAGTCTATAATTACCACCTAGAAGTATCAACAATGTATTCGCTATGTGAACATTTCATAAATAATGAGTACACTATTCGCCAGTAAAGGCATGTCATAACTTCAATTAGTAAAGGTAATCAGACGATTAATTAACTCTGGTATCATTTACCCTGTGTTAATTCCTTGTTGCTTATGGCTCCTTATGATCTCTCAATATTCTACATTCTACTGTATTTATATCATCCCTGCTGTTAGTCTACCCTTCCTACAATGTTTATCATGCATGGCTCATTCTTTAAATGCCTGCTATGATCACTTTTATTTTCCTTAACACTCTCTCTCTCTCTCTCTCTCTCTCTCTCTCTCTCTCTCTCTCTCTCTCTCTCTCTCTCTCTCTCTCTCTCTCTCAGACCAATTAGTCTAACATAAATTATAAGAAAAATCATGGAAAAAAAGAGATAAGATATATTACCGGAACCTCAAATCAAACAACCTAATCAAAAAATAGTCAACATGGCTTTAGATCAAATAAGTCATGCCTAACAAATTTGATTGAATTATATAATAAACTATTCACATACAACGAAATTACGAAATCACTAGATATAATCTTGGAATTTCAGAAAGCTTTCAACAAGGTGTCACATCGGAAACTAATGGCTAAACTGGAGAGAATAGGTATCAACGGTAAAATTAATTCTTGGATAAAACATTGGCTTACAGACAGAAGAGAGAGAGTGGGGATAAATGGAGTGGAATCCGAGTGGGTGCCTAGCTGTCACTAGTGGAGTTCCGCAGGGTTCGGTCCTTGGACCGGTTCTGTTTCTCATTTACATTAACGATATCGATGTAGGGATAAACAACACCATCTCCAAATTCGCTGATGACACAACAATAGGAAATGCAGTCCTGACTGAAGAAGATAGAAATGCGCTGCAGTCTGATTTAAACAAGATATCAGAGTGGTCTGAAAAATGGCAGATGCCCTTCAATGTCGATTAATGTCAGGTGCTGCAGGTCGGTAGCAGAAATAAGAAACACAAATACGAAATGAATGGCCAACAAATAAAAACAATAACGCTTGTAAAAGACCTAAGGATACTAATATCTGGAAACCTAAAAAAAATCCGACCAATGTATAGCAGCTGCAAATAAGGCAAACAGAGCATTGGGCTTTATTAAACGAAAATGTACATATAAACATGAACACGTAATAGTGCCACAGTTCAAAAGTATGGTGAGGCGCCACCTTGAATATGGTGTTTAGTTCTGGTCACCTTATCTGAACAAGGACATTGTAAGACTCGAGTCAGTGCAGTGTAGAGCGACGAAGATGATACCCTCATTAAGAAATAAACCATATGAAGAATGACTTTAACGATTAAATCTGTTCTCATTAAAAAAAGGAAGTTGAGGGGTCAACTTATTGAGTGTTTTAAGATACTAAAAGGCTTCGACAAAGTCAATAGAAATGTGCTATTCACATTCAATAATAATACTCAAACTCGCGGAAATGGAATTAAATTAAAAACCAAATAGGCAATCCTAGATCCACAAAGAGTTTCTTCACCTACAGTGTGGTGATAGAATGGAATAAACTACCAACGAGAGTGGTGGAGAGCGGCACAATAAACGCTTTCAAGGGAAGGCTTGACCTCTATCTAGAAGGGGCTTGGGTGATATGAAAGACAAAAAGAAAACAAATATTTAAGGCCGGACTGCTTAATAGGAACCTCAGGGTCTGTGTGGTCTGTGTATCTATGTAACTATGTAACTCTCTCTCTCTCTCTTTCCTCTCTCTCTCTCTCTGCCGGTGCTCCAGAAGTGATCGTTCAGCCCGACAGATTGTGTACCATGTTAAGAATGAGCCACATGCAGCCATAAATTCACGGATCTTTAGGAGACAGTCAGCCAAGAAGAGATATGTAGATTCGTGAGTGTTGGGACAAGCTTACAGATCGAATATAATTTTTCTTACAAGGGACTGGAGTTCTCGAAAATGGGCTCCGGTCCTGAAGCTATGCTTGATTATTTTAACTAATTGTTCTTAGTTATTTGTACTGTGCAGTCAACTGCACAAGTCCTTGGTACACTAGTGTATAACATTCCTAAGACAGTGGACATTAAGTGACATTAATTCGGAAAGCATTTATGTAGTAGCACTTAAGGAACTAATAACAAGGTATGTACAGTGTTCTTGAAAATATATACTAGTTGTCATTGTATTGTAGTAATAGTCAAAAGAGTATGCTCTTGGCCACATTAGTTTTTGCGAAACTACTCAAGCCACAGTGGTAGAAATATATTACGTATAGTTTGTGCATATGCCACAAACTGAACCATGATATAATGCAAATCTGTGAATGTTAAGTAAAAGGTACGTTGGTCCACCAAATAACAATGGAACACCACATACATTATGTAAGCAAATTATTCAAGTCATCATGTTTCGTCAAACACACACACACACACACACACACACACACACACACACACACACACACACACACACACACACACACACACACACACACACACACACACACACACACACACACACTCACACTCACTCTTAACTATATGTACCAAATAGAGTAAAGACCAATATCTAACATAAGACACAACACATGTAATAACTTAACCTTTTACCCCTTCTGTGCCCTTCCATACCGGTTCAGTCAACACAGCCAAGCGAGGTGGTTCGGAGGTTGGAGGCGTTGGTAACAACATGGTCGATGGGATTTTTCAACACATACTCACAATCACTGAGTCTCACTTTCAATCTCTCCCAAACACACACACACTCCTTCTCCCCCCCACCTCTCTCTCTCTCTCTCTATTTATCTATTTATTTATCAATTTATCTCTCTCAATCCAACTCTCTCTCTCACACTCACTCTATCTCTCACACTTACTCTCTCTCACACTTACTCTCTCTCTCTCTCTCTCTCTCTCTCTCTCTCTCTCTCTCTCTCTCTCTCTCTCTCTCTCTCTCCACAAAGTATAATACTTCAACTCCTCATCAATATTCTGGATAGCTAAAGTGGTTTGACTAATAAATTTTCACTTCTTATAATGTAAATTGACATAAGAGTATAAATCTTACATAATATCGCCAGAGAGAGAGAGAGAGAGAGAGAGAGAGAGAGAGAGAGAGAGAGAGAGAGAGAGTTTACTAGACACACGCCTCCATGGAGGTGAGGCAATTAAGAAAGAGCGAGTAATAAAAAAAACATAAGAGCAGCTCAAAGTATTAGCTGCTGAAGAGTTTTGTTTTTAAAAAGACAAACTTAATTTTGTATTGCCGCTACCTTAAAAGTTATGAGTGGATAAGCCAAACTTATTTTTTGATTGCCGCTACCTTTAAAGTTATGAGTGGATTGTTTACCGTAGTGGTGGGAAGTGGGTGGTGCTGTGAGAAGGAGATGATAAAAAGACAATATAATAATGCTCATCCAACGATGGGAGAGACTGATTACTGACAGGAATAATATATATTGAAAGGTGGAGGAGTACGAGATTGGAGAGGGGGAGACACATTATAGAAGAACAGTGGTGGAACACAAAAGCACCCTTTGGAAAAGAGAAAATACATGATATCCAAAAAAAAAAAATATATATATATATATATATATATAATAATTATATACATTAACACACATAAAAGCATTTTGCATGAGAGATGGAATATGAACTGGACGTCAGCAAAGAACACAGTAAAACACAGACCTGTAAACTAAGAAAGGAGGGTAACGGAAAAAAAACTAAGTTGATATAATATGTCGGAAGATAAGACTCGCTCCTTCATCACTGACAACAACAACAACAACAACAACATGTGCATGATCATATGTGTGGCTGTGGGATCAGACGGGACCTTTCACCCACACAGATTGCGGAAAGTGAACCAAAACAAAAAAACTAGTGTCTTAACTTTGGGAAGCAATTAAGGGGGCCCACCTCGTTTCTTATTTGGTGACCGGTCAACTCAACCAGTAGACCATTTGAACCAGTAGCTCTCAACCAGTACGGTTAGGTTAGGTTAGGTTAGGTCTACCTTTAAAGAGGTATGTCACAGCAGAATGTGTTAAATGTAGTGAAACAAATAACCTTCGCAATAAATGATATACACTATATAGGAAGGGGAACATATGAGGAGTAAGAAACATTTAATAAATCGTAAGTAATGTACAGTATATGTTACAATATGTTAAATATAGAACACATAAGCGGTTTACACAAGAGGGATGAAAGGTGTCAATCAAATCCTCTAATGGCAATAACAATTATTCCTATCTTACCTCTTCCAAATATAAAGATATATTATAACTGAATA
The DNA here is from genome assembly GCA_032716605.1 of Paralithodes platypus. Lineage (NCBI taxonomy): Eukaryota > Metazoa > Arthropoda > Malacostraca > Decapoda > Lithodidae > Paralithodes > Paralithodes platypus. The sequence continues at coordinate 22,011,203 of CM064497.1, read as the reverse complement.
TGCATTGTCATTCATCCAATAGACATTGTAAAATATTAGACTTCTATTATCCTATTCAACTATTGTTTTTAAATTGATAGAAATATATATTGCACATATAAAACTATATGGAAAGAAGTATTTAAAATACTACACAATAATAATATAGTAAAAGTAGGCAGGTCATGAAAAAACAGAATACCACCTAGAATGCCCTTAATAATCCCAACAGTGTTGTAACCAACATCAATGGTTGAGGGTACTGAGAGGTTGGTAGTGGTGGTGGTGGGGGGTATGGGGGGGGGGGGGGGACTAAAAAGGATAAGAAGAAGACCAGCCAGGGGGAATTAAGTAACAATTAACAGCTGATTTCCCATTAGGCTAGGTGCTAAATGGTAAAGCTGGGGTAAGAGAATGAAGGAATATATGGCTGAAACTCCATATGGTAGACAACAGCAAAGGCTATTACCGCTGAAATTATAATACTAACTACAACCCAGACAAGCGGAGGTAAAATACAAAAACAGATAAAACCCAGAAAGGTGGAGATAAAATACAATACAAGAAGATACAACATAAAATGGAATTAAAGCAAGCGCAAGACTCAATAAAACAGAGACAAATAAAGAAACCCTAACACAAACAATATAAAACATAACAATTTACAAAAGATAAAGAAAACCAACCTCTTCAAGAAATGTGAAAGTGCCACCACCTGAGCGACAGGCAACATCCCCCAGCATTAAGGGGAGACAGACAGCCCCAACAGACCTACACCAATGGGAAAGAAGCTGCCAATGTAACTCACCCAAGCTGGGACATTCAACTAAAATGTACTTGACAGTCAGCAGGACCAAACAGACACCACAGTATGTTGGACATTAAGGCATCAAGTACCCATGAGTGAGGCGAGAATGCCCAATTATTAGGCGGGCTATTATCGTCTCCCAACGGTGGGGCATCGGCGGATAGCTCCAAGGACAAGACGCAGTAGAGGTCACCTCTTGTTTACACCAACACAATCGCTCCTTCGCTGCCACAGAAACCAATAGCGGACCAAATCTCTGGATACAAATCACGGTGAAGGAGACACACAGGCTGCCTTGGCCATACCATCTGCCTGCTCATTACCCTCAACATATACATGAGCAAGGACACAGTGACCCCGACGACCAACAAGAGCCAACCAGCTAAATATCTCTAAATACAGTGGGTAAAGGGAAATATCAGACTCAAGGGAGGAGACAACCACCCAAGTCACTAACAATAGTAAAAGACCGCTGAGTTCCACAAAAATAACTCTCATAGGGCTGGCCCGAAGGATTAGATCAAGATGGACAACTAATCAAGTCAAGATAGATAGGGAAGGGCAGGAGGTGAACAAATCTAGGAAGGCAAAGACACACAGATATTTCTCGCCATTTCATCAGTTCAGTCGGACCACATGAGCTCCATAGCTGAGCTCTTATAGGGCAGAGCCGAAGGATGAGGCAAGAACTGATACACTGCAGCACCAACCACGAAGTGATCAAGGGCGAATAATGAAAGATCAGGTCTAAGGTAGAAAAACAAAATCACAGAGAGATGCAAAAAATGAATTACTGAGGGGAATCAGGTCAGCTCGGTGGCATCAGCAAGCAAAGAAACAAATCAGGTCACGAACCTACTACCTAGCCAGGCCAGCGAGGCATGTGATATAGGCTGCCCGAGGACAACCGAATGGGACAGAATAAGAACAGAAGGAGAAAAACTTAGAAAGAGGAATAAAAGACTACGCAAAATTAGTCAAGCCAGCGACAAACGTTCGAGGGGAAAGGGAAAAACCCAGTCTCTCCTTCATCTAGCCCCAGTCGCCGGCCCTGAAGCCCCTAACCTCGTCAAGGGGCGTAGTAATGGGGGGCGGGGGGAAGACAACTATAAAGAAAAAAACACACACATACGCACACAACAACAAATACACACACATTCACACACATCTACGTCTCCTAGGAGAAGACCCAGAGACCCAGGCCCATTTGGGGTCTCCAGCAAGATTTCCAGGTCCGAGACCTCCCGGAGAGGTTATCATTATCAGTGTCAGAAATTGTTTTTGGTGTAGTCATCACTGGAACTCTCTCGAGTTCATTATATTGTTTTTAACCTGGGTAGTGTGGACGTGTTCACTTTGTAATGGAGAACAATATTTGAGGTGACTGACTGATGATGGTACAATTCAGTAACAATTCAGTAACTTTGTAAGTAAATGTGTTTTTTCGGATACAGTACCATCAGCTACTCCGCTCCAATTCATATTCTTTACCTCAAAGCAACCAAATACAAACTTGCAGGTTAAAAATATTTATACTATAGCATTTCACTGGTTGTTGAGACTCTAAACACAATGTCCAAGGCTTAGTTTATACATCAGTTCAATTGTTACTTGGGACAATATGTGTATTGCTATGTTCATATGCCTATGTTTATTGATAAAAATAAATTTGGAGTATGTCAACAATCGCCTTATGCATTCAATTTAGAAGGTTTTCTATAAAACTACAACAAACCACACTCGCTACACCTTTGTAGATGAGTAGATGGCGGGGGGGGGGGGGGGTAATGGAGAGAGGTAGTAAGGTGGTGAGGTGCGGAAAGAAAATGAAATCTCCAATATCTCTCATATTATTTATATAATTATATTCTCTATTCCCACATCATCAATTTACTAGCATAGTAGATTTACTGAAGGGTAAAGAGATGAATATTCAATTATATCCCCTTGACACCAACACCTTTACATATATCACCTCAGTATTTCCATAATGGTAAGCCTGGTCACGTCTGGGGTAATTTAGTGAGGCCCAACCTCTTATAATGTGTCTAGGAGAGGGGGAGAAGGAAGGGGAAACAGCAATACGTAGACGCAACGACACTAACGATAATCTCCTGATTAAACAGACGACCAAAGTATATATTTTAAACGTTAATGGAAGGAGCTGTGAAGAAAACTAAGTGAAGAAGTATACACCATGGAAAATATAAAAATAGGATAATTCAAAGAACTTCAATAAATATTATTACGGCACAAGAAGCAAGGATAACCGACAACTTGTTCCCGTAAATTACTTTAACCCATATGTATCTGTTGTTATTAATGTACAAATCCTGTTTAGTTATCTTTACATTTGTTTACGTCGGTCTCATCTTAAGTGCGCACCACGAGTATTTGGAAATAATAACTATTATATAACAAAACTTGCATTAATCAAAGTGTGCAATAGTTTTTCATTCTTGGTAAAACAGTAAAAGGCAACTTAGGTAATGGCGGTGGTGGGACTTGAAATATGAGGCCCCAGGATCACATTAGGCCAGTAATGGGACACATTATTTGCCTGCATCAGCTGCTGTTAACCCTTTGAGTACCAGCGACGTGTGTAATAATTGATTCAGATTGATAATTGATTGAAACAGAGGCAACCGAGGACCACCAGCGATAAGGACCGAAGAGAGCGAGGACCAAGGACAGTGATGAACATAAATGTTGATCCGACAAGAACCAAAAATATTATTAAAGAGCGTTCCGTGAGTTTTAAAATAACAAATTTAAAGGTTTTCTATGCAAACGCTCGTAGCATACGCAATACATTTTCAGATTTAGAGGAGCTAGTGTTTACAGAAAATTATGATGTGATTGGCATAATAGAATCTTGGCTCAATACAGAAGATAGAGACTTTTTAGCAGAGTATTCACTTCCCGGTTATGTAATGTTTGAGAAAAGCCGAATAAATCGAAATGGAGATGGCGTTTTACTTGATATCAAAGAAAGTCTTAACCCTACCCTCTTGTCAAAACCTCAAATTGTGAACGTCGACACATCTTTTGTGCTAATAAAGAATAATAGAGGTACAAAAATAATACTTGCGTTAATATACAGACCTCCAGCTCAATCAGTGCAAACTGACCGAGAAATTTACGAACAAATTGCAGATGTAAGTAACTCACAAGATACCGTAATTTTTGGCGACTTTACTTTACCTGTGACCAAGTGGGGCGATACTCTTACTTCACACTCCGGACATGACTTGTATACGAACTTGCAAGAGAGTTCGCTTTATCAATTTGTTCGAACGCCGACCCGTAGTAATAACGTTCTTGACATTGTACTTGCAACAAAAGAAGAATTGATAGAGAATTTGAATGTTGGTGATGAATTCAGTAACAGCGACCATCGTACGATAACTTTCACTTTAAAGTTTACTAGTAACGAACCATATAGTAGCATCGAAAAAGTCCCTAATTTCAAGAAAGCAAACTTCCATAAACCTAGAGCTATGTTTAAAGAAACTGACTGGAGCTTTTTAATTAACAATAATGACATAAATACATCTTGGAAGTTATTCGAAACCACTTACCTAAAAGCAGTGCAAGACTGCATACCATCGAAAATAAGGCGTCCAGGCCATAATAATAAGCCCAAATGGTGGAATAAAGATATTTCAAACTGCCTGCTTGCTAAAAAATTTGCTAATGATAGATTAAAATCCTCACAAAATGACGAAGAACGGGTGAAATTTGTAGAGCTACGACGCAAAGCCAAAAAGTTAATTAAGCAAAGTAAAAAGACCTTAGAGTTACATATTGCGAATCAAAGTAAAACAAACCCGAAAGAATTCTATAGTTATATCAGAAAGAAAAAAGTAATTACTTCAACTGTTGGACTGTTAGTCGATGAAAATGGAATATACACCAAAGACGAAGTACAAATGAGTAATGCCCTCAATACCTTCTTTGCATCAGTTTTTACAACAGAAGACCTCAGTGATATCCCTACACCATCGCCGATTCAGATTGATAGTTCAGATGTTCTAAGCAATATCACTGTTACAGAGAGAGAAGTATTGAATTGTTTAGATAAACTCAAGGTAAATAAAACGCCTGGACCTGATACAATCTCGCCTAGTTCTAAAGGAAGCTAAGGATGAGCTCTCCAAACCAATGACGTTACTATTCAATAAATCCTTGCAGTCTGGAACTATGCCTGATCAGTGGAAGCTAGCCAACGTAACACCGATATTAAAAAACGGCAGCAATTCCATACCCAGTTACTATCGTCCAATTAGCTTAACCTCAGTTGTATGTAAAATGCTAGAAACGGTCATACGAGACAGACTCGTAAATCACTTAGAGGAAAATAACATGCTTAAGGATACTCAACACGGCTTTCGTAAAAAACGTTCCTGTTTAACAAACCTCTTAGACTTCTTCCACGATATCCTCAACCTATACGATGAGAGTAAAGCTGTAGATATTATATACCTTGATTTTCAAAAGGCCTTTGACAAAGTTCCCCACAAACTTTTACTGCTAGAACTAAAAACGCATGGAATACAAGAGGCGAGTTGAAATGGATAGAAAATTGGCTCAGCAACAGAAAGCAAAGAGTAGTCATAAACGGTAAGGCATCTAAATGGACCAATGTAAGTAGCGGGGTACCCCAGGGATCGGTACTAGGACCAATTCTCTTTCTAATTTACATCAACGACATAGATGAGGGTCTCGCCTGTACAATCTCAAAATTTGCTGACGATACAAAAATTGCAAATAGCGTACTCTCAAAAGAACAAGTTGACGATACGCAACACAATCTAGATAAATTGTCATGTTGGGCCCAAATTTGGCAAATGAGTTTCAATGCGGATAAATGTAAAGTACTACATATCGGACACCTAAATGAGAAAGCAAACTATTCGATGAATGGCACTCAGCTTAAGAATGTAAACAGAGAAACCGATCTGGGAGTAACAATATTGAGTAACCTAAAACCGAGTCAACAATGTTCAGAAGTTGTTAAGAAGGCAAACAAAATAATTGGCTTTATAGGCAGGTCATTTGAGCATTAATCCAAAGACGTTTTCCTAACCCTTTACAATTCCTTAGTCCGCCCTCTTCTGGAGTACTGCGTTCAATCCTGGTGCCATTATTACCAAAAAGAAATAAACAAGCTAGAACGAGTTCAACGTAGAGTTACCAAAATGATACCTAGCCTAAAGAACAAACCACACGAAGAGCGTCTTAGAGAATTAAATCTATTTCCTTTAACCCAGTGCAGATTAAGAGGTGACTTAATTCAAGTGTTCAAAATCATCAAAGGCATCGACAATATGAACTGTAGTAATTACTTCACTATCGACCAATCTAATTGCACGCAGGGAAACGGTTGCAAAATTATTGGTAAATCTTTTAACTCGCACGAATCTAAGAATTTCTTCTTCAATCGAGTTGTCAAATTGTGGAATGGGCTTCCCCGAAACGTTATAGACTGCATCACCGTTGATTCATTTAAACTCCGCCTAGACAAATATCTCGCATCAAACCCGCGACTGACTGCATTTGTAAATAAATAACTTTATTTTATCCCCCCCTTAGTTACTAACCCATCTGTCCTCTACTAACTTCCAAATCCTGCCACGGACATTAGTTCCAGGGAAGTAATTCCCTTTCCAATGTTCCCTTACCCACTCTAAACCACTTGATCCTCAGTGTTTTGGAGGACAAGCAACCTAGAAGGGTCACTAGATCTGTTGTTGCTTGATTTCCTTTGTACTCCTTTGAACTATTCTAGCTATATTTAGACTATATGATGCAGCTTAGGAAGGATCTGTGTTAATTAAAAGGGGTGGGTTGAGAAGGTTTGAAGCCTTATTATTGCTAGAGGCCCTTCCTAAACCAAATAAAATCGTCTAATAGTTGCCAGAACACAAATGAAAAAGACGTCACTGGTACTGTACGGATTAACATTACATAACATTAATACATTTCTAGCACCCGGCAACAAAGGCCATATGGCACTAAAGCAGGAAACGGATAGAGTTAGAAGGAAAGGAAGTTAAATATCGTTAAGGAGTCTGAGAGAGGAAAGGAAAGCCATTACGTGGTCAACGGAAAAGAAAGGGGACTCTGAGAGGAGATCGGCAAGACAAGGACGACGACCAAGGGAAAATAGAAAGGGAAAAGAACGGCGACGGGCCGAAGAAAAGAGAGGACAGTCAAGGAAAATGTGAGAAATAGAAACCTGAACACCACACCGGGAGCAAAGAGGTGGAGGTGAGCGGAACATGAGGAAGGAGTGGGTAAGTCTGGTATGGTCTAGCCGAAGCCGGGCCAACGCAGTCTCCCAACGGCGAACACGGTGAGAGGGGTCAGCCCAGGCAGAAACAGAGGCCTTAACAGTGCGGAGCTTATTAGAGGAAAGAGAAGACCACATTGTTTGCCAGCGAGACAGGAGGAAGGCAGAGATAGCTGGATAATAGTCTGAGGCGGGAATAGAGAGAGAAGTTGATCGGACCGCCGCAGCTTCGCGAGCGAGAAAATCAACCTGCTCATTTCCACGGACACCAACATGGCTAGGCACCCAACAAAATTGGACAACCTTTTTCCGAGCAGAGAGACTGACAAGCCAATCGTGGATGGCAAGAACCAACGGATGGACAGCAGGGAAAGACTGCAAGAGAAGAAGGGCACTGGAAGAGTCAGAAAAAAGAGTAAAGGAGGAAGAAGGAAAGAAGCACATGAGACGGACGGCAAAGAAGATAGCGTAAAGTTCGGCAGTCAGAACACCAGCTGGAGAAGGGAGAGAATACTGATAAGAACGAGAAGGAAAAAGGATGGCAAACCCGACGCCAGAAGACGAACGGGAGCCATCAGTGTAAACCGGGGTAGAAGAAGAATGCTGTGTAAGGTGTACAAGGAAACGTGAACAAAGAACTGAGGGCGGGGTAGAGGACTTAGAACAAGGAAAAATAGAGGGACACTAGGAAATACGAGGAAGGAGCCAAGGAGGACACTTACTGAGCCGGAGCGGAAGAACATGGAAGGGGGAAAACGAAGAATGAGAAAGTAAGGAATCCATACGAGAAAGGAAAGGGGGCCGAAGGCAAGAAGGAGACGGAACAGGAACAGTAGGAAGAAGAGAGGTCTGCAAGGAAGGAAACTGAAGCGACCGGGCGTAGTACCGGAGAGAGAGAAGGGCCCGACGTCGGTACAAAGAAGGGACGCCGGATTCAGCATAGAGGCTTTCAACAGGGGAAGAGCGAAAAGCACCCAAGGCAAGACGTAAACCGAAATGGTGAACAGAGTCAAGTTTATGGAGGACTGCATCGGAGGCTGATGAGTAAACCTGACAACCATAATCGAGTTTAGAAAGAACAAGGGCAACATGAAGGCGAAGAAGGAGAGCACGGTCCGCACCCCAAGTGAGGTGGGACAGGGTCTGGAGGAGACGAAAACGGTGCAAAGCAGCAACCTTAACAGAGGAAACATGAGCTGCCCAGTTAAGACGGGAATCAAAGACAAGACCCAAGAAGGTAGTCAAAGAGCGATAAGGTAAAACGGAACCATACAGTTCAAGGGAAGGACGCGGGATAACGTGGCGACGAGTGAAAGACATAGCACAAGATTTAGTCGTAGAAAAACGAAACCCTAGAGCAGTGGCACATGACGAGGCAGCCACAATCGCTGATTGGATAAGGGAGCGTAACGCAACAATATCCGAACCAGCCGCATAGATCGCAAAGTCGTCGACATATAAGGAGGACCTGACCGTAGCCGGAAGGGAAGAGATAATGCCATTAATGGCTATGAGAAAGAGGATAGTACTTAAAACGGAACCCTGAGGTACACCTTCTATCTGAGGGAATAACCGAGAAAACGAGGAATTCACCCGGACACGAAAAGAACGAGAAGAGGGGAAATTACTGATAAAGACGCCCATATTACCACGGACATGAAAAGAACGGAGTTGGCATAAAATATGATGTTTCCACGCGGAGTCGTACGCCTTCTCGAGATCGAAGAAAACAGCAGGAACTGACTCATGGCGAGCAAAAGCAGACCGAACGTAGGTCTCCAAACTAAGTAAAGGGTCGATAGCGGACCGAGCACGCCGAAAACCAAACTGGGTCGAAGACAAAAGCTGACGTGACTCGAGAAGCCACATCAGGCGGACATTAACCATCCGTTCAAACAGCTTGCATAAACAACTCGTCAAGACAATAGGGCGATAGTCTTGGGGCGAGAAACCCGACTTTCCAGGCTTAAGAAAAGGAATAGTAAGAGCAGAACTCCATGCAGGAGGGAAAACACCAGACGACCAAACCTTATTAAAAATAGCCAATAAAAATACCAAAGCCTCAGTGGAAAGATGCTTAAGCATTAAATTATGGACGCCATCAAGACCCTCAGAAGTAGCCTTACAGGCACGAAGAGCGGAGAGCAACTCACGGGAAGAAAACGTGGCGTTGTACGACTCTGCCGAAGACAGTGAAAACAACTGGAGAAGTCTCTGCGACGGCTTTAAGTGAATGAAATTCCGGGGGGGAGATGAGAGCCACTACTGACCCAGCTAAAGTAAAGACCCAAACAATCGGCGACTGCCTCCGAGTCAGCAACATACTCCCCATCAACATGAAGCACAGGAGAATGAGGAGGTAAACGCTTGCCCGAAATCTTGCGAATGCGCTTCCAGACGGACTGAACAGGAGTAAAGGACGTAATGGAGGCAACATAGGACACCCAACTCTGACGTTTAGCAGACCTGACTGTGCGACGGAGGAAGGCAGACGCCTGACGAAAAAGTATAAAAGAACGATCATGAGCGGGAGTAAAACGTTTACGACGAAAGCTCTTCCAAGAAGCCCGTTTGACGCGGAGAGCCTTGGAGCAGTTCTGGGACCACCAAGGAATACATTTAGACGTAAAAGGACGGGAAGTCCGAGGAATAGAGACTAAGGCAGCACTCAAAACTGTGACTAGAAAAAAGGCTAGTAAATCATGTACAGATGAAAAATCAGACGGAGGTAAGGAAGGGATAGATAGTGAAGCAAAAGTAGACCAGTCCGCACGCTGGAAGCACCAACGAGGAGGACCAGGGACAGGAGAATAGGAGGTAGGAGAGAGCAGAACAGGGAAATGGTCGCTATAGAGAGAATCCTCCAAAACAGACCAATGAAAAAGAAGAGACAGGGAAGGGGAACACAAAGAAAGATCAAGACAAGAAAAAGAATGTGTTCTAGCATCAAAATGAGTCAGGGACCCAGTATTAAGGAGAAAGAGGTTATTACTAGTAATGAAAGACTCACGACCACGTGAGGTAATGACAGAATCACCCCACAGGGTGTGCCTACAATTATAATCACCAAGCAATAAAAACGGAGGAGGCAGCCGAGCTAAAAACATGGTAAAAGAGCCAAAATCCACGGGAACAGAAGGAGAGAAATAAAGAGAAACAACCGTAATCCATCGACCAAGAAAAACCCTAACAAAGGTGCAAGGGAGGGAAGTAGGGCAGGAAAACTCTTCATAAGGAAGAGAGTGGTGAAAGAGAATACAAGTGTCGGAAAGAGAATGAGGAGAACTGATCAGGAATCGGAGGAGAAAGAAGTAGAGTTTCCTGGAGACAGACAACCTTAGAGGAATGGGAAGAGAGTAAAAAACGCAAATCGTCTCTCTGAAGAGAAAAACTGCGAAGGTTCCATTGCAAAATGGACATACTAAAAACACTAAAAAGAAAGTACGAGAAAATAAGCTGTAAAAGAGAGAATAAAAACGATATATACAAACACATATCAGAGAGGCGGAACAAAAACACGCCGAACTAAAGAGGAACAAGGGAGGAAAAAGAAAAAAACAATAAACAAAAAGAGAAAAAAGGAAAGGAAAAATTGAAGAAAACAAAGAAAGGACAAAAAAGAGAAAACATCAACAAAAGTAACACACAAGTAGGAAGAAAACAGATCTGATACACTATAGACAACACAGACACACAAAATACAGCAAACAGCGGGAAAGACGCATACATACAAGAGGAAAGAAAGAGGGACAAAGAATAAGAAAAATAAGAACACACAGACTTATGGACAACGAAGAAAAGACTGATGAGGTTAACGGTGAGTAATAATGGAAGGAATGGGGGATGAGGAAGAACAAGGAGGGAAAGAAGATTGATAACCAGGTGGCATAGGGAGGCTTAATAGGGAAGGAGAAGAAGAGATAGGAGGGCTAGAGGGAGAGGGAGGAAGGGGAGAGGAGGGAGGGGGGTGGAAGGGAGGATGAGGGCCGGGAGGATGAGGATGGGAAGGAGAGGCCCGGGAGGGGGAAGGAGAGGCCCGGGAGGGGGAAGGGGAGAGGAGGTAGGGAGAGTGGTAGGGGGGAGCGTAGAAGGGATGGGATAAACGTCGGCAGAAACGGAAATAGGCGGCGGATGAGAAGAAAGAATATACTCCTCAATCTTGGGCAAAGATTCAAAGGATAAGTCTAAGGAATCGGGGGGTTGGACACAGGACGAAGAAAGAGGAGAAGGGAGGGGGGGGGAAGAAGGGAGCTTTTTCTTCTTCCCACTGGGACTCTGGCTCCGCACATTGTGGAGGCGGTCCCTGCGTTTAGAAGAGGAGGCGGGAGAGGAAGAAATGGAGGAACGGGGCAAATGTTTCGAAACTAGTTTGGTAGAGAATGCAGGAAGCCGGGAGGGAATCTTGGAACTACGAGACGAGGATGGAGGAAGAGAACGAGGAGGCGGCGTCGGACGAGAACGCTGGCGGATGGGGCGTTGAGACAAACCGGAAGAAGTGGAGCGAGGAAGAGTAGTGGAAGGAGGGGGGACGGAAGTAGGAGTAGAAGAGGTAAGAACAGAAAAAGAGTTAGATAAAGGGAGAGAACACGATGAGACAGCCAAGGGGATGGGGGAGACAGAAGAAACTGAAGGAGGAGAGGAAGAAGGATGAGAAGAAGGGACAGACGACGGAACCGGAGAAGTAGAGGGAGAGGAGGGCGAGGATGATGGAGGCGCAATGGGGGAGGGAGCGGAAGAAGTGGAGGAGACGGAAGGGGGAGATAGAACAGTTGAAAACGGATGAGGGGAGAAGCCCAGGCGGCGAGCTGCCTGACGAGCCGTAGAATGAGTAAGGCCGTGCAATGTCTTAAGGATCGTAACTTCAGACTCGAATTTGAAAACGGGACAATCTCGGGAATCAGCAGAATGGGAGCCCTGACAGTTTAGGCAGCATCGTATCGGAGACCGGCAGTCACCGACGAGATGGCCAGATTGTGCACAGCGTGGGCACCTAGGGCAGTCGGGAGCGGAAGAGCGACAGTACTTAACAGGATGCCCAAAGTGCCAGCAACCGCGACACTGCTGAGGACGAGATAGGGACTCAGTGTCGGGCAGGCGAGTACCGCCGACAATAACGTGAGAAGGGAGAGACCGACCATCGAACGTGATTTTGGCGATATTGGCGGGATGGCGGCGATTGGTGCGAGGTGGGATGGTGTAGCAGACAAGACTAACCACAACATGGTCTTGAGCAACAACAATAGACTTAATAAGGTCGGCACAGTCTGCTAACTGCCGACCACCGAGACGGATGGAAGGAGGGATCAGAACAGTACCCGTACAAGAGTTCAGTCTTTGGTCTTTAAGGGCTGGGATTGAAGTTCCGGAGAAGTCGACAATGGTTGACATAGCAGCAGCCTGACGTTCGTTCTGGACCGTAACGAGACGGGAGTCATCATGGCGGGAGTGGAAGGTGACATCCCTGCCCACCTGCTGAAGGAGACGCAGGTGGAACAGGAGGTCATCTCCGGCGAGAGGAGCTGAGGCGGGGACTGAGAAGAACTTAATAAAGTCAGCAGGGGCAAAGAGTGAGGATAAAGGGAGAACAGAAGAACAAGAGCGGGGAGCGGAAGTAACGGGAGGAGAAGGAAAAGAAGAAGAATGTGGAACGGGTGGGAGATACGGTTCGAAAGTGACGACACGAGAGGAAGGGGAAGAAACCGAGGAAGTGGAGGAGGACGAGGGAACAAGAGTGGAAAAGGAAGCAGAGGAGAGAGCGAACGGACGAATGGAAGAGGGCCGATCAGGTAGAACGGAGTGGGACACGGAAGAGGACAAAGGGGCAGGAACTGAGTGAGCGGCTAGGGAGGAAGCGAACGTAGAGGAGGTAGACGTGCCAAGAGAACTCGACACGACTAGGCTCGGAACTGTATGAGGAGCAGAGGTCGAATGGACGGTCACAGACCACGGTCACACGTCACAGACCATGGGTCGGTAAAGGACCCGGTATATAGTGGTAGGCAAAGATCTACCACCAACCGAGGAGAGGACGGGCAAGGAAGGAGAGACAAACACATCAGCCATATCATCGCCAGCGCCGGTGATCGAAGATCCAGAAGAAGGCTCCATAAGACGAAGGTAACATGGTTCATCCGGGAGAAGCTCCACACCCACCACGGAGCCACAAATTACATGCCCCAGGAGTCAAACCCGGATATACACCCCGACCCCCTGTGCCTAATGGGCGGTCAACTCGTCAGTATCGGGTCCAGCACAGAGGGCGAGATTTGACGATAAAAGATTCCCCGCGTGCGGGCACGTCAGGTACTACAGTTCTACGGGTGGAAGGGAACGCCGTCCACATCCACCCTCCACCAAAGCATAAAGAATAGTCCAGCTGGCAACGATAGAAGAAGGTGAAGTAAAGAAAAGGAAAAAGGTAGAGGGGGGGAAAAAAAGACAGAAAAGAGGTACCTCGCAGGCTTCTGGAAACCAACGAGGAGGGAGGTCTTAGCCCACGAGGCCGGCGAGGCCCCAATCCGAAGAAGGGCTGTGGCCCCCCCCCCCCCCCCCCCCCGAGGAACAGAGGCCACCGGCCACGCTTCAAGCCCCGCCACCACGACAAGGTGGCTCCTTAATGGCGGGGTGTACGGATTAAACATTATGAAAATATTGTGTTGAGTACAGGGACTGCCGGAAAGTGAAGGTTCAGGGTACCATAACACATATTCACACACAATGGGATTATGCTTTTAATTGTGCTTGGTGCGTGTTTATCCGATCAATATCATTGATCGGACTTAACAAATATTATAAGGATATATTTTCTAATTCTCTAATTAATTAATTCTCTCTCTCTCTCTCTCTCTCTCTGTGTGATTGCCCAGTCCTCAATGTTTGTATTGTAAAAAACACTAATCATTCCTTTTCACTTCCTAGTCAGGCTATACAAAATTCCCTTTGAAGTGTCTCTCCCTCAGCTACACAATTAGGATCGTTCCATTGTATCCATCTCTCCCTTTATTCCACCCACTGCTCCCCCATTTTCATTACGGTCTTCATGTATTTATTCTCCTTTATTGTCCTTCTTGTTTTACCGGCACCGTATCTCTGTTAAAGGGGGTCACCTACTTTTTTTTATCTTTTTATCTTTTCCTCTCTTTCTCTGGCTGGTATCCATTCGGCCCCATTCAGCCAACTGTTTTAAGACGTTTATCCCAATCCAGGTGTCCATTTTTTCTTGGCGAGCGATAGCAAGCCAGCATTGTATGGAGTTTACTAAGTTTACTTTCATATATAAGATCACGATGAGGAATTAAGTCCATGTGGGCAACTGTACCTCTTGACAATTAAATTCTATTACCCTCCGTATGCTATGGCATGACACAAAGACATCTCCCCAGGTATAACACACACCAAACTTGATGTACCTCCTAGCAGCCATAGTGAATGAGTGGCGTCAGTTTTGTCTACATCCGAGGGGGCTGTGAATTATCTGCCTGTAGGTGGTGGTGGTGGTGATGAGGAAGGGAAGTGTTCACTACTCCAGTAAGCCTGCCTCTGGAGGAACAAATATGAATTTCATGAGCGAGAAGGCTAGAATATGCAATGCTGAGTATACACTGGCTTCAGAATTAAAGTTGATGTCTGTATCAAGCTTTCTGTATACCAATTATTTAATTTGTTTTAAATTTAAACAATAATATTTAGCAAATCAATTTTCAGTAGTTACTCAGTAAAGAAAATATGTTCCATGCATACTTGAGATGTTAACCCTTACTGTACCAGCAATGGTATACAGCCGTTGGTAAAAAAAATCACTCGTCAGTACCAGCGACGGAAGGACGCCGCCGTCAGTAATATGCGGCACTTGTAATTGACCATATCAGGCGGTACCTGGTACCATGACTTGTACGCATTGCTCTGAGACATTGGCAACACTTCTCAGCTTATATCCAATCTCCCACAGCCTAGCTAGCTCAATATTCCTCCAACTTTTGAGGTGGAAGGGTGTTCTCTCTCAACTCCGAAGGCATTTTGGCCACATTGCCTAGTACTGGAGGGTATATTTATGGTTGTTGTTGTTGTTGTTGTTGTTCCCTAAGCTGCCTGGCCGAACAGCCCCGAGTCCCTGAGAAAGGCCATGGCCACGATCGGGCTTTCCCACAGAGCTCTCATTGAGTGTAGATTGTGTTGTTGGCGTAAGTGGTTGTGTGAAATGCAGTCTTCTATGATGTGTTTAATGGTATGGGGTGCTGTGTTACATCCCGGGCAGGCGTCGACAACGGAGTCATCCAGTCTCTTCTGATAGCTCAGGAGAGCTGGATGGTGTCCGCATCTCAGCCTGGCCAGGTGGACTCTGTCCTCGCGAGGAAGGGAGGATTCGGAAGGATGGATTTCGGGAGGTCGTGCATGCAGCTGTGTGTTGTCTGTGAGTGAGTGGATGGATCGGTGAGAGATATGAGTATGGATGTGCTTCTGGAAGTTGGTTCGGGGTGGGCAGGGAGGGAGAGAGGACAATAATTGTGTGTGGTACCGTGTGCTGGGTGTTGTTTTGATATTTCTTGGTGTCTGTGGGTGTGTTGCCATGTAGTTTAGTGGGTGGTCTTGGTTCGTGGAGGCTGCTGCCAGGAAATGAGTGCCTCTCATGTCCAGATGGTCTTTGACTTTGAGGATTTTGGTTTCTTGATGTAGGTGATCTGTGGGTGCAGTAGCTGTGCAGCCTGTAATGATCTTAATTTTTTTTTTTTTTAATAGTCTGTAAGGTCTTATGATGTGTTTCAGCTAGGTTAGAAGCCCAGGCTGGGCTTGCGTATTCCATCACTGATCTTATGTATTGTTTATATACTGTGGTGGTAGTTTCTTTGTTGTGTCCAAATTTTGTGTGAGCAAGTGACCTGAGGGCGTTAAGTCTGGGTGTCAGTTTCTTTTTAATGTTTGTGTTGTGCTGTTTGAATGTCATATGAGTATCATATGTTACTCCTAGGATTTTGGGTGTGTGTGTATGTGTTAGGGATGTGTTGTTTATGGTGAGTTGAGGGATGTATTCGTGTTCTCCTGTCCAACTTGTGAGCAGGGTTGCGGTGGATTTGGCTGGGGCTAGATTAAGTCTGTTTGTAGTGCACCAGCCATGTAGTGTGTTGAGATAGGGTTGAAGGAGATCTGTTGCTCTTTTTGGGTCCATGGTGTGTGCATGTGAGTGTTATGTCATCTGCATAGGAGGCTAAGTTTATTTGGGGCGTATTGGGTGTAGTTATATTGTGCATGTACAGATTGAAGAGTGCGGGCGATAGGACGGATCCTTGTGGGACTCCGTTTGGAAAGTTTCTGATTTTAGATGACTGACCGGCAAAAGATACGTGTGCACATCTGCCTGCTAGGAAGTTGGCCAGCCACCTTTTTGTGTTGTTGTGCATGTTTGTGTTGTAGATTTTGTTTGTTAGGTTGTGGCGGGGGATGGCATCGAAGGCTTTACTAATGTCGAGTGTGGCTAATAGTGATCTGTGTGGTGGTCTAGCTGAGTTGATGCTGTCGAAAGCTCTTTGTGTAAGGTCTGTGAGAAGAGTGTTTGTGGAGTGCAGTGGCCTAAAGCCATGTTGTGTTGGAGCTATGGGTAGGTCAGGTGTAATTAGTTGTAATACTAGGCGTTCCATGACTTTGGAGGGGGAGCAAAGGAGTGTGATGGGGCGGTGCGAGGAGGGTAGCGTGGGGTCTTTGTTGGGTTTGGGGAATGTGATGATGATACCATGCTTCCAAATGTCTGGTATTGTGTTGTGTGAATAGCTGTATTGATATGTTAGTGAGTGCTTGTATGCCTTGTGGTCCCAGGTGTCTGAGGTGTATGTTGCTTATGTTGTCTAGGCCACAGGTGGGTGAGTGCTTGAGATTGTTGATGATATGCTTTGTCTGGTGATTGGTGAAGGGTGTATAGTCAGGGTCTGTGGGGAATTGTCTCTTACGTCGGATGACACGTCGGTCGTCTTTGTGAGGTTTTAGGTGGCCGACATGTGAGAAGTGATTGATGAGAGTGTTTGCTTGTTGTTTACATGAAGGAGTAGAGTCTGTTGTTGTGATTGCAGCATGTGATTGTGTTGTGTTGCTGTTGGAAAGTGTGATGCTGTTTAGTATGTTGTAGAGTTTTTTGGGGTTTGTTTTGTGATCAAGTGTTTGTAGGAAGTTATTCCAATTTAGTTTTTGTTGTTCTTGTATTTTGTTGTTAGTTTGGGTGAGTGCTTGAATTTGTTGTGTGATGTCTTGTGTGTGGGGTGCTGGGGAGTGTTTCAGTATGTCACGTTGTCTGATGAGGTTTTGAATTTCTGGTGATAAGTTGGGGTTGTGTCTTTTTCTGTTACCTCTTGGAATGTGTTTCTTGTCAGCATTTTGGATAGTTTTATTGAGTATGTGTACAGCATTGTTGATGTTAGTGATGGGTGTACTGTTTAGAGTTGTGAAGTGTTGTTCTGTCTCATTTGTGAATGCTTCCCAGTTAGCTCTTTTATAATTGGTGTATGTGTGTTTGTGGCTAGCGGGGGTGAGTCTGGTTTTGGTGGTGATAATGATCGGGAGGTGGTCAGAGCCTAAGGTTCTGACCACCCTCCAGGATGTTGTGGGGGCGAGTTCTGGGGAGCAAAAGGTGATGTCTGGAGATGATGGGTTATATATAGAGGGCTTGGTGAGGAATATGGGTATGTTGATGGATGTCGTTAAGGATGATGAGGTTATCAGTTTGGTTTTGTAGTACCAGCCCTCTGTCTGTGTCGGGGTTGTCGACAAACCAGGCCGACGTCTTGGCGTTGAAGTCACCACCCAGGATGATGTGTGGGGTGTGTGGGGTGTTTGTGATGTGTTGTAAGTGTGGTCTGTATTCATTCGGTACTGTAGGGGATGTTTGGGGAGGGATGTATGTGTTTATGATGGTTATGTTGGAGTTGTTGCTAGTGCGTATTTTAATTGACTGTATTTCTGTTGTGTTATCATTTGGGGGGAGGAGGGATTTGGTTTGTACACTGGTTACTATGTATGATATTTCTTTGTGTACCAAGGTGATGAGTCCACCGCCCCCGCCGACAGCCCGGTCTTGTCTGATGGTGGTGAAATTATGAAATGTGGGTTTTTTTTTGTGTTGTGCGGAGTTTTGTTTCTTGTAAGATGGCAATGTGTATGTTGTGTTGTTTGATGAAGTGTGAGAGTTCGTGTTTCTTTGTGTTGATGCCATCTATGTTCAGTTGAAGAATGTTAATGTTATGTGTACGATGTATGTTGGGTGCTGCTGCACGAGGATGGGGTGGGGGTGAGGGGGGGGTGAGGGAGGGGCTGGGTAATATGGTTATACCCTCTGGTACAGTAGGGGTTAAGCGATAATTTGTTATCCATTTAACCCTGCTCAGGCTAGGTTCCAGAATGGTGACAAAATTTGTAATGTGGACCCCGCATAGCTACCGGGACTTTAAACGGCTCTCACCCGAAAACTAATTGATGGATTATAAAGTTCTTGTTACCAATAGAAACTACAATTAATGCTTAATATTATGTTGAGAGCAAATTACACTACTGTAAATATTAAGTCATATATAACAAAAAAAAAAAAAAAAAAAGTAGTGAAAAAAAAGTGTCAACAAAAGTGAGGCATATCTCATACATTACATAAGCTGGATTAATTTGGTTGCAGGGCTGTGGAGGTTATGGCTGAGGATCTTGGGTGACAACAAGGCAGAACTCTGGGGCTAAAAAAAGTTCGATAGGAAGGGGAAATTTGCAGTACACATTTGGGATTATGGACACCATATGGTGACCGGACAGGTTGGTACAGGAAAGGGGAGGAGAGAGAGCGGCGGCTCACTACCTCTCCCTAATGCAGGCCGCCACAGACTGAGGTCACGTATGTGTAACTTTTTGCCATCGGTTGCCGGACGGAAAAAATTCGCAAAAAACATGTTTTACGCATGCGCGTGGCCCCATATGGCCTCCACCTAGCCTGAGCAGGGATAATCATTTAATTTTCCAAGTTTTCTATTACAATATTATGATACTTTTAACCCGTCCAGCCCCAGCGACGAGTCTGACGCGTCGCCGATGTATGTAACGCACAGCCCCAGCGACGCGCCTGACGAGTTACCCTTTTAGCTCGGTCGTTAGGCTCAGAGTGGCTCTACCTAGAGGGCTCAGATTTGTATGGGAACTGTGTAAGTATCCCACGCACCCATGCCGATGGTTGAAAACTCTCAAAGTCCAACCGCGTGCGCGTGAGCGCGCAAAAACATGTTTTTTGGGGGAAATTGCCTTCAATTTTTTACTCTTGTAAAATCCGTTTTCGGGGGCTCTGTAGGACCATTTTTTGAGCTTTTTGATCGGTTTTTCGTGGTTTTTCCTTCATTCCTAACACATTCGCTATTGTTTCTGGAATAAAAACAATTTTTCAAAACCGGTTCTGGGTGTACAAGCAGCTATCTTTAAAACCAGCCACTCCATTTTCTGCCTCACCTGCTGCCACAGCCAATCACAGGGCTCATGATGTCAGAGTGCCACCCACCACAGAAGTGCATCGTACAGCTGGCAGCCCACATTCCACCTCACCTGACAAAGAGGTGAATTTGAAGAAGGAAAACTTTACTACCTGCACCATAAGGGCATAAGAGCCACCACAACACCAATACTAAAGCTCTTTCTAAACTCAAGACTACCAGGAGTCGCACCAACAAGAATATGACCAAGGAGCTAGAGGGAACAATTCTTTGCAGGCTCAACCCCTCACCTTAACTCAGGCTCCACAAATTAAGAACTCTTCCTCAGCATCCCTTGAGAGATAGAACAGCGACCAAAGAAATCAAAACCTGCCTGGCCTCAACCTCATTCAGCATCCCTTGCGGCGCCCTTGTTCAGCATCTCTTGCGAGGCACACCTAAAATACAGCAATCCCTGCTCTAGTCCAGACTTTGGCATCCCCTGGTATCCATTTTAACCCTGTTAAATCTAAGAAGAAGCATAGAAAAAATAAGAAGCAGCAGTACACAACCAGGTCCCCTTCACCGACTGAGAAAGAAGAAGAAAAGAAACAAGATTCTGATATCCCTGATATACCTAGGAGGAATATTATCAACCGTGAACTGCAATGCATAGGGTATTTGTCTCTTTGTCAGAGTAACAACTTGCATTTAAAGATAAGCTCCCGCTCCATCACATGCTATTTTAAAGTAAATATAAAGACTCACTGATATTCAAAGTGATTTAGTGTGTCCCTGAATAACCTCCACTATATCTTTGGATCTTTCTTTTTATCTTGACACACAACACCCGCTTGCCACATTAAGTACTCAGCCTAATTGATGGAAAAGACTTATCCAAGATTACCTCGAGTTCTATCCATTCTTTTCTTGATTAAACTTATATTGGAAATCTTGTTTGTTTAAAGTCACTTCTGTCTTGCAGTAGATATTCCAGAATACTTACATTAAAAATCATATGTAAATTTGTTTTAAATATTTATGCACTCCATATATCCATGAAAGTACAGTAATAGAGTTTTCCAATGACACCTGAATCATCTCTGTACAATGTCTGGTTGTCTTGCAACGATCTTGCATACTGCTAAAAAATTAGCAGTTTTGAGCTGTTTTCACTATGTGTAATGTTGCAATGGTGTGAGAGAAGGCTATCTTGCACACCAGTGCGTACCCACATTTTGTGGGCTCCGGATGAGGCCCTCCTGCATTGCCTGCAATAGCTTTTCTCGCTCCCAGGCTACATAATTGG
Organism: Paralithodes platypus; assembly: GCA_032716605.1. Lineage (NCBI taxonomy): Eukaryota > Metazoa > Arthropoda > Malacostraca > Decapoda > Lithodidae > Paralithodes > Paralithodes platypus. The sequence continues at coordinate 21,990,393 of CM064497.1, read as the reverse complement.
TGGATTTCGGTCTCCGTCAGGTGACAGGCGCCGAAGCTCGTGTATCTGTTCTAGTCTAATTCTCCCAGTTCAGTTAATCACTGCACGCTTATTTTTCGTTACGGCCATGGTGACTGTTGGTGCCTGGTCGATATCTTAAAAAAATCAATGTTCTTCAGAGCTTTCTCAGTGTATGCCTCCTCCCTACCTGAGAGTAGGTAGGACCCACCTTTCAACACATTCCCTTACCTCTTCTGTCCAACTCTCTAACCCAAGAAAAACACAGATTTTCCCAGTCTTTTGTCCCCTTAAATAAACTAAGGAACTCTCTCCCATAATCTGTTTTCCCATTTCCTACAACTTAATTATCCCTTTCAGCATCGAGGATGCAGTTTTGCACTTTAATCTGGTTATCATTAGACGATTATATACAATATAGGAAGGATCTCTTGGAATCAGTGGGGTAAAAACCGTCTCGAATAACTATATACCCTCCCGGTCTTTCTTAACCCGTCCAATAGCAGAGACGGCTGGGAGCCATCAGTAGATAAGTCACTCCCCAGTCCCAGCGACGGCTGGGAACCGTCAGTAATGTACTTTCCTTGTAACTGCCTGTATCGGGCTGTACCTGGTACCACGACCGTTTGAACACTTCTCAGCTTATATCCAACCCTCTGAAGGCCGGGAGAGCCAGTATTCCTTCATCTCTTGAGGTGGCGGATTGTTCTATCTTGCCATTTTGGCCAATTTTTTTTTATTTTTATTTTTTTTCTATATTCCAACTACTCCATCTCGGGCATAGGCTGACAGCCTTTACACTCTACCGCTGAACACGGTGAGACCCTTGAGGTCTTGCTCCAGTCTAGGGAGTGAGACATGCGAAGCTTCACGGCTCGAAGCAATTCCATCTCTGAAGCTGCTCCGCCTCTGTGCTTCACAGTCTCATCCCCCAGGCTCAGACCCTCACTCTCAGAACGCCACCTATTGAGCAATTAACTCACTAGGCATTGACCCCCTGTAGCATATTTTTGAATATGGGAATATTCATACAATGCTATTTAATCAGGGAACAATGAGGGTATTTATTTGGCATTTCGGTGTGCTGTGGTAATGCACTGATACTAGGTACAGCACAAATTCTATCCCAATAATATCTTCCCTTTGACATATTGGGATTCGAACCCGGGTCCATTGGATTACCAGTCCAGTGGCAAGACCACTCCGCCACACCTCCCCTGACATTGCTTGGGACTGGGGTGGACTTTTATTACTGTATCCTCCGGTACAGTAGGGGTTAACTGAATATAATCGCATAATAAAAGTCATAATACACTGTCAAAACGCGTGCTAATCCTCAGGGGGTTAAGCTCCTTAAATCTCCGTGTATCCTGACTGTTTTACTCTATAGGTATCTGTCCTATATTGGATGGTGGTAGTGGTGGAACTATCTGTGCTTGGAAAATACAGTGCAAGCAAGACGAGGAAGTGAAACAAAAACATGAGTGAAGAGAAGGGTGAAGACAAATTGGCAAGATAATATGGGAGAAATGTCGACTGAGGATAAATGTGTGGAGAGAGAGAGAGAGAGAGAGAGAGAGAGAGAGAGAGAGAGAGAGAGAGAGAGAGAGAGAGAGAGAGAGAGAGAGAGAGAGAGAGAGAGAGAGAGAGAGAGAGAGAGAGAGAAGAAAAAGAGGGAGAGAAGAAAAAGAGGGAGAGAGAAGAAAAAGAGGGAGAGAGAGAAGAACGAGAGCGAGAGCGAGAGAGAGAGAGAGAGAGAGAGAGAGAGAGAGAGAGAGAGAGAGAGAGAGAGAGAGAGAGAGAGAGAGAGAGAGCGAGTTCCTTACCTGAAAGAATTATATGCACATAACAATTTTACGAACGAAATTACAGTCCCGTTTCCAATTCCCGAGAACTCATTTGGCATGTGATGGACAAACCTGATTCAGCCATCCTGGAGACCCACATTTGTACGATAAGTAAACGGTTACCGGACCACATGCGTGATTTGACAGATTGAAATTATTTTTAAAAATAAATATGTATATAGTAATAAAATAACAAATAATAATAAGCCAGCAGTCAGTCAGTAGCCAAACCCTAACTCCCTTAAAGGGGTAGGGAAGATCAGCAAGAAAAGGCTTGGTGATTCCTTAGTGAAAGTACATTTAGGAGGTGGGATTCTCAGTCCCAACCTCCAGGGGCTATCTGCGCCACAAAAGTGACGGGCGATGAGGTCGACACATCCCTACAATTGTAAAAAATAAATTAAAGTAATGAATACATGTGGTACTCCAAGGACTCGAACCTAGGATACTCATACCAAAATTCCACACACTAACATTTACGCTATCAAGACACTTAATAATAAGACATTTCCCGACTGGTATATTGGGTAAATTATTGATATACACTATTATCTGTCTGATCAAAAGAGAAATGCCTGAAATACCGAGTTTGTCAATAACACGATTCATAGCCTGCTTATATTGAGAGTGTTTTCTGTGGATATGGCAGTGCAACATTATGTGGTGTGTTGATATAACTTCTTCGTGAAATAGATGACTAAATTGTTACCTAACAGAATTGGTACAATGTGCACCAATACCAATATACTAGTTGAAGGCCCTACTCACTATAGTCTGTTCATTCTAGGTTGGGCAGAAATCGTAACCTCTAACCTCTCATAACTCAAATAGGACTAGAGTAATCGAGCTAATATTTCTACCAAATAGGAACATTTGGCTAGGGCATACATGTAGGTCTGGCAAATGACAGCTCATTTACTCCAGCACCTTTTGAGTTACAGAGGTTAGAAGTTACGATTTCCGCCCAACCTAGATTGAACGGATTATACCACTATCCATTCTTCTCTAACCCTTGTACATTTTACCTTCAACAGATTAGCTATCAGCACAAATATAAAATATAAAGTAACTGTCAGAGTAAGACATGATATTTAGGAAGGCGTAACATTGAAACCGCAAGTATAAGAACAGGGGATGTATGAAGGGCAATTGTTTGAAAAAATACTCTGTTCTATTATCAATAAAATACCTAATGCATACCTCAAACGAAAATATATACATGGGGAGAGGCAGGAATAAAATAAATCCATAGAAAGGGGCAAGTAAACATTATACAAATATGAATAAAACAAATATACTACTGACCGACATGCTCATACTATATTGCTATCCTTGTCGTTATCAACTTGCACTGTTGAAATACAGACTGGTTCACAGTCATTGTCAGCAGGTTCTACTATCATCAAGCCTTTCATGGACTCTTAACCTTCCCTCAGTTCCCCTCCTCACCAGTTAAAAGTGAGTTTAGGTTTCTCTTCTTGAAAAGAAACAAAAATGTGCCTATATTGCATTGGAAAAGAGCGGTGAAGAGAAAGAAAGGACGCGGATATTGCAACTTGATTGGTGTATATTGCATTGGAAAAGAGCTGTGAAGAGAAAGAAAGGACGCGGATAGCCTATTGCAACTTGATTGGTGTATATTCTCTAACTAAACGACTTTCGCCAATTTAAAAGAATTTTAGACACCATTTTTGTTTAGGTTAATAATAATGATTATGCTATATTAAATAAGTATAAAAGAGATTGTATAAACCTTTGAAACTATTGAACAATAATAAAATAGTTAATTTTTGTCAACGATATAATTAAGTCTGCAATGACCTTTACAAATTTATAATTACAGGTATTTAAAACCAGTCACAATTTGACGAGAACAAATGAATTACTTTTTACTTTAATATTAACAATGAAATATGACGGTGTCAGCTTGGGTGTTGAAATTAAATATTTATGAACTATTTACAAAGCCACACACACTAACTCACATACATGTCTGTCTCTATACCATTATGTGTCATATATTTTGTTTTCATTGTACAGTAATTCATTTTTAGTTAATAATCCTTTTGGTTATTATTTGACATAAGCGTGGTGTAGTTTCATGGTTGTCTCCGCTCGTCATAGTGCTCATCTTCGTGACTTGGTGTTATTGAGCATGTACTAGCTTACTAAGTCTCTCTCTCTCTCTCTCTCTCTCTCTCTCTCTCTCTCTCTCTCTCTCTCTCTCTCTCTCTCTCTATTCTCTCTCTCTCTCTTCTCTTGTCTCTCTCTCTCTGCTCTCTCTCTCTCTCTCTCTCTCTCTCTCTCTCTCTCTCTCTCTCTCTCTCTCTCTCTCTCTCTCTCTCTCTCTCTCTCTCTCTCTCTCTCTCTCAAATAGCAGCATTGAGAAAGTCCCTAATTTCAAGAAAGCAAATTTTCATAAACTTAAATCAAAGATTAGAGAAACTGACTGGAGCTTTCTGACTAACAATAACGACATAAATACATCTTGGGAGTGTTTCACAACCGCTTACCTTAAGGCAGTGCAAGACTGCATACCTTTCGAAAATACGGCGTCCAGGCCATAATGATAAGCCCAAATGGTGGAATAAAGATATTTCAGACTGTCTGCTTGCTAAAAAATTTGCTAATGATAGATTAAAATCCTCACAAAATGACGAAGAATGGGTGAAATTTGTAGAGATACGACGGAAAGCCAAAACGTTAATTAAGCAAAGTAAAAAGACCCTGGAGTTACATGTTGCGAATCAAAGTAAAACAAACACGAAAGAATTCTATAGTTATATCAGAAAGAAAAAAGTAGTTACTTCAACTGTTGGACCGTTTATGAAAATGGAGAATACACCAAAGACGAAGTACAAATGAGTAATGCGCTCAATACCTTCTTTGCATCAGTTTTAACAACCGAAGACCTCAGTGATATCCCTACACCATCGCCGATTTAGAATGATAATTCAGATGTTCTAAGAAATATCACCGTTACAGAGAGAGAAGTATTGAATTGTTTAGATAAACTCAAGGTAAATAAAACGCCTGGACCTGATACAATCTCGCCTAGAGTTCTAAAGGAAGCTAAGGATGAGCTCTCCAAACCACTGACATTGCTATTCAATGAATCCTTGCAGTCTGGGACTATGCCTGATCAGTGGAAGCTAGCCAACGTAACACCGATATTAAAAAAAGGCAGCAAATCCCTACCCAGTAACTATCGTCCAATTAGCTTAACCTCAATGTATGTAAAATGCTAGAAACGGTCATACGAGACAGACTCGTAAATCACTTAGAGGAAAAATTACTTAAAGATAGTCAACACGGCTTTCGTAAAAAACGTTCCTGTTAACAAACCTCTTAGACTTCTTCCACGATATCCTCAACCTCTACGATGAGAGTAAAGCTGTAGATATTATATACCTTGATTTTCAAAAGGCCTTGACAAAGTTCCCCACAAACGTTTACTGCTAAAACTAAAAGCGCATGGAATACAAGACGGTGTGTTGAAATGGATAGAAAATTGGCCTCAGCAACAGAAAGCAAAGAGTAGTCATAAACGGTAAGGCATCTAAATGGACCAATGTAAGTAGCGGGGTACCCCAGGGATCGGTACTAGGACCAATTCTGTTTCTAATTTACATCAACGACATAGATGAGGGTCTCACCTGTACAATCTCAAAAATTGCTGACGATACAAAAATTGCAAATAGCGTACTCTCAAAAGAACAAGTTGACGATATGCAACACAATCTAGATAAATTGTCATGTTGGGCCCAAATTTGGCAAATGAGTTTCAATGCGGATAAATGTAAAGTAGACATATCGGATACGTAAATGAGAAAGCAAACTATTCGATGAATGGCACTCGGCTTAAGAATGTAAACAGAGAAACCGATCTGGGAGTAACAATATCGAGTAACCTAAAACTGAGTCAACAATGTTCAGAAATTGTTAAGAAGGCAAACAAAATAATTGGCTTTATAGGCAGGTCATTTGAGCATAAATCCAAAGAAGTTATCGTAACCCTTTACAATTCCTTAGTCCGCCCTCTTCTGGAATACTGCGATCATTCCTGGTCCCCTTATTACCAAAAAGATAATTATAAACAAGCTAGAACGAGAACGTAGAGTTACCAAAATGATACCTAGCCTAAAGAATAAACCATACGAAGAGCGTCTTAGAGAATTAAATCTATTTCCTTTAACCCAGCGCAGATTAAGAGGCGACTAAATTCAAGTGTTCAAAATCATCAAAGGCATCGACAATATGAACTGTAGTAAGTACTTCACTATCGACCAATCTAATTACACGCGGGGAAACGGTTGCAAAATTATTGGTAAATCTTTTAACTCTCACGAATCTAAGAATTTCTTCTTCAATCAAGTTGTCAACTTGTGGAATGGGCTTCCCCGAGACGTTATAGACTGCAGCACCGTTGATTCATTTAAACTCCGCTTTGACAAATATCTCGCATCAAACCCGCGACTGACTGGGTTTGTAAATTAATAACTTTATTTTATCCCCCCTCAGTTACTAACCCATCTGTCCCCTACTAACTTCCTAATCCTGCCACGGACATTAGTTCTAGGGCAGTAGTTCCCTTTCCAATGTTCCCTTACCCACTCTAAACCACTGTTTGGACACTTGATCCTCAGTGTTTTGGAGGACAAGCAGCCTAGAAGGGTCACTAGACCTTTTGTTGCTTGATTTCCTTTGTACTCCTTTGTACCGCTCTCCCACTCCCCCCGTACCATCACCTAGATTTTCCGTACGACTCAATCACTCTTTACCCGAACAAACAAACTATTAAACTCTCTCCAACCACGAACGTGTCATTGCTGTCGGATTCCCCCACTTACAAAAGATCGAGTGAGAATAAACAAGCAATCAAATTAATGTATTTTAATGCCAGAAGTCTACGAAATAATATTGACGAACTAAGACTTATGTTACTAAATGAAGAAATAGATATAATTGCGATAACAGAAACTTATATAGACACCAACAATATCGATTTCACACACGAATATCAGATAAATTCCTATAAACTATATCATAAGGAAGGACAGAGTAGGTAAGAGAGGAGGAGGTGTATTACTTTATATTAAAGAAAATATATGCTCACTTGAGGTTCAAATTCCTTCGAATAACTCAGAACTGTTATGTGTGAAAATTAATAACAAGGATATAGATATTAATGTGGTTGTCGTATATCGTCGTCCAACTCATACCTATCAAGAGGATATAGCCCTATACAATAATTTAGAAAAAACTCTATCAACAAAAGAAACCCTTATCATAGGCGATTTTAATCTTCCTAATATTCATTGGGGAGATTTAAAAGGGTGTGGCCATGCATCAGAAAAAAATGACCGAATTTATTAAAGATAACTTCTTATATCAGTTAGTCTAGAAACCCACGAGGGGAGATAATATTTTAGATCTAGTAATCACGACCCACGAAAATTTAATTTCCGACTTAGAAGTTGGGGAATTAATATCTAATTGTGATCATAATATCGTCAGGCTCCAAATTAATATGTCGCACACAAACAGCACTAGTGAAACTTTTATTCCCAACTAAAATATGGCAGACTTCAATAGCCTAAGAAATTACCTAAAAGATATTAATCTGCATCTCGAAGGTCTCACCAACATTGACGATACATGGGAAAGATTTAAAGAAATATTCATGAGTGCTCAAAAGAAACATATCCCAATGCGTAAAAGACACAGTAAGAAAATAAAAAAAAACTTTGGTACGATATAAATATCAGTAGAGCAATTAGGGAAAGAAATCGTTTATACAACTTAAAGAGAGAAACAAGAATAATACCAATGTAAACAATACCTGGCCGCCAGAAGAAAAGTAAAATCACTAATAAAAACAGCAAAGATGAATTATGAAATAAGCATAGCTAATGATAGTAAAACTAATCCTAAGCAATTTTACAGATACATTAACAGTAGCAAACAAATCAAAAGCGGGATAGGACCCATACTTAACACTCAAGGTGTTCTAGAAACAGATAGCAAAGACATAGCCTCTACTCTTAACAATTATTTCAGCTCCGTTTTTACCACTGCTGCCAACACGAATACTCCTCAAGCTACTAATCAAACAAGCAAAATTGTGCTCCCTGACTTCAAAATCAGCCAATCAAGCGTCACTATACAAATTGAATTACTGAAAATAAATAAATCTCCCGGCCCAGACCTATTCATCCCTAAAATCCTAAAAATGGTCAAAGATGAAGTAGCCGAACCCCTAACCAAAATTTGTAAAAGCATGGACAATTACCCACTGACTGGAAGACAGCGAATATTACAAAACCGATGATGTTAAAAAGGGATGGATAAACAAACTACCAGGGAATCTACAGAACCCATTAGCTTAACTTCCCGGTATTGTAAAACTTATTAGAATCAATCATAAGAGACGAACCTTGTACTTTTCAGAGAGAATTAACAATCTTATGAATAATAGTCAAACACGGCCTTCAGAGCAAAAAAATCCCAATGCCTATAATGAACATTATCACGAATTTGATGACAACCTATGTAAGATAAAAGATTTCCCCAAAAGTCTTGATATAGTGTAATGGGGACTTCCAGAAGGCCGTCGACAAGGTACCTCATAATAAACTAATTCAGAAAGGTCGCGAATCTATGGAATACCAGGAAACACACTTAATTGGATAAGGAATTGTTTTAAGCGAAAGAAAACCAAGAGTAATTAGTAATGGAGTGGAATCAGAATAGACTACGGTGGGACTAGTGGAAGTCCGACACAGGGTTCAGTTCTGGGCCCCCATTATTAGTCATAATATATAGTACGATTTAGACAACGGCCTCAATAACATAATTTCCAAATTCGCCGATGACACTAAAATAGGCAATGCAATAATATCAGAAAGCGATACGAAGTAGCCTGCACTCATATTTAAAACAAGATATCAGAGTGGTCAGAAAATTGGCAGATGACCTTTACCGGAACAATATGACTGATTACTACACATAGGACTCCCGAAACAACAACTACAGGAATTACCATATGAATGGAGGAAAAGCTTTAAGCAGCATATCACAGATAAAAAGTACCTCGGAGTGCTTATCAATGAACATCTAAATTCTACCAAGCCACTGCACCGCAGCATCTAACAAAAGCAAATCTGAGCACTCTAGGTTTCATTAAAAGAAATTTTCATTGTCCTAGTAAGGAAATCGTTGTAACACATATATAAAAGTATTGTGATGCCACATCTGGAGTATGCTGTGCAGTTTTGGTTCCTCCCCCTACTTCATAAAAGGACATAGAGAAACTAGAATCCGTTCAGCCCGTTAAAGCAACAAAGTTGAATCACTTCACGAGAAATAAACCATGACAATGAGAGATTAAGAGAAATCGAACTGTTTTCGCTTAAGAAACTGGAATATAACGGGGACAGATGATAGGTGTTTTAAGATACTAAAAGGCTGTTAGTAACGGAAATTCTAATTATCTATTTATAGCTAGCCCAAAAGAAGGTTCCACAAGCAGCAAAAAAAATTAAAACTAACAGGCAGGAATAAGGGATCCTAGACATAACTAAGCATTTCTTCACCCACAGTATAATTGGTCAGTGGAATAAGCTCCCAAATGAAGTTATAGACAGTGACTCATTAGACACATTTAAAAAAAGGGTAACCACATATCACCGAAGGAAAAAGTTGGTCTGCAGTTTAGGAGGAGATTTGTGGTACATACATCTGCCGCAAACCGCTGCGTCGGTGGTTTTCAGTGGAAGACATACGAGAAGAAAACTAGGGCTTCCTCTGCAACAAAGTTAATTTCCCTTAGCATTTAAACCACTCGAGGTTATGTCGAGCGCCGCCACATAGGCCAGCTTTTTTAAACTCGACTTATGTTAAGAAAGGAGAAGAATAAGGGGACTCGCCGCTATAGAGTGCTTTAAGGATCCTAAAGGCTTAGTAGTAGTAAATTCTATAATAATCTATTTAAGATAGACCAAAGAAGGTTCACAAGAGGAAACAATTAAACTAACAGGCAGGAAATGTGAAACCTAGGACATAACTAAAAATTTCTTCCCACAGTATTAGTATTATTAATGAGTGGAATAAGCTCCATAATGAAGTTATTGACGTGACTCGATATTACACATTAAAAAAAGGTTTCGACACCTTATCACAGAAAAGTTGGTCTGCAGTAGAATCTGATTCACTGATAAGAGAACACCTGGCGGAAAAAATGAAAACTTTATTTAGTTGAAGAGAGCGAAATAGAACCGGGATGATAAAGAAAAGAAATGATGTATATTATAGTATAGTATGTATATAGGTATATATGTGTATATAGTGGATAATGTATATCTATGTATATGTATATAAATATAATACAAAAAAAAAAAGTGAAGGTGTGCAGCATGCCTTTACCTTTTCCATTTCTAACTATACTATAAATTCCGATTTCCAAGCCTGCAAGGTTATTCACTTCTAAACTATTTTCATGTACGGCATATTGCCGGAGGGAGCGGAGG